>CM025647.2:4172332-4196372 GCA_014621495.2 Entosphenus tridentatus
ACCACCACCACCACCACCACACTGTGATCAACCACCACCACACTGTGTTCAACCACCACCACCACCACACTGTGTTCAACCACCACCACCGCCACACTGCGGGCCCACCACAACACACATTCGCGCAAAGACAAACACACGGAGATCCCCCGTGCAACCTTACACGCGGGATCTTTGTGGCATTATTATTTGTAAGACTGTGCGTATCTTGTTGGCATGCGGGTTACATGACGTTGCCACTTACACCGCCCTGTCCGCCGCTATCGTCCATTCGCCGCGATGACTTCAAGATGAGCGCTCTGCAATCCCCGCTCCGTCTCACGTCGCCTTGATCCCCCCGAACTATTGTGCACTCTTTCGGTAGTCTCCCGTCGTCTGTTGCTCTGCCACTCGCAGATGGCAGTGAGGTGGTGGTGGTCGTTGCACTGTTGGTCTCCAGGTCAGGTCATGGTCCTCACATATTTTTAAAGGTGTTTTTTTTCGTGAGTAAATTATCGGGTTTTTGTTTCGCTCATTATTATACCACTTTTGGTTCCTAGGGTATCATCGGAATGACAGGCAAACAGACATGCCGATACATCGACAGTAGAATGATGATGATGATGTCACTCAGCCTTCTCCCAAATGTTATAAATCTACACTTCATTCCATCCCAGATCAGATGATATTCATATCAACTGGAAGTTTGAATCTACGTGGTGCTTAATAAAGTATGCAGTGCGTGTTCACTCTTGCCCATAACTGTACCGTGCCTTCTTCACATTTTTGTCCCTTCAAGTGAAATACATATTTGTGAAAACAACATTTTTTTTAAACATCCCATCAGCTACATGGCTTTCTGGAAGTGAAGTGAATACATTCAGCAGCATTGGTTTAACAGAAGCAAACTGTGGACCCGGTGTTGTGTTGATCACAGTTCATCTACGTGACAGTGAAAATGAGTACAAATGCAACAGTGTTCAACGAGACCTGTGCATCTGTCTGCGTATAACCATGATGCAACGGTTCCCCGTGCAATGCTCTGAACCTGGCCACCAGTGTTCGAATCCCATCCGAGAGTGCCATCGGTGGCAAAGTAGGAGCTGCACTTGCCCTGCCTGGCTCTCCCGTAGGTCAACTCAGTCTTTAGTTGAGTACCTGTTGCAATGTAAAAACATCAGCACTGGGGAGGCGGCGGGGGGGAAGAGGCAACCAGGCGTGGTGCTGGCCACACCACCCCGTCTGTTCCGGCCTTGATAGGCGCTCGCTAAAAGCCCTTGTCACAACAATCTGTAGGGCTACACAGGGGGGATCTTTGTCTTTGCTTTACGTGGGTGTGTGTGGGAAGAGAATGGCCGGTTGTGACATCAGTATGACGTTTTGTCTGTGGTTTCTGCAAAAAGGCTTAAGTAATAAACACACACTTTACAAAGCACACAGTGTGCGCTCCTGGCAAAGTCGAATGTTACGACATTCGTGAAGAAAGTAAATTCACAAATGACCTATTAGCTTGTTGCCTATACAAGTTAATTTGGCTCTGGTCTCGGGTTCGGTGATTAATCCACATCCAGATGAATTAACCGCACCGTTGTTTAATTGGTCGGAAAATATCCACGGTTGAAAAATGGGCTTTGGTGTTTGGGAGTTGTTGCCTAAAATGTAACCGAATTCACCCCCAGAGCTCTAGATTAGTCCTGGGTGGTGCAGGTAATGCCACCTCCACGTGGTGAGAAAGGATTTCCTTGGGAATATATTGTTACTATGATAATTCAACCCCCATTGCCCATATGCTGTGGGGAGTTGAAGGAGCGATGCGTTATTCATGTTGTTATTATTGTTAAAAAGAAATGTGAATACACATTTAGAAATGTTGAAACCAACGAATAAAAGCGCAATCTATAAATGCATCGTCTAGACTAGTTATTCGTTGAGTAGCAGACAAACTAAAGGCCAAAGCACATGTTACAAGAACCTGACAATCCTGCACTATTTGGCATCAACATTATCTCCACAGCGTGCCTTCTTACTTTCGTGCAACTGTCGTGAGTTTTAATTGAGAGACAATATTTTGTTTCTCACCTTCCCCACATTCAATTTGCCCTGACCTGAAGTGCTAGGGAACTCTGGCGGGGTGAGACACTCAACTGCTGGTAGATGTGAACACAACAAAAAACCACCACCTGAGTACGAGCACACCGTGTCCTTGTCACGGCCCAAAGCTGCACGACTGCGATGGTAAATCTGCCACACCTGCGCGTCCTGTCCAGCGGCGGACATTTGTCGCGACCGCTGTGGTTGACCAGATTATCTTAGAGAATTGTAGATTTGAAGCTTTCGTGACTGCAAGGATTTATACGCTTGGGTTTTTTTTACGCTAAAGTCACGTAGGTAAAAAATACAAATAAAATAAATGAAAATAACTAAATTCAATCACGACGTTTTCGGAGGCAACACAAATCTCCGTCTCACAGTAAATTTGGCTGTGACGGTCCCACCTGAAGACGGAGACTTGTGTTGCCTCCGAAACGTCGTGATTAAATTTAGTTATTTACATTTATTTTATTTTATTTTTATTTTTTACCTACGTGACTTTACCGAAAAAACCTAAGAGTATTATCTTAGAGAACCCTGAAAGGGTCGAATTTCTCTCCCCTTTTGCAAATCGGAGAAATGCGCAATGGGCGGAAGTGGCTATCGCAAAGCGTCTCAGCCGTTCACGGCTGAGACATCTCCGTCACGAACTTCGCAGCTCTTGAAACCTCGTGGCGAGTAACGCGTACACTTAGCACAAGAGAGGTGATCCATCCTTTCTGTTTTGTAGTGCTATTGCTATAATCAACGTTTTTGGGTTTAGATCGCGTTATTTATAAATGTGTCGTAACCCTCCACCACCCGACACGGCTAATCAGTAAAAAAGTGTCACGTTGACAAAAAACAAATAGTTCACTGCTTTAGCGCACCGGTGTGTTGAAGCGTGAAACCACAACATTTACAATTTGAGTACGACGTTTCGCTGGTAATTGCATCCAGCATCATCAGGCAATTCGAATTACGTGTTAAACTGCTATGGCTATAGTTTGAACCTTGATTATAATTATTATTATTCCGCCGATTATTATGATTATTATCGTTAAATGTTAATTGATATTTAAAGTAAAAACTACGAACGATTTGATTTATTTTGGCTATCTGGGCTATGCTGGTGGCTAACCACAATAATAACAACTATTTTTCATTAAAAAAAAATATTCAGAGACATTGCATTGTATACATGAGTGCAAGTCCTGGTTGCGATTCAACTCAGTCCACCCATTCCTCTGGTCAGAAGAGACCAGCGACCATCCTCCCTCCGTGTGGATGTTCCACTGTTGGTTGACTGCCATCAACGGCCGGTGACTGTCTTGATTAAAGACAGTCACTGCGGCCGTCTGGAACGAAGCCACTGGAGCTATGCACTTTTAAATCATCTAGATTGACAAACTCATCTCTTTAGAACCGCTTTTTGTCTTTAGTTTGTGGTCCTTCCCCCGCGCCTCCAATTATCAGGGTTGGCTACGTACGGTGCGAAAGAAGTTCAACATACACACATGGCTGAGCAATAGCGCATTTGCCTCCATGTTAAAGGAGGCCTGCGGTTCGAGACGAGTAGCCGCCCCTGGTTAATACTGCCAGTGTATTAACAAGATTTACATTTCCTCTGCTTCACGGTGGGCGTCAGAGATCCCGTGTCGTCGTTCGAAAAGAGTGGGCCACGTGCGCACGGTGTCATGGTCAAAATTAGCCAAAGTATTTGAAAAATTATCCGCAAATTGCTTGCATTTATAAAACTACGCAGCAACACGGCTCCCTATTTGCATACTAAACTTCCGCAAAAAAATAGCGCCTACAAGCATGGCATGGATACCAACCGTGCGGTTTTATTAATGCCAATAATCGTCGCTCCGTGTTCGTTTGAACGGGGTGTCACTGAGGAATGGACGAACATAATACCTGGTCCATTGCTTCTGTTCACGTTTCGGACGTCAGACGGTTTCAAGGGTAGTGGGGGCTTGGAAACCTTCACGGGAGAAGGACCTCCAACAGGTGTCTTTGACTGGCCTATCGGTTTGCACAGGGACACAACACAACATTCCATTTCCACATCCAGACCCTGGTTCATTATCCTAGGCAGCCCTTCTTCATTCTCCGCACCCCCCGCCCCCAGCCCTGGTGAGCTTGACATGCCGCTCATTAGGCCCTACATGGGCCTTACATGCCTCTGTGGGCCTCTTTAGGAATTTTCTCTGCACGCTGCCACCAGCCTGACCCCCCACCACCCTCAACCCCTTTCCATTCTCTTCCCATCCTCCCCATTCCTCCCCATTCCTTTACCCTCCACCCTCAATCCCAAGACAAAATATTCTCGGCACATTCCTACAAGTAAAAAAAAATAAAAATAAAAAGCAGTTACCGATGGCATCTGGGCACATGGTATCGCTTGGATGTGCACACTGCCTGACACGTCATGGTTGCAAATCAACATTTCAAGAGTTGAGGTATAAACCGGTCGCTTTGATCCGTACGCACAAGTCAGATGGATTTTGACGAAGCTGGCACCCGCCTTGGAGAAGCGCAAAAATCTTTGTGGAGAATTTGTGAACATGGATCATGTAATGAGTCAATTTAAAAGAACATGTACATTCTTAATTGTTAATCATTAACATGCAAAGCGGGCACATCCAGCTATTTATTTAAAAATAAATATGCATTGGTTTATATATTTTTTTCCACGTGATCCTGTATTGCATCTTAGACGGGTGTTAGGTGGCACATGCCTGTAATCCAGCACTGTGGAGGTTACGTTTGGCGGATCGCACAAATGATGTGAAAATCCCTTCCCTTGGGCATCGAGGTGCCACGTCTTGGCTCACCAGGAGAAGTCGGTACAGCAAGTGATGTCTCTCGCGAGTCCATTTGTATGGGATAGAGTGTTGCTCCCTTGCACGTGTGGGTTTTCTCCGGCTGCTCCGGTTTACTCCCACATGTCAATGCTCCATTGATTTGACCGATAACACCTTCATATATACAGAGGACCGCAAAGCTTGGGCTGTATTTGGCACCGACTCACCACAGGGCTGTCTCTCCTGCTCGTGCGTGGTTCCTCGCTCTCTCTCTCTCTGCGAGAGTGAGCGAATTCTGTGCACGTTACACGTTGCATTTATGACTATTATTTTCACATTGGATCCTGTTTTTTTGGCGAAGCATATTTTCATTTATTTCACCAATCCTGTTTTTATTTGTTTAACCCCTCACTTTCATTTGTTGTACTTTTGAAACTTGTTTCCAGTTGGTGTATTTATTTTCCCAGGTCTTCAATAAAGACGCTGGTCTGATTTCTATCCACTGCCAACATCAGTGGTTTGTCATAACCAAACTTCTCCTTGGCCTCACCTAGATCAAGCCAGCCTTAAATTGGTACCTCATACAGCGTGTACAGCTCAACACTGGGCAGGCGAAGGCGGCTGGCAGTGGTACTGGCCATGCCACCCACCCATAGACCATGCCGGCCTTAATAGGTTCTCGCTAACAGCACTTGTCCCAACAATCTATAAAGCTGTAACAGAGGATCATTGTTTTTTTGTGTTCTGTGTGCTTGTTTGCAATGTGAATGGCTACCAGCACTTCCTTTTTCATTTGTTGCCAATTGATATCATATGACTGCCACGGTGCAGCTGAACAAAGGCTTTACTGAGCCAGGCGAAGCTTGTTGCATGGACACACACACACACGCGCGCACAAGAGTGCAGTGATTGTACGCTCTCCGCTACGATCTCAGCAAGTCGGGTTTCATTCCTTGCCGTTCGCCGCGCCACGCATTGGGAATTGACAGCCGAATCGAACTGGTGTCTCCCGTAGGTCGCCTCGGCCCAAACTGAGTGCCTGGCTTGACAACGTGTCGTGATCCCCGCGAGGGAGACAGAGGCGAGTGTGATGATGATGATGCCCGACCCACCAACTGATGATTCCTTGCCCGCCTTAAGTAGGTCAACAACACTGCCCGAAGACAATCATGTAATAGCTGTTGTTTGGAGCAATGGGCCGTGTTCAAAGTAGGGGGATGCTATCAGATTCTGAATCTTGATTCATACTGGAGGAATCCGATGCGCTTTGAGGCTTTTTTTCACCGATGTCCGGTCAGAGAAAGGGCGATGTTATTGCCTAAAGCGTCACCTATTACACATTAAATTGTCGCATTTTCAGCACATTGCCAATGATGCATTTGTGCACTTTTAGTTAATGATGCTTGTGTACCACTTCTAATGCAGTAAACACATGTTTGCCTTAATAGGTGCTCACTAACAACCACTTGCCCCCTATGGTATGGAAGGCTACACGGGGTGGAGGTGGCGGGGGGGAGGGGATAGAGGTGGATCTTGTTTTTTCATATATACGGATGTTAGGAAGCCACTGGAGCCATGCACTTTTGAAACTCGATTGAAAACTCATTTCTTTACGCCTGCCTTTTTTTGTTTAGTTTGTTGTCCTTCTGCCGCACCTTCCAATTAGCGCAGTCGGCTACGTACGGTGTGAAAAAAGTGCAACATACATACATATTATAGGGACCCAGAGACTCATCACACAGAGACCCATAGCTAATCACACAGACTCATAGACTGGCATAAATGTTCTATTGGAAACGAATTTCTTAAAAACTGCTTTTTGCGTTTAGTTTATTGTCCTTCCCTCGCACCTCCGACGAGCACGGTTGGCTACGTACGGTGTGAAAGAAGTTCAACATACACACGTACACAGAGACCCATAGACTCAACCCGCGCGCGGACCGGACAGCAGGAGCATTGTCCCCTTTAGAGGGCTGCACATCATCGTGCTTGTGCCCTGCCACACGGCATCAGCCACCAGTATTCAGTTTCGCTCCAACCGAAGGCCGGGGGACACAAGAGGTGAGGGCACCCCCCCCCCCCAACCCTCTGCAGCGACCAGGGAACCCGCCCCACCGTTCACGCTGAGACGTGCCCATTGTACCAGAGCGATGGGCGGCAGAGTTCCAGATCATTATATAGGGGGGGGGGGGTCTCTCCGGAGCCTCCGGTGATGAGTGAAAGTGACATTGGCTGGCCGCGGGCCACAGGACAGAGAGAGACGGAAGGGTGGGGAAGAACGGTAGACAATAGGCGGGTCAACCTTGGGGGGGGGAGGGCTTGTAGGGCAGGTTTTTTTTTAAACCGAGGCAAGGTCCTCCAATGTGCACACCGACCAGCCGCGGGTTTTTTTTTGGGCGGTCGGATTTTTCATCGTGCGTTGCTGCCAAATCACTCGCACACGCGAGAGGGATGGAGAGAGGGCCTTTCTTGGAGATAATGACTAAAGGTTGGGGCAGGGCAGTGAGCAGCGTGGGGCGCAAAATGGATCATATTATTTTTTTTGTGTCTGCTCTCTTTTTCAATCTGCGCGGTTTTGCAAAAAAAAAAAATTGTGTGTTGTAATAACGGCAAAGGCTCCTTATGATATGCAGGAAAGTCTCAACAAGTATCAAGTTGCTTATATCGGAGGGCCTTGCTACATCGGGATGTTTGGCCAAATCTTCTAATGAGTGTTTGACACTAGAGGCAGCTCCTATGGAGGATATGTTGGCCTACTCATCCACGCTTGATACACAGAATGCTTGATTATAATATCAATAATTCACCGCGAGAAGTAGCATTGAGTCTCAAGGCTGCATTCCAGTAGGGTCCTGTAACGTTGGGATGTTCGTCCCATTGTAGAAGGAAACCAGAATATACCTGGATAAAATCCATACATACGAGTGGGTGACAGTCAAATCTCCATTCAGATGGATTTAAAAACCTACATTATATCCAACAATCTGTGCATTTGGTTTAAATGTGCTTTAGTTAACGAGGCAAGAAGACATTTGTGTCTGCTTCGCAGGGAGATCTCAGACAATGACGCTTATGTCACAGCACCTTTAACGTTTTGGTGGAAAAAAAAATCACCGAATCGTCGGTAGCATTCAATCCGTTGCCTTTTTACGTACAAATCGACACGGTAGCAGAGTGCTTTGGGCAATTGAAAAGCCACCCACTTCAGCCTCGGCTCTAATTGTTGCGATAGGCGTCGCGGGTGACGGAACGATCTGCCGATCGATAAAATTATCGCTTTGGCACATTTGCGAGGGCGCTTTCGGGGTAGATCGCCGGCAATCGTGCGGGTGGATTTCTACTCTCCGTGCCCAAGAGTGGGTCGTCATTTCATTCTCTCCCGCGTCAACTCCCCATGTGCTGTGCTCATCGTGCGAGCACCTGACCCCACGCTTTATTCGGCCACTGTCTGCATCAACGATGAACTCATCGCACGTCGCATTGAGTGATTCGGTGTGCGTCTCGTAATTCGTGCGCGGCCATACTCTCGTCAGTCACCGAAACCGACGCGCACATGCTGCGAGTCGGTTTAATTCCTCGATTCAAGGACACTTCTTCTCTCGGAGGATATCTGCATTCGGGTCAAGTATGCGGTGAGCTATTTGAGGGCGTACGTTGAAATCTTGTCGGGTGGAGCGATGGCACCGTGGTTAGCGCGCCTGACGCTATTAACGCAAGCGATATCAATCACGAGTCACGGCTAACATCAGTGCCGAGCACTATCTGGATCGGTTGTTGGGAACCTCTGCCCCTTCACATGTTTGGTGAAGTATGGTCAATCAACCGACATGGTGTGGGGAGACACACATAGAGCAGTTGATTGACAAAAGGCTGCATAGTAACATGAATATTGCTCTTGATTAACATTTGTTTCAAAATATGTTTTCTCCATCGCTCCCTCCCCCACGCCCCCACGTGTCTCTCTCATTACGTTCGAGCCACTCTTCTGCATTGCGCATTCGTCAGACAACTGTTTCCCTCCGTTGGTGATATTATCTGCACTGCAGTGCTGGATACACCCGAGATAAAAAAAACAAATCGGAACAATGAGTTCTCGGTGGGAATCAAGGCGTTGTGGATGTCAGGCTCACGCTTGATGCTCGTCGCATTGTCTCGTCTCTCGGTAAAAAAAACACGCTTTTAACCCCTTAAAGACGCTATCTGGCGTCCGCGCATTCCAGACAAGCAGTGAAAGCCAAGTTTAAACAGTTTCCCCCTATTCTCCCAGCGCCCCATTGTGTGGTGATCTCTTCCCGTGCCAGAGTTTATCCCGTAGTAGATAGAATATCTCACATCGCACACGTGTGGCACGATGCAATGATACACCTGGCAGTGGAAACACTTTTAAACCAATACGCGTGTTGTACAATCTGTAAAAAAAACACGGATTGTGTAAACTGGTCTTGACTCTGGAAATACTGGTAATTTGCTCGTGGTCTGACTGGTTAAAATGTAATGATTGGCATCGTTATTATCAGCCATGGGCAAGCCACTGCTGGATGAAGGCCACCCCGAGCCGACGACATCTCTCATGATCTTGCGTTGCAATAATAATCCACGCGACTCCTGCACGCAAATGATTTCGCTGCTCCATCTCCCGTTACGTCCGCTTGGGCGCATTCGATTACTAAGCTGCCACTCCATGATGATTGTCGACCATCAGCCATCATACCTTCCAGTGGGATGATGGCGTGTATTGCCCAAGCTAATAATTTTTTTCTAGATTTGAAGTTTTCGTGACTGCAAGGATTCATACTCTTTGGTTTTTTCGGTAAAGTCACGTCGGTTAAACAAGAAAACAAATAAATTAAATCACGACGTTTCGGAGGCAACACAGAAGGCGGATGCTTGTGTTGCCTCCGAAACTTCGTGATTTAATTTATTTGTTTTCTTTTTTAATTAATGTTTCTTCATAGTTTAAATGATATTGATGCTGATGATTGAATTAATCTTTATATGTTCTCTAATCCATGTGTTATTCTTTCTGTCTCTCTTTAAACTCCCAATATGACGAGACAATACAATTGGGATTTACGCAGCGTCTGACTACAACTACATCTCACGATGCTGTGCAAACAGTGGGACTTGTGCATTACAGGGTTGAAAGGGCGTCAAAGAATTTAAAGAATGTTTGTGCTAGGAAATAAACTCAGCTGTAGATTTCATACACAAACTTCATTCGGGTATGACTGTGTGTGTGTGTGACGTGAGTACAAGCTGTTGCTAAAGTTTATGTTGGTGTAAGAGTATTTATTTTAAATAATCTTGCTAATGTAGCAATTGATACTGATAATAATAGCAATGCCTATTATATATATTCTTCATATGAAAGCCACAGTCAGCTTTAAAATACATATTTTTCAAGTATGGTCTTACATTGGGAAGTTGATGTTTGGCCAATGCATTCGGGGAGATAATTCTCCCAAGCTCGTACAGAATAATTTTCTCTACTGCCATCACCTTGCGTGACTGACTACTAACCAGGCTCGACATTGCTGAGCTTCCGGAGTCTGGACAATATCGGGTCCATTCAGGGTAATCTGGTTTTGTTAAAAAGCGCATTGTGAGAGGTGGCATTTATCGCTTCGCACGTACAGGCCGATGTGGATTGGCAGTGCATGCAGTGCATGTTGTGTGACGCTACTTTAGGCAAGACTCTCAATGCTTTGGCATTGAACCGAATTAGCGCTTTCAAAAACCGCACAATTGTCCAAAAATACACAATTGTGCCTGTGTTCTTTCACACAGAATGCAGCAGCAGCAGCAGCAACCTTCACGATGTACATACACATCTCAAGGAGCGAGAACGCAAGTTCAGGCGGTAGTCACGGCTTGTGCTTCCTCACAAAACTGGATGCACGAACGACACCAATTTTTAACCCATTCCAGCGAGGCACCTGCAAACCTGCGCTCGAGCAGCCGGCAATTGGTCGAGATCGTTCAGGTGAAATCTGGAAAGAATCCCAACGCGTGGCGAAATGAAACGCACGCCTCTGTACGATGCTTGTTTGATCTCTTCTCCCTCCCGCCTTCCTTCCTTCCTCCGTACCACCCTTTTTGCCGGACATTTCCGCGACCTCTCGCGCGCCGTGAAGTGTCACAGCCGCCGCCACAACTATTCAGCGATGATGTTTTTTTTTTGTGTGTTCGGCACCACGAGCCGCTCGCAGAAAAAAAGCCAAAGAAGTTCGCGTTCGCTCACGACGCCCGCGGTTTAGCACGGCCAGTTGCGAGACGGCGAGCCGGAGGGAGAGAAAAAAACAAACAGAGCAACAAACAAAAACGTAGGCGGCCGTAATCTAAATCTGCGGCTTGCGACAGACACGTGGGGCGGCTGGGGGGGGGGGCGTTCTTTCTTTCTTCGCAGCCTTGGTTGACTCCACGCCGTTTGAGTGGCTCGAGTCGAATGGATGCGAGAGGGTTAATGGCTCTCGCAGCGTTTTCTTGGTTGAGGCTGAACCCCCCCCCCCCCCCCCCCCCCCCCCCCCAATGTGTCCGAGCAAGGACGCTCGTCCGTCGGGCGGCGTATCGCGTGCTCTTGGCCATCGAGAGTTGCGGCTGGGCAGGTGATGAGGGATTAATGTTTGTCAAAAGAAAACATTCTGTCTCGCGACAAAAGGGACTCGCAAACTCAGGGGGTGGGGGGGATGGAACCGGAGCTTGCGGAATATAAAGAGCAATTCATTTAGCTATTGGACATTTCAGCTCGTTTTTATATCTCGCAGTGTTAACCTCTAAAAAAAAAAGGTTGATGAAGCTGTCAAACCATAATACGTCGCATTGTATTTATCCCCCCTTTGTGATATCTGCATTGGCGAAAGCAACCTTGGGGTCCTTATCCACACGGTCGATGGGAGAGTGAAAAATGAAATAATTTCCACATTGTCGTCAGAACCCATTCCTCCCACTCTCCTAGCCACGTGAAATGCTTGGTTATGCGATTCCTTTCAAATGGGAGAAATAAATAAATGTTTGAATTGTGAAAGGCGAAATGAGTTTACGAGACCAAAGGATTAAGCCTGTTAAAGGGGAGGAATTTAGATTAAGCGTCCTGATAATTGAAAAATCTGTCGGGAACAATAAAGTTTGTTAATATTCATCCGTGAATTCGGGTTGGATGTTGAACGTGACTAGTGGTAACACTATTGGCGAGAAAACCTTGGAGGCAAATTCGTATGAATATGATTGCCTTGACACTTGCATCTGTATACAGTGCATTGCCTCTTTACTCATTACCTGCTCTTATGCCATCATAGTTGGATTTTGTGGATGGAACATGGCTTTGTAAACGGTTGCCTTGATTGTTACAAAAAGCTACAAATACCGATTTAAAGTAGGGCCATAATAAACATCGGCATTAAAGTTTGCAAGCACCATTTCAAAGAAAACAAAAATGTAACTGCGTTTGGGTGAAATAAAAAAAAATCTCTGGATTCTGGTTTCCTTGATTGTAGGTGGCATTTGCCAGGTGATTTCCACTTCTCAGTTCTGTAATTCATTAAGCGTGCCTTGTTTTCATTCGCTCCGCGTGCACAAGAAAGTGTTGTCCGGTTTTTTTCTTCTTCGATACTTAAGTTTCTGCCAAAAAAGCTTCTTATAGATTCCAGTATTGGGTGAGTAAAGACACTTTTTTTTCCCTGCTGCAAGCTTTTCCGGTCCAGAACGTCAGGGGGGAAACACAAAAAAAAACCCATATGGTGGTTGTTCTGTGGATACTGTAAAGCTGAATCCTGAGCAGCCCTGCTCCGTGCCAAAACACTCAGAAGGAAAAGCATTAAGTATCGCGTAACGCAGGAAGTGACATTATTCTCCAATTAAATTGAAAGTGCCGTTACTTATGCACGTGTTGGCACATAGAAATGTGAAAATGCTTTACCAAGCAGATAATTGTGAATGCCAATACGCGCAGTGTATGCATTTATTATTTATTTCATTTTCACCAAATTCGATAAGTTTCTTTTTATCCGTTGAGTTTTGTATGCTATAATCATTCAGGTTGGTGGGTGGGGGTCAGTGGCAGCTGAGGGTGGTGGGGGGGGGGGACGTCTTACTTTGCATACGTACGGCATTAAAATAAAGGTTTAAGTTAAAAAGTGGAATATTTTGCTTGGCAGGGTCCACTATCTAATTCAGTCTTCATTACTTTTTTGTTTGAGCGTGGCTCCCAGTGGCAGCCAACGAGTGGATTTTTGTTCTTACGGTTGGAGCTGACGCATTGTTTGTGGAAACTTTGCAAATCGGGACCCAACAAAAGCAAAGTTTGTTTTTCCGCCCACTGTCCTGTGGTTTTTTTGGGGGCAAAAAGGACACCGTGGGATATACACGTGGTGCATTCTTCGCCTCTTACTACTTCTCGTTGCGGAACAATAATTATTTTTATTTTGGACCCGTTTGCAAAAACAACAACACATTTTTTGCGGGAGGGGGGAAAACAAGTTTTCAAAACAACGTTACAATAAAACTCCCCCGGGGACAATGGCCATTACTGTTCCGCAGGATTTAGGTTGTCAAAATGTAAATCGAAGAAAAATGAGCCTAAAGGAAGCTCGGTGTTATTTACTCCCCCACCCCCCCAAACCTCACTCACTCCGCCGCCCCCCCACACGCTCACTCGCAGCGTTTGTTTGGTGAGCCTCTTGACCGCCACAGGGGGGGCTGCCCGGGCGGAATGGAAGGGAGATTCTTGGTTCGGGATGTGGCGGCCGGGGTTCACTGGGGAAGGGTGGAGAATAAAATCCCAGCCCCAGATGCCCGCCGTCTCGCGCTCTGAGGCTGCAGCCGATGTTGTCATGCACTCACACTCACTCTCTCTCTCTTTCCATGACTAGTGGTCGCCACCGTGGAGGTGGCCGGGTTGGCTCGGATGTTCGTAGAGCACTGAGCCGTCTCGGGTTCTCAAGTGGAGTGAGTCGATGGTCTGAGCCTGCTCGCCAACGACTGTACGGAAAAAGTAATCAACTTTGCTTTATGTGCTTCATTTTGCCAAAACTCCTGCTCTTACTATTATCTGTTTGATTTGCCATATGACGAGAATTACTGTCATATGCAAAGCTGGTGGGATGGTGTTTCCCTATGCTGTATGAGCCAGAGATTGCAGTCGTAGCTCTGCCATATTTACTTACACGGGCCATTCTCCAACACACACGGACGGACTGCTCTGTGAGACATCCAGATGGATACCTTTTGTCTCATGGCATGACACTGATTGCGCAATCGGGATAAAGTTAGCGGAAGAAAGGCAAACAAATTAATATATTAAAGTAGTGCCCGCTGTCCTTTTCACTCGACAGACACTGTAAGTCCCATGACGCCCTTTGTAAGAGTGTGCCGACGTACGCTGCAGCCAAATTAACCACCTGCGCCAAGTCATATTTCACTAAGCAAACGGGGCCTTCCGCCTGTGATCTCACCTGTTATGGGGCCGAGGGGTTGTGGCATGGCAGTGTAAGTGGCTCGCACGCCACTGCTTTCATCGCAGTAATCTTGGCTTCATTCCACCAAGCAAGGTCGACATTTTCTGTGATTAATGCTCATTTTTTCCCCCCTCTATATATCGCGTAAGGACTTTTTTCTTCTTCTTTCGTATGGGGTAAGAGGCTCTGTGAGGACTCCGACGCTGTGTGTGGTGCGTTGGATGGTGAGAGCGAAACGGATTGGATTGGCATGCCTGTCTTTCCAAGCCCTCTCGTCGGGCGCTGCGATGAAGCACCTGCCCCATGAATGGCACTCGCTCTCGCACGCTGATTGACAGCGTGTGGCTCTGCCCGGCTCATTCATAAAATACGGTGAAGTGTGAACTCCGATGTGGAGAATGAAAAATTAAGGAATGTACCTCATTTGTTTCTTAATTCTGACATATACTCATTTTTTTTTATTTTTAACGGGGTGACGTTTCGGGCAATGGGCCATCTTCTGGAGTGGAGAAGGAGAGAGCGAGGGGAGGGAGATGTATTGATTTTATGGTGGGCGATCGTATTTTACACTCAGCACATTCCTCAACAACACTGTGGCGTTAAAGGGAAAGTATATAATAATTGGAGACGTTTTGTGCGATGCTGCTCCTTCATTGTATTTAATATTGTGGGAAGATGCTGAGACGATTGACACATCTGATCCAACGTTTCATGGACTGGTAACAGTACGATTGTAATGGCCCGTTTAATCGGTCATCCTTTTGCTGACGTATATTTAACTTTAGAAAAATCGAGTTTATTTGGCTGCTATACAATTATATAGCAAGAGCAAATACAATAAGATTAGGTCGCTATCGACAGAAAACACAGATAGATTATGAAATGTAATAATAAAAAAAGATCATTAATTATTGTTGCAACCCACCCCCCCAGAAAACCTCATATAAACAAGTACCTCCGACTAGCACAGTTGGCTACGTACGGTGTTAAAGAAGTTCAAAATACATAAATACATACAAGCAATACAGTAACGTAAAAGTACTGCATATTTTCTAACAAGTATATAAAATACAATGTTGGCCACTGACCTGTTAAAATAAAATAATAATTTACCGCCGAGTGAATTCCACTGCAGGATGATGGCCTCACCGCACTGTATAGGTCATGGGGTTGTTTGACCATATTTCACTGTGCTAGTTGGCGTGGCTCTGTGAAAGTGTTAATGTGGGGAGGGGAGGGGGAGAACTGGGTCGTGAGGTGCCACCCTCCACGTGACCTGCCGAGGTAATTAAAATGCAAGCGAGAGATCAGGGGGTGTCGTACATCGAGCCCAGTGCCATGTGGCGCTCTGCAAACGCACCAATTTAATAGGTGTTAGCAGGGCCTGGGTCACAGCTGTAGTCACATAGAACCGGGCTCGGTTAGAAGAGCACTGGCGAAATGCATCGAAGGCTACGCGCTCATATAATGCCACACATGGCATACGCTTTAACATGCCAGTCGAACCAATGTGCGTGCCCTGAGGAGCAGGAAACACTATTTTACAGTCAAGAAAGTCGGAAAGGTTATTGTCGAGATGCAGACCTCTGCGAGAGGGTGAAAAATACCAACCTAAAGCTTGAGATGCAGCGGTCATCTTTTCATATTTTATTTATTTATTGCTTCATATCAACGTACGCCACTGCCGCTGTAGGGAATAATTGGCTGCTGTTCAACACTGGCCGGACTTGTTGGAAAAGGTGTGAGCACCTACACTTGACCCCGACGCACGCGACCCATGGCACTACAGATCTACACTGCAGGGTGGCCAGAGGCATTAGTGGGAGGGGGATGTTTACTCCTAAACTATAAACTAAAATATTTTATTTTACCAGGTAAGGCCCACTGAACTATGTAGCTCCTTTTCAGAAGCGACCTGGCCACAAATGATAGCTCAACGAAGTGGCTTATCACGTGGAAATGTATAGCAGGCAAATAGTTTAAAACGCATGTTGATTCTAAATGTGGAGGGAAAAATCGGAGGACCTGAAGAAAAATCCACACAACCACGGGAAGAACATGCAAACTCCAAATATATAGGCATCAGGGTTGGGATTGAACCCATGACTTCCTGTATATAAGGCGAGGTAGTTAACATCTCGCCACCGTGGGGCCATTGGTTTATCTGCCGCACCGGGAGATAGAATAAAATCGGCGAGCTGTGGATTGCAAGTCCAGCGTGCTGACCATTACACCACAGCAGCATCTATACTTGGTAGAATCATTGATGTTTTATTGATCATTATTATTTTTTCGATTTTATTCTAAAAATAGATACAATTTTTTTTTACAATATATACTGCTTACAACAGACACACACACAATGTTCATTGCAAATGGTGTTGATTGTGAAGAAAGGAAGTGTTTGGAAAGGTAAAATTAAACAATTAACACAATATAAATAGTTAGAATTACTTAATTCTCCGAAGGATGGATGGATTAACGAGATAATTGTCCTGGGACGAAGTCACCTGAGAGGCGTAAATGCAACTAATCACAAATGTGCAAATCAAAAGATGTAGTTGTAGCGATCAAGGTAATGATTAGGCTCTAAAAATTCATGTGATTTTTCAGTCAACTTCCATTTAAAGCTTTAATGATACTCTAAATGCATATCAAACTAAACAACGATTAAACTGTTTATTATACGAAAATAAAATGGCAGGTAAGGCCCACTGAGCTATATAGCTCTTTCCGGAAGCTACCTGGCCACAAATTATAGCTCAACGAAGTGGCTGATCTCATGGTAATGTATAACTGCGAAATTCTCTAAGCGCATTTCGATTCTAAATGTGAGGGTAAAAACCGGAGGACCCGGATAAAAATCCACACGGCCACGGGGAGAACATGCAAACTCCATAATATACAGGTGTCAGAGTAGAGATTGAACTCACAAACTCCTGTACACCTGCCGAGGTCATTAACATATCACCACTGCGGCATCTCGTTCCATCCAAAGCCACAATACATCCCATGTCTCTTTATATTCTTAATGCAATGTTGGCTTTGTTTAAACCTGTCTGATAAATACGTATACACAACAGAGTGCTGAGCAAAATTGAATATGAATATTAAAGTCAGCTTTCATTATATGCATTTTACAACTTTGTTCATATACACATTAAATGCTGCTCATTCAGCATACATTTTCTTATCATCAATACATATGTATTTCTATTCCCATGGTGTAATGGTTAGCATACTGGACTTGATATCTAGAGATTGCCAGTTCAATTCCCCGGTGTGCCAGTTGAAACAATGGGGAAAGTTTTTAAATCCCCTCCCTCCTTAATGCCTCTGCCCCCCCCCCCCCAGCCGTATGAATGAATTCACTGTGGTGGGGTAAAATGTGGGTACTCTCATCTCTTCCTAAGATGTCTTTCCAGTGTGAAAGAGTAGGCCAATATACCCTCTAGACGGAGCTCTCTAGAGGCCCTTCCACCAGCAGTGGAATGTGCAAGTAATTACAGGGATGCACCTTTATCGATACAGTATTTATTTAAACATGCATTTGTTTGCACTCAAAACTGTGGATTTCATCTGATATCGATGCACGCCAGCCTCTAAGAATACTTACAACGAATACCACAAGGTATTTGAACCCACTTCACAGCAGACAGTGTGTGATGATCCCCCGTAGAAATTACCAGGCTGCTTATGGGAATTGAACCGTTGACTCTGTGAAAATGTGTCTCAGTGGTGGGATCCCTAACGACTATGCTACCCGGTCACAGCCTTGTTTAATGCGGATGTATCAGTGTATGTGTGGCAATGGTGGGGCTGGCCCATTGGGGGGGGGGGGGGCTTTTGCACATTTTTACTTTTTTGAGGAGGGGGTCCCTTTTCAATTGATACACTCCTATGAAATAATTCGATATAGATGAGATAGAGCTGCATTGAGATGAGAGAGATGCGAACGGAAGGTTGAGGTGCAATGAGATGACAAAAGAAAAGTGGAGATGAGACGAAAATGGAGATGGAGTGAGATGACAGAAGAAAATAAGCAAGTTTTTTATTTTACCAATTAAAAGCCCAGAGCTATTTAGCTTTTTTTCAGAAGCGACCTGGCCACAAATGATAGCTCAACAAAGCGGCTTATTACATGGAAATATATAGCAGACAAATACCCCATACGCATGCATCGAAATGTGGAGGTGAAAAAAAAACAGAGGACCCGGAGAAACATCTACGCTACCACAGGGAAAACATCCAAACTCCAAATATACAGGCGTCAGGGTCGGGGGATCTAACCCATGACCTCCTGCATGCCAGGCGAGGGAATTAACATCTGGCGAAAATATAGATATGAGAAACAAGTAATTAGCATGTTTATGTTAATTGAAATGTTAAATTTATGCGAATCTACTTGAGTCTTCGGTGCGTCCATTTTTGTCATGAATATAGGGCTTTATGAGCTGCTTATAGGGGCCCTAAGCCCTCGCTTAGATTTCGTCTACCTGGCACCCACTCCTGCTGCAATGTGCCTGGGTGGTTTCACGTTCGTCCACAGTGGTCACCCGTGGTTCCACGTTGTGCCCCATCTTTCCCAACGGTCAGACCGCCCTCACCCCCCACCCTACGATGAATCTCTGCAGGGGTATCGTGAATCGAGTGAGCGGTTGGCTAATCCGCGCGGACATTGAGGGCCCCTGGACGTTGTTTGCAAGATTAAGCGAACGGTGCGTGCTGGTGTTTGTGGCTAATTTGGGAGAATTGCTCCACAATTACCAAAATTGTTCTTGAACGATTGCCAGAGCAGAGCTGTCACTCTCAGTATGGAGCGTGGGAACTCCCTCATGGGATTCCCAGTCAAATTTTGACGAGGCAATACTTGGCATATGAGGAATGATGACGGTGTTGGTGATGATGATGGTTATTATGAAGATGTAGGCAATTGCATTTACTGCAATTTGTGGCTGTTTCCTAACCGCCCATTTGCTTAGATGTATCCATCATGATAATTACCGCAGATAGTTTAATTTCAAAGAAACTGGCAATACGATTATGCCAAGTAGCAGTGTGGATCGATGTGCTTGGACATTAAGTTAATAAAAAAAACATGGATAGATATTGTCCATTAATAATACGTAATATTTTAGTTTCTCGCCTTTGTCAATCACGTGCTGGATGAAGACCTCCCCACTCAGTATCGGTCATGGAAAATTGTTTGACCATACTTCACCACGCTGCTCAACGTGGTTTGGTAATGGAAGCAGTAGTGGTGGAAGTGGGGGAGGGGGCATGGAACGATTCAAATATAACTCAGCACTGGTGTTTGCCATGCCTGGGAATTTTGCTGAGATCACTGGAACAGTGTATGTATCCTGTGGAACTTCTTTCGCATCGTACGTAGCCAACCGTCCTAATCGGAGGTGCAGTGCCACTGTCCTAATGCTCCCCTCTCTTATTATGATTCACACATACATATATAATTTTTTTATCATATATATAGACAATAGTATCAGCGCTTGCCACTGTTTTGATTATGGGGTGGTAAACTCGGGAATAAAGTGCTAATTGTCCTCGCCGTATGACCTGATTGAAATCGATCATCACTGCGGCATTGTGCCCGCCCTTAGCAGCTGACCAAATCCGATGACGTGTATAACTGGCACGTCAGATGTCATGCTTTTTGAAAGAAGCATTTCATTAGGGTCGACGGGATTTTGTACATCGTTAAGCGTGGCAGTTATTATTGGGCTGTGCCGTGTGTCCGCGGGTTGTGTAATTAACAGCATTGCAGTGTTTTGTGAAACGTGTGAATTGTAATAAAAGAGGCGTCTGCGCTGATGAAGCTCGTTGCTAAACTAACCCTTTATTCTGCCTCTCATCCATTTGAACTTTAACACACATCGCGAGCCGATCGCTTGTTTACGTACAAAGCGGGATACTTTTTTAAAAATTATTTCCGCGATACTTAAGTGTTTTTCTTCGCCAATACCTCGTATATTAATTTGATGGGTCATCACAATGTTTACCTAATTTGTAGAGAATTTTAATTGTTGTAGAGTATAATTTTTTAAAATATGGTCTCTATCGCCATTTGTTTATCCATTGTTGGATGAAGCCTTTACCATCCCATGCTGACAAGTCGTGGGGGTTGTTCGACCATACTTCACCGTGCTCGTCGCAGTGTGCCAACCGCAGTGCCACCACTCCCCTGTGGTGTGCACATGTGGAGATCCCTCGTTTAAAACCAGTTGAGAGCTTTGAGAACAAGTACATTTTAGTGGTAATATAGCGATTTCTAACATCAAATGTTTAACTTCATTATATAATTTCATTAATACGTAAAGATTGGGATAAAACCCCAGTCACATTAGGCTGTGCGTTTGTCACTGGAATCATTTGGTAGGAGTGCATAAATATTGCATTGAGTTTAATTTGTAAATGTAATCGATTCAGCTAATGCATAATATTTCCATTGCTCATGATAGATCTGCTTTGCTATACAAACCTTTGCATTGCCCTGGAATGGTCTCAGTGATTATGCATTTTATCAACAGCTCATCTCTGTCCGTGTGGGGTGGTGGCAGTGGTTAGCACGATGGATCCAGTGACCTCAGTTCGAGTCCCTTTCGAGGTCTAACAATGCTGGCGAGTTAAATCCGAAACGATCCCGGCCATTCCTCTCTTTACCGACCCCCACTGGACAGGATGGAGAAGTATGGTCAAACAACCTCTGTGATGAACATGGTATGGGGGAGGCCTTCATCCAACAGTGAACTGGCAAAGTAATGTAAATAATGTTGTATGATTGCTTCTCTCCACCACGCTTAACACGACGTGCCTGAACATACATCTTTGTGCAGTAAAATAAACCCTATAAATATTTTAGGCAACATCAGAACAAATTGCCGTGCCCTAAATTCATTCGATAATAGTTTCCTTGAAATGTAGTTTTTTTCTTCAGAATAGCATTTAAGTGGAGGGAGTGGGAATGCGTGTGTGTTGGGGGGGGGGGTATTCTCTTTGTTGTTGTTATAACCCCATAAAAAACTAAGAGAGAGATAGCAAATCATAAATGTGGTAATGATATCCTATTGAGCCCTAGACATTTTTTTATTTGCCAGGCGGAAAGGTTTTTTTTTTTATATAGCCCTCACAAAGAGCCACCTGTTGGATAAATTCATTCCTTCCAACATATGGCAAAGCTCTGTGCAATACATACATTCCACATGTGAGTCTTGTTCCACTCTTGAGAATAACCAAACAGACTTACAATCTCGACGGCGTTGCGTTCAGTGGGGGGAAAAGTGGAGGAAAGGAACGGGCGGTAGTGGGGGAAAAAATACAAATGAGGAGGGCCCCCCACCACTCTCTCTGATGCACGCGCTTGGCCGGTCGTCTCTAAATTTGCGCGTGACCCACCACCACCAAAGACAAAGATCCCCTGTGTAGCCTGCAACAGACTGTTGGGGCAAGTGCCCTTATCGAGGCGGGCACGGCACACGAGGCGGTGGGGTGGACAGCACCACGCCCGGCCGCCTTTGTCTCCCCAGTGGCGATGTCTACTTCACAGGTACTAATTTGAGGCTGAGTCGACCTAGGGGAGGTCCAGGACCGGTTCGGATAATCGTCACCGGTGTTGACCGTGAGCGGGCCGGGTTATGTAGCCACCACCACCACCAACTCCGCACACACACAGAACAACTGTGTGGAGGCAGAGTAATATAGACCCCACCTGTTAGTCAACCCATCTGACGGGGCGGCTATGGGATTGTTTATTTTGGCTGTGACGAGGATTGTGTAAACATACCAAATCAGCGTGTGCTCGTTTTTGGGGGGGGGCATGGAGGCTTTCTCGGTGAGAAATAACTACGGGGGGGAGGGATGGGGGTTAACAAACAAGCGTTCGTCGACAATGTTTTAATAGGAACGTTATGTGCTACCAAGCAAAATACAGTTTTTGTGTGTGTGTGTGTTCTTACAAATAGAATTGTGCTCGCGGAGACAGGGATGAGACAACGTTATCTTGTTCAAAAACGACAACAACAAATGTGTCACGAGCAGCGTTGCGTTCAATGCGTTTTAGTGTTACGCTTTGTGTTACGCGAATGTTTATATTGTAGGCGGTGAAGGTGACAGGCCTTGCCAGTCCTTGCTCACACCACCGCTGAAAGGAAATTCTAGCGAGCCCTTGAAAGTCGATAGTGTGGATATGGGGCCGTTCATAAATGACGTCACGCGATTTTGGACGATTTTTGATCCCCCCCTCCCCCGTCGTCACGCGGCGTCACAAAAAGTCAGACCCCCCCCCCCCAAAATTGAGTCGCAAAGAAGTGCGCCCCCCCCCCCCAAATAATAATATAAAACATGTTTCAAATCGCTTTAAACTATTGTCATTGTAGTGCGTATTTAATGTGGCGCTGCAATCTGATGTTGTAGGAGAAAACATTTATTAAAAAGTATATTTAATTAAGCAGAACGTGTAGTCTATATTTATTTAAAGTTGCGCATTTTGATGTGACGTCACATTTCTACCCCCCCCCCCTCGTCACACATCGTCACAAATGTCTGTCCCCCCCCCTCGCCTAGGTGCGTGACGTCATTTATGGACGGCCCCTATGTTTTTGCACCTACTCATCCTTGGAAGAGTTTTGCTTTGTTATAGTTATGCAAGTGCTCACTGTTGATTTGTATAGCTGATTCACGAGGTTGCGAGGTGCGTCGATTCATCGGCTCACGGTGCAATGTGGAATGTGCCGTGTGCGTACGCCTGTTGTACGCCAAGTCTTATACTGGTAGGAATCACCTGGTTCCACCAGCCCACAGGGGATTATTGTGTCCGTCCGTCCGTCGTGCATCCAAAAATGGGAGGGGTCGGGCTGGGTGGAGAGGGGAGGGTAGGGAGGGGCTGGGTGGTGAGGGTGGGGCTGGGTGGGGAGGGGCTGGTCACCCCATGGTGCCCTTATAAAACTCAACGTTTAACCTACTCACGCCGGCTTGTGCCCGCCCTCACAGTCGGCCATATTTACGGAAAACACCACGCCGCCGTTTAACCTGGCCATTGACCGAGCAACCCAACGTTCCTACCAGCTCCCTCCGCAGGAATGTGTTTTCCTCATTCAGCACCCTCACTAACCGGCGCAGTCAAAGGTGATCCGCACTCAGGGATGGCCTTTTTGACAATGCAACTCTTCAACAACTTCACTCCGACTGGCGCTCCACGGCTCACGTTCCACGCAATGTCCCCACAAAAAGGGCGGTAAAAAAATAACTGCTCCCGCCACTTTTATAACATGATGACGACCACAACCTAAGTTAACTACACAAATGTGTAAGTTAACTACATATATACGTGCGTGTGTGTGTGTGTAAGTTGTTGACTGGCACAGTAGGGGGTACAGCTGGTGCATCTACCGGTCATCTCAGCCAACCCATGGCACCTGCAGGGTCTGTCCCGAGACCTCCTGCACCTAGCCTGGCACAGTAGGGGGTACAGCTGGTGTGCATCTACCGGTCATCTCAACCAACCGATGGCACCTGCAGGGTCTGTCCCGAGACCTCCTGCCAGCAGCGAGCCTTCGACACTTCACGTGGCCTCAAAGTGCACCTAGCCTGGCACAGGCGCCGTGGTGACGTCACTGTCACCTCGTGGCGAATGCCGATATTGGTACGTTGACTACACATGAAATATAGGGTTCAATATTAACATTTTATGGCAATAAAAGAGGAAGTGTTAAGATC
>CM025647.2:4196382-4217554 GCA_014621495.2 Entosphenus tridentatus
AAGTAATAAAATAATAAAAATAAAACATAATAAAATGAAATTCTCACGACGTTTCAGCCACAACGCAAGCAGCAACGTCGTGAGAATTTCATTGTATTATGTTTTATTTTCATTATTTTATTATTTCCCTTCTACGTGACTTTACCGAAAGAACCAAGAAGATGAATCCCTGCAGTCACGAAAGCTTTAAATCGAAATTCAAGTGTTAAGATGTTCAAACAAAGAATGGATACCCTGTTGCAAGGAATCAAGTTCGCATTAATCACACACACAGCGCTTGTGAACATGCAAATCAACATGCTCTGATAATAAATGAATTGTCCTTCTTGAGTTTCAAAGACAATGCATATATTACCAAACATATTTGTTTGCTTGCGTGTTCAGCGCAAGTAGCGTGGTTAATGCAGACTTCATTCCCGGCAAACAATGCATTTGTTTGGTGTTTGAACATGTTAACACCTGTTTTATTGCCACAAAGGGTATCCAACGTATTATTAAGTTTCATACTTTGATACTGGCAAAAAAAGGTCCCGTAAATATTGACACGTGTGTTGAACTTTTTGCGCACCGTACGTAGCCAGGCGCGCTAATCGGAGGTGCGGAATCACTCGAGCGGGAATCTTGTGGTTTTCAGTTTTGTGTATCTTTCTTTGTATGAAATGGACTTTGGTGCCCCCCCCCCCCCCGTGCAGCCACAAGAGCAGTGGTTCTTCTTAACATGTGGGGTGCACGCTTCACTCACTGGGGGTGCGAGGCATGGCCAGATTTCTTAAGAAGGTAAATAATCGAAAACACAAATTCGGCACGGGCACGTAAGTTTCATGAAACTTTGTTTCATTAAACCTATGCATTTATTAACATACCTTTTTTACGTTTAACCACACGTACTTGTGGTGAACATGCTAACAAACATACTCTGATAATAATATCTGCATTGTCATTGAAACTAAAGAAGGCTGTCTCTATTGTAGGCCAATCAGTTTTTTTATTTTTACGATTGAGAACCAAAGGGGGATGAATTGCCGTGACATTGGGTTCACGATTCTAATTTAACGATGTTATAGTTTTTCGTTATTTTCCGAATGCGATGCCTCTGCTGGCATTAACATTCAGGATGATCTCAATAGCGACGACGTATGCCAAGTGTTGTTCGTACACGTGGGGATCGCCGCCATCTCCTTTAAGCCGAAGAATCAATGTTAAGTGATGAATTGATGCATCTTCACACGCAGCACATTCACTATCACTCCACGCGGAGTAATAGGTGTTGCCGTTTTGTTGTTCATTAATTTGTTCGCGACATATTTTTTTTACTGGAGCCACAGTGTCGAAATAAGATATATGTATTTGTTTACATAATATAGCTTTCAAAGATTTCCATTTTCTCGAGTTTTATTTTTTTGGCATTTTATTAACCTGTCACTCTAGACAAATTCGCTCTAGGGATGCACTTAGGGTGGTCTTCACTTGTCAAGCCTAAACAAAGCATGATCTGTTGTCATAAATGAACACACAAGAGCCAGTGTGCTCTAACCTGCTCTCTCCTTTGTATACTCATTTCGTTTGATTTGTTAACCTTGATCATGGGAACATGTACAAGGCATGCTATAATTATTGATCAGCCTTATTCGTTTACAAGGCTGTTTTCTCCTTTTTATGCAAGTCGGATTGTACGGTGAGGTCGTTATAACAATTGTGCAAGTTTCTAAATCCTCCGCCTCTACCCATCAGAAGAAATGAACGCGCATGCCGCCGTGAGTCGATCGACGGACCGCGTGCGGTGGGGTGGATTGTGGGTACTCTCCACCTCTTGCGAAACGTCTGTCCAGAGTGAAAGAGTAGGCCAAAACACCCTCCAGAAGAGCTCTTCACAGCTCCCTCTAGTGTAGGTCCTTTCGCTAACGGTGGCGTGAGCGGGTAATTGCGGTGCTGCGCCTTTGCCTTGCACAATGTACCACAGAGCGGAAGGGCTGCTGAGATGACCGTGGTCTGACACCCTCCGATTGTTTACTGGACCAGGCTTCCGAAGGCGCCAGATGCGTTCGTGAGTCTTTTGTCATTTTCCGGCTCCGGTGGGGTGCAGCTATGGATGGGCAAAGGTAACCACCGCTGTGGTGTGTGTGTCCAGGCAGGGCGACGTGGAATTCCACCGCATGAAAGGACACTGCAGTTTGATGCCGCTTTTTGATAGCGGGGTTTTTTTTGCTGCGGCACGCTGAGTGAGATCGAACGGCCGCACCTCTGCCAAAGTCGGGCTCGCATTAACGGTTTGCTTGACATCAAGTAAAACGGTGACAGATTGAGTGATGATGATGATGGTGGTGGTGGTACAGTCTTGCAGTTGGCCAGCTTAGGCACTCCGTGGCAAAGCAGGCTTTTTTTGTAGCTTGTAAGATTTCATGCAGCTTATTTAACGAGTGAACATTTTTTTTTACGCACTTGAAATCTCTTCCCCCTGTGGCAAATCGCCCTACCAGGTTGGGCTAAGTGTCTCCATTTGGCTAAGGTCCGCCTGTGGATGTCGAGCATGCGTACGAGCCAAACAACGGACCGTACATAAACAAAAAAATACAGAATTAACATCACAACATCTGAAAGCATTTACGCAACGCTTATTTTGATATACTATGCTGCCGCTTGCTGGAGCAAACTTCCAAGTTCTGCCAAGCTGTGCGTCGCTGCGTTTTCTTTGCTGAAAATATCTTTGGTGTAACGCATCCCCTAACCACCCCTCATTCCCACGAGCACTTTAGAATTTTCACAATTACCTAGTATTTTCGCCACATGCTTCAGTGTGTCCTTCAACGATGGCCATCATTGTATTTACTAAAACGATGTAAATTTTATGTAATTGACACCGTGTATAAGTTGACATGGTTGGTGGATGTGAGACAGGACCACCCTGAAAAATATGATATCACGTCTCGTTTTGTCCATTGCAGCTGGAAATTTCAAAGGTAAATAAACGCACGAATCACAGTCTGGACCGCAAAATAATAAACAACAATAATTGTGACAAACGGAACCACACATGTGAAGATGCGGTCCACTATTGGCCATAAACAATGCAGTTAAACGGATGTGACAATTAACTCCATCCTCGCTGACCGCGCAAGGGCATCACTGTGCGCTGATTTGCCCATGTGCATAAAGCAGCATAACCTCGTCGTGTTGGAAATATGACCTTAGATCCTGACATCCCATAAACTTTAGTGTAGGTTGTGACTGGAGCAGTTTTTTTGTTTTGTTATATTTCGAGGTAAAAAAAAATCCAAAAACCCATAAATGGTTTACAGCTAACGCACGCGGCCGCGCACGCACGCACACACACACGCGCGCGCTCGCGCAAATTGAATTTTGGCCTTGGGTTAATGTGGCTGCCGCTTTTTAAGGCAGGTTTGTGAAGCAGTGAGGGTTAAAGAAGGCACGCGGCCTGCCAAACCAACGACGGCCGCTGTGATTGATAGTACCCTCAAGTCCCAGGGACTCAAAAATGAGGTGAGCTTTAATGACCCATATGTTGATAAATCGGTCAGTGGGTTGTGGCTAGCGATCAATGTCATTCACGAGTTCTGATTCATCACGTAAACTTTAATATCGCCGCACGTTTCATGGCTGTTTGTTTTGCTTATCCACCGTGTTTGTATTTCTTGTCGCTCTGTATTGTGTCATATGTGCACAAGAATGTGATTATATTTCTTGGGAAATAATTTAATGTTTTAAATTATTAATATTTTGTAGTAGTGTTTTTTTTTTCTTCCTTTGTCTGCTATGACTAATAAGCAACTGTTAGAATTGTATTTGGATAGCGGTGGTATGGTGGGGGATGGAGGGGCTATCATGCAGTCACAGTGGGTCGACCGGTGATGATTGTGAGAAATGTGTTTTATTTACCTCTGTACAGGAAAGCCTCATTTTTTTGACATTGTGAAAGGCACCTAATAAGTGCAAATTATTATTGTTTTCGAGTCGCAAGAATGTCCAGCATTAGGATGTTTTGTCAATTTCATTAATGAGTGTTTGGCATGGGGGGAGGAAATCAGTGAGTGAAGAAAATAAACGCACGTAAGAGGATAACTCAAAACTCCGCATAGAGATAGATTCACGAATCCATTGATGTACTGTCATGTCCTTTCCACTAGGTAGCCCAGGCCAACAACACCTGACTTTCCCATGCAAATATCCCATCCAAGTTCTAACCAGGCTCAACTTCGCTTACCTTAGCCTAGCTGCTGAAAAATATATTCAAATCTAAAATACCGATTGGTTTCTCTGAATTATTCCGCCGTAAAATATATGGGATAGTTTCTAGGTTTGCCTGCCTGCCTGCCTGTCTGACCATCCTTTCAACCCACTCCTTTTCTTTCGTCTCTCCAACATTTTTCTATTCCTCCTTTTAAAAACATGGACTTTTTCGAAGTGAGGTTAATTCAATGGAAATGAAGTGTCGCTTAACGTGAAGCTTCCATACACATCCAGTCGATAAGACGATCCCATGATGCCCTTCACAAGAGCAGGCCATTACGTGCCACATTCTAGACTAAATTTGCCTTACCCCATCGGTATTAAATATACCACACTCCTCCACTGAAACAGTGCCCTCCATCAGTGTCTATTGCACTACAAAGTGTCTCTGACCATGCTGCAGCCTAATGGTGCAATTCGATGAATAGGCAGAGAGATATAGACAGATAAATGTTGTCCTCTTCCAAACGACAATGATGCAAATGAGAATATTTGCGTAATGCAAATCATCACCGTTTCACCTAATGCAAATCGCCTAGCAGCTATCCCATCAATTTTACGGCATAACAATTTGTTTCCAATCCACTGTTGGATGAAGGTCCTTCCCATATCTTGCGGACAACCCGTATCTTTCCCCCCTGAAATATGCCGTGATTGCATCGCTCCACATACATTTTGGTCACCTTGTTAATATGGAAATATAATGCATGCATGCAATTTCAGTCATCTGCTTTGGCTACAGAGCCTCGCCAATTCATCGTAATATTTGCATGTCATTGTTGACTCTCTCCCCCAATCAATGTGGTTTACAGTGGGTAAACCTATTGCCGGTAGCCAATAGGAATGTGGCATGAATTAAAATTAACCTGCCGCGTGAAGCATTACTTTCAATAGAAATGTCAGAATTATACATGCTGCTACTGCTGTACAGAATAATTTAGTACAATGAATGAATGTGCATATATATGGGACGGTTTTTTTTTCGCAGTAGGACATTTTGTAAGATGTAATCATTAGGTCACATGCACTGGGATCCTCAAGAGATTTACACACCTCACACACAGTGCCAGAGTGAAGCATTTCAGCACATATATATCCAAGTACAGCATTGTGGTAATTCCATAAACAAATGTTATTTATGTGACTTTAAACGTTTTAAGTGGTATAAGCACTTTAATATTCCTGTGAATTTTCCCATGCAGTTTTTTTTTTAAATATGTACTTATAATAAGTTGGGGGGGGGGGGGGGGAGTGGTGGCCCAGTCATTGGCGCATTGTACCATGAACTCCGGCCACGATTAACGTTGGTGTGCGAGTGACGCCTGAACCGATCCTGAGCTCTCGCGGTCACCAGCGTGGTCAAGTATGGTCAAACAGCCCTCATGACCGACATAGTGCAAGGGAGGCCCTCACGCAAGCGGTGTAAAATATTAATTATTGCCATCATTTATACGGACATTGTGCTTGATATATATATGTAAATCTGCGCGTCGCTAGGATTTTTTAACCACCTTTAAAACAAAAAAAATCTCTGGTGTCTTGAAACACACTGGGAAAAATGAATGCGACCCTAACCGTGGCATTATTAAGATGTATCAAAAGGCAAGCTTTTTTTGTTGGCGGCAAAGAAGAGAAAGGGTTGGAGGATGAGGGGTGGAGGAGAGAGGGAAGGGGGTAACGACCGGGGTCGATCATAAATGGCTCGAAACAGTGGCGATGGAGACAGGCAAAAGTAAACACGCATTCCTCTGCCCAGGTGCTGTTTTATTTTGCCTCGTGGTACCCAGCGGTGCTGAACAAACACTGGACTCCCAGCAACAACAAAAAAAATCCCACTTTTATCAGCGGTTATTATAAACAGCTGTGTAACAGCCGGTCGAAGGAAATGGCTCGATAAAAGTCTGCCTGGCCAAGAGGGTGAACGGTAAGATTACTACATAGCATAGCAAAACATTGTTAAACGGTAAACATGATTGTTAATTAGGATCGTATGAAGTGGTAATAGATAAAAAATAAAAAATATATAATTTGGTGAGACTGCGTTGGCAGTGGTGCAAAAGCACAGCCACGAATAGCCATTGCTTGAAATGTGTATAAAAATAATAATTGTTAAGGCAATATTATTGATTCATGTGTTGAGTTTTAGTAATAGTTTAACTTTGTATAACGATAAAGTAATTATCCTTGGCATATTGATACGGTAATGGACATGTACAGCCTTTTGTTAATCCACTGCTGGATGAGTGCCTCCCAGTGCATGTGGGTCGTGGTGTTTACTCGACCATACTTCACGAAACTTTGTCCATGTTTGTTGATACTATTAATTTGTACTTTTGTGTATTTTACATTTTACAAAGAAAGTTGTATCCCACTCCTGCTTTATGTGCTTAGTTGAACCACATGATAAAGTAATACCATACTGTGTGTATACATATGAGTGAGCAATGCATAGGTACTGAATATGATCAAATAGCTTTAACATTTCTATGCTTTTCACGAAATGTCATGGAACATTTTTTTTCTACATTTGCAATAATGCATTCTACATAGTTTAACTCGGAGCATGTGGAACGTTAACCATTTTCCTCTTGGTTTGTGGCATTTATGAGCATAAAAAAAAACACATTTCTCAGTCCAATACGTTGCGCTAAAAAAGTAACGATAAAATGAGTACTCACATAATGCCCCTTTAAAATGTAATATTCAGAGACCGTTGATATTTTAAAAATAAATTATTATAGGCTTTTCGCTAGACATATGGCAAAGCTTATTGTAATGTATAGAACAAGACTGCAGGATAGATTTTGGCAGCTGTAATCGAGTGTGATCCAAAAAAGCATTGTGTCTATTGCAATGTATTAAAGGAGGAAAAGGCAGAAAGGGGGCTGCGGTGGTACACCCAACAATTTTTTTGAACCAAAACTCGCTTGTGCATTTATGGAATACAGATTTGTGGCAGGTCATGATCCAACACACTGGACGATTGGAGTTGACAAGCCAGATGCAGGATTTGAACCGAGTGGAGCAGATGTTACGAAGCACAAACGTTGCTCTCAGATTCAAAGTTGATATGCTACAAAAATATATTGTGTTTTTTTTTTAGGATTTAAAATATATATATTTACTGGACTTATGTGATCTGTTCTACACATTGGATTTGTTATTTATACTCTGGGAAATTAAGTGTTATCCATTACGGTAGGAGATGCAACTATTTGCACGGACAATGTGTGTATTCAGCATATATTTATCTATTTTATGTTCTGTTGTGTGTCCATTTTTAGCAGTATAATCGTTTTAATTAAATCCAATGTGGTATTAGCATGCTAAACAGTTGCAGTGTGAATTTTTACTCAACATATTTTGATTATTGTGTTTAAGTAAGACATTTGGCCTCTATTAGTGCATTTTTACAACTTAAACTTGACATACAATGTCTTGATTTTTATTTCTGTTTTGTATGTATGTATGTTGAACTTCTTTCGCACCGTACGTAGCCAACCGTGCTATTTAACATACACTGTCCCAATCCAACGTCTGATTTTATACACTCTATGTTATCGACATAAAGCGTGCACGGCAGCCCTATAATTTCCCGCAATTGCGCACATCAAATGGTACCTCTTCTGAACCTGTTCAAGGTCGACTCAGCCTTAAACAGGTCCCTGTGGTACGCACAGTACAGAAACTGCACAGCCATAATCCAGTGCTTTGGAGGAAAAGGGTTGGTGAATCACCAAGGCAGTGTGACGTTTATGAGTGGTCGTCATTTGTGTGTTGGTGGATTATCATCAGCTATAGCAGCAGTATTATTTGTTGCCATCTTCATCATGATCATCATCTTCAACGTGACTGTTATTACGCTTCTTTACCCAAACCTCAAAGTTTACCGGGGAAACCATCATTATCACCATCATTGTTGTCGTTATTAGCCATCATTTTCGCCATCGTTATCCATTATCTTCATAAACTCCATGAATATCCATCATTTTCAGCATCGTTATCATTGTCCATTCTCAACAAAGGTTTCTTCATCATCATGGTTGTGTTCACGTTTGAGACTGATGGCACAGTGGGGAGCACAGGTGTGGTGCATCTGCCAGTCATCTCAATCAGCTAACTCATAACACCTGGGTCTGTCCCATGACCTACTAGCGAGGCCTTGAAGCTTCACATGGCCTCAGAGTGCACCTAACCTGGCACATAATCCCGATGAAAACATCAACATTGCTTAGTCGTGAATGGCGGCTGTTCCCCGTTGAGATAGTTGGAGCCTAAATGGTTGGCTCAGTCCATCGGCGGAGTGAGAGCGATGATACATGACCATGATTCCTCATGCAAACTTCTCAAGATACTGATTGGCTATGAGGATTTTTTTTTGGGTATGGATTGTGGCTCCATCAGTGCTGCCGCAATGACCCCCACGACAGGGAGCTCTCGAGAGCCCCTTCTGTAGGATATTTTCACGTATACTTCCATGCTGGCCAGCCTTCTTGGAAGAATGAAAGTACCCACGCTTTACCCCACCGCGTGGGACCTGCCCGTCGACTCTGGTGTAGCCATTTATACTGCTGGGTGGACAAGATGTGTTTTTTTTTTGTGGGGCTTTCAGAAACTCGCACCGTTGTTGCAACCGCCACGGCTTTTATGGCCCAGTGAACCTAGCCGTAAACGTGCACTGCTATCGGGCGCGGTCGCTTTGCAATATTTCTTACTCGCGTTGGAATTTCGCAAAAATGTGAAATACAAACTCCGCATGAATTGAGCCTTAAAAGTTTGAAACACTGTACGTAGCTGAGCTTTGATGTTGTGTGATAATTCTGGCGTATGCTGGCAGGGAGTTGCATCATAATTTGCCAAGCTCTGTTGATATCATCAAACGGCCGTTGTCTATCCACTGCTGGATGAAGGCCTTGCCAATCAACCTCCATTCCTCATGGCCCTGTGATCTGACCGTCCGTTCCACCCCACATCGTTTTGCTCCATCATCGTCAGTGTCCGTCCTGCGGTGCACATTCTCACTTTTCGCTACGATTCCATCACGGGGTTCCGTCTACCGGCCATCGTCCCTTTAAATGGGGCACCACGGTGGCAAGATGTAAACTACCTCGCCTGTTATACAGGAGGTCGTAGGTTCGATCCCCTCAACCCTGACGCCTGTATATTTGAAGTTCCCATGTTCTCCCCGTGGACGCGTGGATTTTTCTCCAGGTCTTCCGGTTTTTCCCTTCACATTTAGAAACGTGCGATACATTTCCACGTGATAAGCTTCTTCGTTGATCTATAATTTGTGGCCGGGTCACTTGTGAAAAAGAGCTATACAACTCAGTGGGCCTTGCCTGGTATGATAAAAAAAACAGTTTCGATGTGAACTCGTAAGTACGTTCCTAAACAGACGATATGACGACTCCCATTTGTGTTTGTTCTCTGATCCATGCATTCCCCCTACAGTCCCTCTGTGTCATTCCAAGCATGCCTCCACGTTTACCTTTTGCATGATTCCTCAACGTTTATTCTGTGTTCATTGCAGAGCCAAATTCCACCGTTGTCACGATGCGCCGATTGGAAACTTTCTTCTGCGAGCACGTAGGTGTATTCTGAACTTGTGAGAGTATTGCATCTTGCTCTGCAGCTCCAGTTTGCTTTAGAACAATGGGCTATTGTACGAATATTGTGCGTGTGTACACTGCATTCATCACCCCAAACATAGAAGCAAATACGGCTGTATAAACTGAGCAAAGCCACAGTGCACGATAGCCAAATGCATTCTTGAGAGCACAGGTCTGCGTGGTCAAGAGTATTCATTTAAGTGCAGTTCAGTGGTGATATTCGATTATGCATTTCTACTGAGACATTGTCCCGTCTTTACAAATTCGGGTGGGGGGGGGGACACAGTCTAATCGACACACTTCGAAGTTCGGGTTTTGTTGAGGTGAGTTCTTTGGGGAAGACAGGAGAGCAGTGAGTCACCGCCGAGTGTCACGGTGCCACAGCGGATGCACTCACAACAACAACAACGCGTGTGCTCATGTGCACAGAAACTGGCGTTTCAGGGTGCAAACGTGCACACACTAACGTATACAAAAAGACAAAGATCCTCCGTATCACCTACACAGACTGTTGGGGCAAGTGTTGTTCGCGAGCACCTATGAAGGCCGGCAAGGCACACGATGGGGGTGGGTGGCCAGCACCACGCCCGACCGCCTTTGTCTTCTGCGCCAGGTACTTATTTGAGGCTGAGTCGACCTAGGTGAGGCCCAGGATCGGTTCAGATAATCGTCGCTGATGTTGGCTGTGAGCGGGAATTGAACTTGGTAACGCAGCACGCTAGCCATTTCGCTACCGTGTCACTAACTGTTGGTCCAATGTGTAAACAAATATGCTCACAGCCACACAAACGTGCGTTTTTTTTCCATCTTAATTTCTACTTATTCATTTTTTTTATCGAGTCTTAAATCGGACGATTGTCATCGTTCTTTCTTTAGCGGCTATAAGGGATCGATTGTTGGAACGCAAGTGCAATTATGTACCGAGCCTGATGTATGGCATTGCTCATATTTTACTGGAAAATCACGTTGGCCTTTGCTCTGGACACTAACGTCCTCGTTATTTGCAGTCTGTGAATGAATGTGAATAAAAAAACGCACTCGGCAAATAAGAGTGCTCAGCAGATATAATGACTTATAATCATTTTCAGCTCTTTGTCAATTCGTTGATGGAAGAAGGCTTCCCGGTATTATTTTGGTCTTGGCGGGGAGGGAGTTGTTTTACCATATTTCACCATGATGGGCAGTGTGGGTTGGTGAAAAGGGGGTGATCTGGACCGGTTCAGATTTCACTCACCACTGATGTCAGCTGTGGCTATGGATCAATGTTAGTTTGCCGGATTCAATGGATATAGTGTGCTGTTATAATTATTATTGAGCTGCAGTGGCAAGTACAGTACAGTATTCCCTCGTTATTCACGTAGTTACTAATCCACGAGTTTGCCTATCCGCCAATCGAATCTGGAACTCGGCGTGACTGCATCGAGAGAGATAAAGTGATGAGAGATGATCAAGTGATCAGAGATAAAGTGATTAAATAAAGTGATGAGATAAAGTGATGAGAGAGAGAATGCGATGCGAGGAAGTGATTAGATTAAGTGATATTTTTCATGTATTTAATTGCTTGTGTATGCACTTCTGTAAGGTGATTCACTAAAAAGCGAGGTTTCCGTAGGCCACTATCATTATCCGCGAAATCTTCTTTCCACGAGCTTCTGCGGAATGTACCCCTCGCGAATAACGAGGGAATATTTCGATTTAAAGCTTTGGTGACTGCAGGGATTCATATTCTTGGTTCTTTCGGTAAAGTCACGTAGAAGGGAAATAATAAAATAATGAAAATAAAACATAATACAATGAAATTCTCACGACGTTGCTGCTTGCGTTGTGGCTGAAACGTCGTGAGAATTTCATTTTATTATGTTTTATTTTTATTATTTTATTACTTCCCTTCTACGTGACTTTACCGAAAGAACCAATAATATAACGAGGGAATACTGCGGCGCCTTCTCCAGGGTAAACCCACACAGACACTGTTGCTGTCATATTCATCACCACATCACTGTCAACATAAACACCCTCAAAAGCCCTTGCCATTGTGAGCTCCATTAAGAGAACACATAGGTACGATAGGAGCTTTTGTTTCGGTCCAGTGTGTCATGCAGCTGCTGCTCTCGAAAATACCATAAACGGCTCTGCGCTGTAATGACAACAGCATGCTTCCGTCAAATTCCTCCACATTGTGGAATCATTTAAGCCACGTGCTGCATGTGTACCTGCCCTGTGCGCCAGCGCCAGATGCGTGACGTTTACGATTGATAAAGGGAATGTGCAATAAACAAGCGGTCAGGAGTGCTTGTTTATTGTATCTGGGTGGTCAGTTTCATGCTCAAAGACAAAGATCCCCCCGTATAGCCTTAACATACGGTTGGGGGCAAGTGCTGTTAGCGAGTACCTATGAAGGCCGGCACGGCACACGAAGGGGGTGGGTGGTCAGCACCACGCCCGGTCGCTTTTGTCTCCCGGATACTCATTTGAGGCTGAGTCGACCTAGGGGAGGCCCAGGACCGGTTCAACTAATCTTCACTGGTGGTGGCCGCGGATGGGTGGGTGCGTGTGTGGGATTCATGCCCACACACGTATCCACCCGCCCGCCCGCCCGCCTTTAATATTTCTCGGGGGCTTTCTGCGGTGGCCTGCAACTTGCATGTGGCCTCGTGTCGCTTGAGGGGAGGCAGTGCCCTCGCTGAGTGGCACGAACCGCGCGCTCGTTCCCGATGGGGGCCGCCGGATGCTCGTGGCCCCGGCTGCCGGCGCGATGCCACCTCACGTGGCCGCTTGCACCGCGCGAAGTTTGTTCGAACCCCAACAGAGAGCGGGGAAAGGGCCCCCCCCCCTGCCCCCTCTGCCCCCCCTCTCCCCGCAACAGTAGCTGCCATCTCCCATCGGACAGATGAGCAGAATACATGCGGAACATGTGCGCACTGGGTGTGGTCTGCAGCTACTGCCAAGTAAACCATAAGATGGTGAATGAAAGCAGTTGAATATTTATTCAGCCCTACCCACCTCCCATGGACCCCTAGCCCCTCCGACATACCTCCCCCCTCTCCCTTTCTCCTGTCACTCCTCAGCCAAAAGCCCCCCCCCCCTCCAGCCGCCCCTGGCCAAAACATTGCAATTGATGGCAGGCGCAAGTGCCAGTAGAACATTGACCAATAAAGCGGCCAAGCCGAATTTCCTTTGATTTTGTGCAGCTTAATATCTGGCATGCTCTGAGCTCATTAGGGGAAGAGAGAGAAACGGGAAGGACAGATGCTGTTAATGTGCTTGAAAAAGCCCTCCATTGCAGAAGCCTTGTAATTATGGCTCAGCTGAAATGAACAGTGTAATTTAGTTTAACCACAGTAATGCAGAACCCATTATGCCGTAATATAGTAATTAAAGCATTTGAAGCAGGGCTGGGCTATCCTTTAGCATGGTAAAGGAGAAGATTTTAATTCTCTTATGAATGTAATACAGTAGTTAACGTTTATTGATAATATTTAATTGAAAGCAAGACTGGATACATTTAATTTAATTTGCAATTTTTTGTTAGCATTTTTTAAATTGAGCGTTTAAATAAAAAGTAGAACACATACGCAGATGTTTTACAGTGGCATTATTTATTTAGTTTTTACAAAATAATTTTACGTCTTTCCATATTTATCGCTATAAATGGCACTCAGTATTTAATCTGCATATAGCGCATCCATTACGTGTGGCACATGGCATGTAGATATATACGTGCAATTCAAATGATTACCATGAGAATTAGCACATCCTGCATACAGTGCTTGATAGCACCCGTGTCAGGCTGAAAAATTGCCTTAAAATATTTTGCGACTCAAGGTTTAAGTTATGTGCGCATAAAATTGACTCAGCTGCGATATTAGTAGCATTAATAACTTGAATGAAATATGCAATTGAGGTTCAATATGTATGTTTTAATAATGTAGAATAAACCGAATTACATTTGTCAATAATATTCTCAACACTTGGGGAATTAGGTATGATTGAGCCGCGGTAGTTTTTTTTTTCTACAGGAAGTTTCAATAAATTATTTAATGTACGAGTTAAATTACTGCAACTCTCCATTCTCCACTCCCATTATAATGCCCATGCTTGCTGAACAAATGTGAGCCCTCCAAAGCGACCGTGGATTTTTTGACACGACGGGACGAGCATTATTAACATGACTAATTTTTACAAACTAGGACATCACGGCTCTCGTAACAATGGAGTTAAGGATTTTGTTTTAGGACATTATTTATGGAGAGGGGGAGAAAATCAATGGCATTCTATAAATCATGGGCTGTAATGTACTTTTTTGAACGCTAAGAAATACCCGTGGGTTCTCTGTGCCGGCATGTATTTTACACTTGTTATTAAAATGCACAAATTATTGGCTCGTGTATGAGGGCACGAGTATGTCCTACTGCTTACATTACGTTATCTACATGAACGTGTTATGAAATCACTCAAAGGTTTTTTATAGACCACCATCGTCAGCCATGGTCGATCCACTGCTGGATAATGGCCTCTTGCAGGCCGCAATCACCTCTCAGGAAACCTACGATGCAATCATTCACCCAGCACCTGCACACGAACTAATTTCACCGCTCCTTCTCTGCGGTGGACGTTCTGCCATAGCAGTTCACAAAAAGTTTGTACTTTTGCATGAATAAAATACACGCGCCACAGCAGATTTAATGTCGAAGCAAATATCCAAATACCGCTGATGTTGACGTGACCAATAACACTGGTCAACACACTTTTTCTGGCATAAGGTATTACAACGGTCTTAAGGTAATTTTGGGGTGCTGATTCCAAATCCGGCTTCAGTTTTTGTCTATCGCATCAGGTTTTTGAGATATCAAATATTGCATTTTCAATAAAAACTGCAGAAGAAAAATATTTAAAAAATGTGGATATCTACATAAAATGATATTATAAACACACTATCCTAAAAACACAGCACCATATTTTAACACTAAAACAGTCACTGACTCGCAACAACTTGCAATCATAAGTGACAGAGTTAATTTCGGGCAAAATAAATGAAAATGTGGTATGCCGATAGCATAAAAATGAGATATGATAGAGCAAATCTGAGATCAGATTTGTAATCAGCACCCTGAAATTAGTCTAGAACAGCTGCAAAAGTCCAGGCCAGAATTTTTTTTTTTGACCAGTGCAATCAAACTTGGATCCCCAGACTCAAGGCATTATCATCACCAGGTTCGTAGCATAATGTATGAACTATTAACACCACTACTCCGCCCTAGATAAAATGTATGTGAATACTGAAAAAGGAACTTCATTAAAGGTAAATACGCATCCTAAATACCCTCTAGTGGATGCAGTGAGCAGTGAAAAGTGCAAAGTGTGGGCCAGAAAATAACTAACGTGAGTTTTATTTACAAAGTCCATCAACTGTTATTGGATATTCTGCTTTAGTTTAGCGAATTATCTCTTTGTCTTTGCGCATTTATACCGTATCTGCTAGTGGAGAGGACATTTTATTCACAATTAATTGTATTCACAAAATATTCAACGAAAATCGGAAATTAAATTGGGAGTCAATTGAATGATAGTTTTCACAAACTTGAGTTAGTAACGAAAGGTAAATCAGCAATTATTTTCCAACCAAATCACCATGAATGCAACCAATCTGATGTCTCAGAAACCAAGTATGGTGGACAACATTGCATACCAGGTGTTATAGGTACTGTGTATTGCTAAGAGCGGTAGTGTAGTGGTCAGCGCGCTATGAACCCGGCGACCCGAGCTCGATTCCTGGTCATGGCCATCACCAGTGACGATTATTTGAACCGGTCCTGGGCCTCCCCTAGGTAGACTCAGCCTCAAATGAGTACCTGGTCTGGTGTATAGTATACATCGCCACCAGTGAGACAAAGGCGGTCAGACGTGGTACTAGCCACCCATCCCCTCGTGTATCGTTCAGGCCTTCATAGGTGCTGGCTAACAGCACATGTCCCAACAGTCAGTTCAGGCTATACGGGGGATCTTCATATTGCTAAGAAAACTGCAAGTTGTGGCAAGATGACAGCACAACAGTGGGTGTGGTACACAGATTTGGATTGAGTCTTTGTAATGATCTGTGCAGAGTTTAGAGTGTTATCTCCCTTGCATGCTACGGGTTTTTCCGGATGCTGCTGTCGCCTTCCCCCACTCGCACTGATTAATGAAAATGGCCAAACTTCTGCTTTCAGGACCCTCCTGAAAGACATTCTCGAGATTCAGTGGTAGATGGCTTGGTAATTATTGATATTACCATGAGCAATTTCCCTGCCTTCTGATATCACAAATATCGTCGTTGTTTTTTTATTTGTGGGTGCATGACAGCAGCAAAGTTTTTTTTGGTCACAATCATACGCGTCGCCGACATGATAATCTTTTGACTTAAAACTTTCGTGATTGCAGGAATTCATATTCTTGGTTATTTCGGTAAGTCACGTAGATAGAAAATAAAAATACAATAAAAAAGAAATTAAAATTTATTTATTTAAAAAATTATTAAAAAGAATAAGACGTGATAATCATAGCATATTTTTAGGCGTCTTCAAAATGTAAAATGATCGCATTCATAAATAATAATATTTTTTCGCATTTTGTGCTCGGTTGGCAGGTTATCTGCCCTTATCAACATGTTTATGATCGGCTGTTTTCCCCATAGGGAGCAAGGCTTTTTTTTTTCTTTTTGAGTGACTGGGGCCCCGTGGCTTCATTAGGGCTTTCTCTCTCGCAAAGGCCACTGTGTACCAAGAGGGCTGGGCCAGTGTTCTCATTAGAGGCTCGTTTGCGCCGCTCTGCGCGAGCCAGAGAGCCACCTCTGGCTGTCCCCCCTCAGGGCACGTGGGTTGCGGTACAGTCCCCTCGACTCTCACGCACAACGACACGCGCGCGACCACATCACCACGCGCGCCCTCCACAAGCGCCGAGCACACTTATCCTGTGTCTCCACTTACCTCCAAACCCACTTTGCGACTTCCACATCCAACGCTTTCCGTGACCGATGGGATAAACCAATCCCAGCAGGAGAAAGGGAAGAATCGGGCCAACGTGTTTCAGCTCTTTTCCTAACTTGTAGCTGAGACAAGGCTGAGAGCATTTGTACATGCAATGTGGGTGGTCACATGTCATGCATGAAAGGCATGATGGGAGTCGTGCCTTCCTGGCCTTTGTAAGCACACATTTACTACGTGCAGTGGCGAGACTCGTGCATCGCTTGACGCTGGCGCAAATGCGATGGGCAGAGTGTCTGTGTTTTTTTTGTTAGTTTGCCTGTTTGTTTACCTCTTGAAATTGAGGTCACATTTTTATTTTATTTCCAAAAAAGGTCATCCTTAGCTAGCATAACCAGTGTTTGTGTCGCCTTGCACATGGGAGAATAATGTGGATTGAAGAATACCGAGAATGCTGTCTGCAATGTCGTCCGGACACCTACAATGACCAGTGCCGGATTCAGTTTGAGTTGGGTCTTGGGACTGTTAGGGTTTTTAGGGTCCCGCTTTGTGTATTGCAGTCCCTTCCCTTCACGGGTTTACCCCCAGCCATGCCTGATGATGCCACAAATTCTATTTTCTTATTCACATATATTATTTCAGCCTTGCTTTTTAAAGGCAATATACAAATTGTTAACCTAATTCAGACAGTTGAAAGAGGCAAACTGCATGAATTTTGTTACGTAATTTTTAGCGATACACATAGTGATGCATTAGTTTAAATTAATAAGTTATCTTCAGGATCTATCACAGTGCTACAGCATTGTGTTTCATTGTGTTTTGAACTTATTTCGCACCGTACATAGTCTAGCGTGCTAATCGGAGGAGTATCTACATCTTGTTTTTTTTTTGGGGGGGGGGGGCTCAAAATCCGTGGCCCTCCCGCCTTAACGTATGGAGTCGCTGCGTTAATCTGATACCGGCTGTATGTATGCGTGGAGTGGTGTCGTTTTTATTTTATATATCGGGTGCACTCCACCCAAGTGCCCCGAGTTCAATTCCTGACCATTGTGACAGCAGTGCCCAGTTAGAATCTGAATCTGGCCTGGGTCTTGGCTAGAGGTCATCAGCCTACAGTGAGCACCTCGGGTGCGAGGGTTTAACCTCCAGCTCCGATGGGAGGGGGTAAGGGGAGTGAGGTCAAAGACAGCTCTAGGTGTTGGCCATAACTTCACCAAGTGTGCCTGTGTTAACCTTAATAGGTGCTCGCGACGAGTGCTTGCCGTAAATGGGCGGTCTGTGTGTATGTGTGCATGTCGAACAGCTGGGTCCTGGTACCTGGAATAGGCAGTGATGTTAATACGTTCTGTACCATTTTCTTTATTTTATATATATATATATTTCTTTTTTAATGAAATAATCACCATAGCTGGAAGCAATTTTTGAATTATTGTTAACTGCGTGGCATTGAATATCACTCATCAACTTAAAAAAATAGATATGCAAATGTATAAGAAAGCCGATTTTATTTAACAAGGTTGACTTTGCGAAACACAATAGCCCAATTTTCGAATGGATAGCATCCAAGGAATGTAGTAGATACGAAACATTTACCAAAATATGTAGTCATTAGTATGACCTTGTTCTTTCAAGAATAAATAACACTTTCAACGTATTCTTTTCGGGCGAGTATTTAGCATAATAAAAGCGCGGGGTTGTAAAATATTTTAATCATTTTATTTTGTTTCTGTGCTTGCACCCAGCATTGACCTCAGATGAATAATGAGAGGCAATGAAATCTACTTGACCATTCCTGCTCATTTCAGTCTTCCACTCCTCAATTCGGGGTTAAAGAAAAGCGTCGAATGACTGAGGTGTATTACACCGGTAATTATCTTGTCTCGAATTAAATGTAACCGAAAGCGCCTGTAATGCACACACACAAAAAGTTCATTATAAGGAAGGCGGCGAAAAATAGATAATAACCAGGCGAGCCATTAATTTTGCCACTCTCATTTAAGCGGGCTTAATGTATGTCTGACAGGAGTGGAGGCCAGATAATGTGATTTGCATTTAGTGCATCAGAACGGAGGCCAAGCATGCTCATTGGTCGACTAAATCTCAAGGCACTCCACCGCCGCGCTTTCCGAAACGACGAACCAGAAAAACTGTCATAATGCGAGGTGTTCGTCACAGGCGTGTGTTGCCCTCGGCACGTGTCGCCTTCATTTTAATATTCATCGGTGAGAACGTCTGTTTTTTTTTGGGGGGGGGGGGGGACGCAATTGGACGCGCGCGTGCCACTGCCAGACGACCGAGCGCCCGCGCGTTATTAACGGGAGTTGTTTAATTTAGGTCTTGCCGCAGCACACACAAAAAAATTGCTCTTTGCATGCGTTAACTTTCACCGCACACCTGCCTTCGAGGTAAGACGTCGCCGAATGTGTGTGTCGTCGTCACCCCCCCCCCCTTTATTTAATTATCAACGGATACTCTAACTTATTTATTTATATTTGCGTTAAATAATTATTTCGTGGGTGCCCCCCCGTCTTGTGTTTCGCCTGTTGGGTTGTTGCTAATGCTTGTTGTTTCGTAATTTGGTTTGCATGTTTAAAAGAATTGGTATCGTTTTAAAAATGATTTAAGACAGGGTAAACGTTACCTCTTTTCTAAACAACCGATCGAATGCCGTTGCAGTGTTTAGTAGACATATCTGTCCGGAGCAAACGTATCAGTGTAATTGTTACAGTTTTTGGTTCCTGCAATGTACACAAAAAAACCGTGATTTTTCGTAGTCTTACCAGAGACTATTTTCAACTGCATGTGCATTATAAAGTAATTTGTTTCATACGTGTGATGGCTTTACATTTAATAATCATGGTTCTAGAATCTGAAAAATATCCAAACGTAATAGATTTTTTTTTACGGTAATATGAGTTTTTGTTAAATTATACGCAGACAATATTACATTAAAGGTTTAAGTATGTGTTTATAATATTTTTTGACCGTATAATTTTTTTTTTTAAACTGTCTCGATATAAGATAAGAAATCTACGACTGAGTTCATGAAACAGTTATTGTTTTTTACATTTTTAAATGGACGAGATAGACATGCGAATGCCACTGCCGTTCTTTAAATCGTGAGTTTGCACGTTTTAGACAGCATTCAAGCTTAAAAGCTATCTGAGGCAATGCGCCATTCAAAATATGTCAATCGGTGGGAAGATGACATGACATTTTCAGGTGCGTTTGTTGACGATAAATGTGTTATTATGGCACTAAACGAAACTGCCATGGCGGGACGGCACATTGGCCAAATTAATTGCGCAAGCGCTTTGCCTCCTAATGATAGTATTACTATCCAGTGTGTTCAAAGAAAAATAGTTCAAAGAAAAATATCTCTCACGTAATTTTATTCACCGGCATTTATAGTTTCTTTTTTTTTGGCGGAGTGCTCTTCTTTCAATAATGAAGGGGTGGCTAATTAAATGAAATGTTAAAGCGGGAAAGATAAATCATTGTTGTTCAGCGTCGAAGCTTCAAGCGTATTTGAGTAAGGCCCACAAAATAGGAGGGAAATTGGTTTCTTGGAAGAACAAGAAAAAAAAATGTCGCCGACGTCATTTTAATTTTCATGCATTTGCGCTAATCTAATTCATCAATGCTAATCAGCATCTGAGAATCACAACTTAAGTGTGAAAGATCCACTGAGCTGATGGTGTCGAGAGCTAGTGGCTGAAATAGTGTTATAAAAGGCTATGATCTAAGCCTCTTGCCTGCCATCATTAGCAAAAGGCCAATTTTAGCTGCTTAAGGTGCACTCTATGTTTAAGTGGGGTAAGTTTTTTGCACTGCTAATTAAACCCTCTGAGAGTAAAAAAACGCAAGTGGTGGTGGTGCCCTCTCTTGCTCTCCTTGGTGGCTTTTCTTTTTTTCGACTCCTTGTCTTTGTTGTGGACCTATTTCTCCAGATGTAAACCTCGCCTGACTTCTCAAGGCAATGATATCGCCGGGGGCAATTCACTTCTCACCATTTTTGTTTTGGATTGTCGTGACGTTATACAATTTTACGACGCAGCACCCTTTCACCGTGATACGTATAACTAAAAAATTAATCGTAATACATTTGTAGGAATTTTGATTTAAAGCTTTCGTGACTGCAGGGATTCATCTTCCTGGTTCTTTCGGTAAAGTCACGTAGAAGGGAAATCATAAAATAATAAAACATAATAAAATACAATTCTCACGAGGTTTCGGCCACAATGCAAGCAGCCGTCCTCAGGTGAAGAACAGGTCTGTCGGAAAGACAGCGTCTTAATGAAGAACAGGTCTGTCTTTCCGACAGACCTGTTCTTCACCTGAGGACGGCTGCTTGCG
>CM025647.2:4222554-4295637 GCA_014621495.2 Entosphenus tridentatus
CGCGTGTTGGTGAAGGTGGGGTGCATAGATCTGCCAGCATAGAAGTACAATGTGACAACACATTTGGTTGGACTGCCCTCTGCTGATTACCGGGGAGCACAGCCCAGCAGCTGCCTATGACAACCTGGCATGCATGGTTATGACCCATTATAGGGCTATCCAGAGTCAACCCTGCATCAGGTTCCGAGATCAGATGAGATCAGACCCATTCCATGTGAGTTGGTCATAGATGTGCTTCGAATATCCTGAACATGTTAATGTCGGAGCGTATCTTTATGGTATCACTCAGGCGTGCCTCGTTTGATAGATAAGGAAGGTAAACTGATAAAATCATGGAACACATCGTACTATTCAAATTGAGACTATCCATCTATGTGTGCACTAAATTCCCACGGTAAAATCCCAAGAACTGGGAAGGTGCACACCGTTTTTTTTTACCATCCCATCTGTGGACTACTACTACAGAAGAAGAATATTTTGCTTTGCTTTTGCAAAAAAAAAAACACTCGATGCCCGAATGTTTGTTCTATAATCGAGGCGGGTGTCACAGCTGGGTAGAGCTAACAGCACGTGGACATTGTGCAGGGCGATTCTTGCAATACATTTTACACAATAACTGCCTGCAACACACAGAGGTACGGCCACAATGGTAAATGGTAAAACAAGATACAAGTGGTCACCAATTCTTGCCACCTTGGCTTCGGCGGGTAGAGAAGAAAGCCCCAACAAGTCCCGTTGGGCTGCTAAAGAGCGCTTAAGGGCTAAGTGTGTGGGGAGAGCTTCGCTTGGTCAACATGTCAGTGGATATATTACCTCTCACACCTTCACTCGCTCGCCTGAATATATTGGAAGATGAAAAGGGACCTTGTATTGAAATTCGTTCGAGAGGGCGGTGTGACGGTTGTAGCCATTGCAAACCACTTGTCCATTGGCCCGCTTTTTCCCGGAGTTCCATGCTGAATGCCTCATTAATCGAAAACGGAACTGAATGCTGTTTTATTCTTGCCAGGCAAGGCTCACTGAGCCATATATCTATTCTTCAGACGCGACCTGGCCACAAGCGATAGCTCAACGAAGTGGCTTATCGTGTGGCAATTTATATCAGCCAAATAATCTAAACGCGGGTTGATTCTAAATGTGGAGGGAAAATCCGGAGGACCCGGGAAAAATTTCACGCGACCACCATGTATGCATGTATGTTGATCCATGGGGAGAAATGCGAGCTCCAAATATAGAGGGGGCGTCAGGGTTGGCATCGAAACCTATGGCCTCGTGCATACCAGCCGAGGTGGTTAACATCTTTACACTATGGGAACCTCAATGAGGTTCCCATAGTGTAAAGGCTTACCCCGAGCTCTCATACTCTGATGGTGGATTGTCTTTGAGTTGTGCGCCTTTTGGCGTTATCTGGTCCAACCCATGTGAGACTAGGCTCTAAGGAAAGCTGTCTCGGATGTGGACCAATCAACTTCAAGGACAGTGCACATTATCAGAGTTATATCTTTTGTTTGTATTATGACTGCAGGTATTGCGGTCTATGCAAACATGACTCCTTGTAAAAAGGTGTCAGTTTTGTTGCCAGATAGTAGGGTAAAAAAACAATTATCATATTTTTACTGGCAAATGAGGTTCCCATAGTGTAAAGGCTTACCCCGAGCTCTCATACTCTGATGGTGCATTGCCTTTGAGTTGTGCGCCTTTTGGCGTCATCTGGTCCAACCCATGTGAGACTAGGCTCTAAGGAAAGCTGTCTCGGGTGTGGACCAATCAACTTCAAGGACAGTGCACATTGTCAGAGTTATGTCTTTTGTTTGTATTATGACTGCAGGTATTGCGGGCTATGCAAACATGACTCCTTGTAAAAAGGTGTCAGTTTTGTTGCCAGATAGAAGGGTAAAAAAACAATTATCGTGGTTAACATCGTCGGAGGATTGTGGTGTGCCAGCCTAACAGCACCATCGGAGTGTTTCAGCGTCATAGAACGAGATGCTGGTTCGCGTAGGCACAAAGCCTTGTTGCACGTGGGCCACGGAGATTGAGTTTGCCGACACGTACTCCGTAGGTAGCCCGCCCGACGGCCACGGCAGCCACACGCAATGACGGAGCCAGGATTTTCAGGTAGCGGGGGCAACCCCTCCAGCAATGAAAAATGATAGGAGTTGTTAGTACGTAAGGGCTTGTCCCTTGCTTTTTATTCGACGCGTGTGCGGCGATGGCGCAGCCATCGATCGAGGGTCGAATTCGAACCGTGTTGTGTGATCGGCATCGCGCTTGCTGAAGGTGCTGATGTCTTCAGGGAAGTCGTGTACTGTAGACGCAACTGCGCACAATTATGTGAGCCACTTATAACTTCTTGGCCGTTACTTATTTCCAATTATGGACTCAGACTATTGTCATATCATCTCATAGAGTCCCTGGCACATAATAATATGCTACACAGTGGCAGTGGGGTCGCAAAATGCCGATTTATTACTAATAAACCCAATGATCCGATCCAAATTAGGGATTTCGATCGGATCATTAGGGGGCCACGTGCCACCCCACCCTCTCCTCCCCCCCCCCACTGGCTCTGCCAGTGGCCAAACGTAGCGGACGCATATTTTCTCATCAATGTTGAAGAAAGTACGCTTCCTCCTTAACGAGCAGTCTCACCCGCAATTATGAGACTTTGCTGCTAAGTTTTGTTTTTACTTAAACCCTGCGTGCACGTCCAGTGGAATTAATCAAACAACTGTCAGGTGTTTAGCAAAACATTTCGAGGAAGCTGCTTGTCCGTGCAGCTTACATGTACAATGGGCCGTACTCAGCGGTTTGTAAGGTAACGCTGAAAGTAAGATGCACCACATGCACACACACTCGTGCCTAGTATTAATAAAGTTCTCAAAAAAATGTTAATTTCACACAAACGGAACTAATGGATAATAAGACACCCCCCCGCCCCCACATTTGCTTTCCAAAAAAAAGAACGGGAGAATTTATTTAGATAATGTGGAGAATACGTGACACGCATTGCATTGAAGTCGAGCGGAGTGATCTACTTTACAACACGTCTGTAAAATAGCTGTTAAATAAGCAACATTTCATCCAGTGACCCTTCTGCACAACAGAGCGATCCCTTCGTAGCGGACAGAACTTTCAGGTTATTAATTCGAATCCCGTTCTTTGATGCAATTGCCAGAGTCGTTGCCGGTTTTCTCTACGCGTTCTTTTTCTCGTCCCGAGGGCAGTGTTTTGACGAACATGTTGATTTCAGTTGTCGCTTGTGCTTTTGCACCACTGCCAATGCACTATCACAAAAAAATAAATGCGCCTACGTTACAATAATAATTTTTCAGGCTCAACCTCGTGTTTGATCGTTGGCCAGGCTCAGTGGCTTGACTATGCACAATGTGGTTGCAGTAACTGTGCGTAGCTGAACCTGGCAATGGGTTTTCAATACATTTTGTGAATACCGTTGATGTAAGGATGAAACAATGCAAATATTGCAATATGGGGATGTATGCAATAAGATACATTTGTAACTTGTTCAGCAAAAAAAATGTGCATATATAATCTATATATACATCTAAAATACAGTTATAATAATATACAGTCCTTTGCCAGTCAGTTGCTGGATGAAGCCATTGTAATGCTGTTTTGGGTCACGGTGGTTGTTCGAGCGTACTTTACCGCGCTGGTCATTGTGGGTGGGTGATACGGGCACCCAAGACTGGTTCAGAGGTCACGCACTGCTGGTGTGAGCCATGGCTGGGTTTTTAACACATGCAAATGTATGCATTGTAATCATCTGCGCGGGTATGAATGCTCATGTGTATGACACGAGTATCTGTTTGGCATGTAATCAATCGACACATTCACGATGCAATGAAGTCGTGATTCGACTCCAGCACTGATTACTCCTTGCCTCATTTTTACTAACTCCTTTGTATTGTTTTTTTAAGGTTTCTTTTTTTTTGTTGGTGCATCTCGCTTGCACAATTCCGTTCACTCTATTAGCCCAAACACCCAAAACATTCCTTATACAATCCACGAATATTCTTTTCGTAAATGACACGTGTCTCCCCCGTCGCGCGTTACCCAGTGCGCGTATACGTATATATACATACATACATCCACGCGTGCATCACGAGCGTGAGAATTAATTTTTAGTTTGGCGAGTCGCGACGCGCCGTCACGTGGGTCGGCATCTATCAACATATATGCGACGTGCTCGAGTGTGGTCGTGTCGGGGGCCGCGCGCGCGCTCGCCGCAACGCGGCCGATCAATCAGCCGGGACGGCAGCGGCGGCCGGCGTTTAACGCCACGACGCTTATTGCTCGCAAGGCCGTGATTATTCGACCGAGCGAGTGACTCCGTGGGGGGTGGGGGGTGGTTGGGGTGGTGCGGGAGGTGTGGGCGTGCTAAAATCCGGACGGTCTGCCGCTGTCTTTTCCTACAGGTGCCGGTGTCCATGGCTATGATGACCCCGCAGGTGATCACGTCTCAGCAGATGCAGCAGCTGCTGCAACAGCAGGTGCTCTCCCCGCAGCAGATACAGGTCCTCCTGCAGCAGCAGCAGAGTGTGATGCTGCAGCAGGTGGGTCGAAAACCCGAGATCCCAAAGCATACTCCCTGCCTCCTGCTGCTGATGGATATATATAAACGCTGCGCTTTTTTTCTCTCTGCGAAACGTGACAATGTAACACGGGCGGCCCCCGAAACGAATGCACGTTGGTGACTGCCGGCCTCGGGTCCGACTTTCTGAAGAGAGAAAAAAAAATACCCTAAAATGGCACTTACCTGGCTACATAACGGACGTTTAATAGGATTACAGTGATTGAATGCGAACGATGGTGATAAGTGTATGATGGAAACAGTAATGCAATTGGCGTTGAGCAAATGCATCAATGTGATTGATAATGCCCGATTGCCGTTATTTAAGCCGGGTTAAGAGCCCATTGAGAACAGGAGTTTATTTTTTTATTTTTTCAATGGAGACCTGGGTCAAAAATCAATCACAGCACAACAGAGATACGTCGCACAGAAAGAATAACAGGTTCCTCGGTGCAAAAACTACTACAGGTGGGGAAATGAAATAAATGACAGGAACAATACATACCGATCTTCATATTTTCTCAGATAAGGATACTCCTTGAATGTGTTTACATTCAAAGTGAGTTAATCTAATGATAATCATGATAACCAGCCATGGCCAATCCACTGCTGGATGAAGCCCCCACCCCCCCCCCAAGTCGCCAACATCTCTGACTGCTCTGCAATGTAACAATTCACCAGTCCCGTGCACACGGGCAGATTCCATCGCTCCATCTCCTCAGCGGGCGTACCCACTTGGTAACGTTCCATTCCTTGGCAGATTACAAAAAATAAGATGTCATGATCTCTGTTAGAGGTTTGATAATGTTATTTATATTTATTCTTAAAAAATGTTTACTTTAGATTGAAACCACTTTCATTTTTTCGTACAATTTTAAACTAAATGGTTAGATGACTGACTGTCTGGCAGCAAAATCTGACAAAAAGACACAAACATGAAAAAAAATCAGGCCAACATCAAATGTATTATCGCATTTTTTTCTAAATGCTATGTTGCCCTTAGCCCATTGCAATAATACTCGACTTATCCCTGTGACGTTGCTTTGTGCATAGTTCAATTCAGTGATAAATGTTATCGGCGTATATCCATTTGTAAACTACAGTTCACATTAGAAGCATTACAACACTGCCCGACAAAGACGTGTTCTGATCAAGTTCAATTTATTTGGTTTGATTCCTGCATGCGACTTTATTTTCCAACGCCGTTTAGAAGCCTCTCCGCTTGTTGTTAAGCCTGGCCCAACTCACCCCGCCCGTCACAACCCTATACCACTTTTCAAAAGCATGTCTTTTTTTTTCTAAACATATATATAACCATCAGGAAAGCCACCTCCCTTAGCCATCCCTTTAGATTCAGGCGTTTTTCTCAGTGCATGTCCTTCAGAGCTGGGCTTGCGCCCTTTTGTGCTGGCTTGTGTTCTGAAATTAGCACATCAGTCATGCTTTTTAGCAAGTTGCATAGGAAGTGGGGCTGTGGAGCACTGATAATGCACGCTCAGTTGGGTGTGCGGGTGCAGGTAAAGTCATTCACAGCCGCAAGATAAAAGGATTGCTGTTTGCCTTATTAACATGTCCTTCAGCTGGCGGGAAGGGCTGGTATTTGAGGGGGGAGGACTTTTCAGTTTGTTCATTTGCAAGATTCTTATCGCCTGGGAGGCCCGGGAGCGACGAATTGCTGACAGATTAATTAACATTGTCGGCAGGTGTTGGCATCCTGTTGAGTATAAGATAATGATTGCTCAGTCACACAAAAAGGAAAAAACCCCTAACACCTTGGTAGGTCAGAGGCCTCAATAGGATCTGCAGTTGACCCGAGTGAACATTGGTAATAGAAGGGAGTAGAAAACTTGAAAAAAAAATATTCTTAAATCAAATTTGCATAGCATTTCATTTTTTGGTACCCTCTTTTGCACAATGTGTTCAGCAAATTAGACGATTGTGTAACTAAAGAAATCCATTGTAATGGCATGTTCAATTAGGAAATGAAATTTATCAGTATATTTATACAGTGGTTTGAAATTCATTTCTGTTTTATGTTAATTCGTAGCTTTGTTTACATTAAATTAAATGTAAAAAAAAAACGCTCAATATTATCTGTCTAATGCTGTCGCTTCGATTTCTCCATTTCACAGCCGATCTCGTCTTTTTTTCAGCAACAGCTGCAGGAATTTTACAAGAAGCAACAAGAACAGCTTCACCTGCAACTGCTGCAACATCAGCAACAGCAGCAGCAACAGCAGCAGCAACAGCAGCAACAGCAGCAACAGCAGCAGCAGCAACAGCAGCAGCAACAACAGCAGCAACATGCTGCCAAGCATGCAAAGGAAGTACGTGTTTTATATCATTCTCTGACAGTCGCAAACTCACTGCATATTCCATAACCAGGTGTTAACTGTTCTTCAATGGATGCATTGCAGGGATGTTAGTTGCCTGTGATTCCCCATTGAGTTTGACTCGTTGCTTCAAACTATTAAATGGGGTGCCACATTGGCAAAATGTTAACTCCCTCACCTGGTATACAGGTGGTCGTGGGTTCGATCCTGACCTGTATATTTGGAGCTTGCATGTTCTCTCAGTTTTTTTCCTCCACATTTGAAGCATGTATTTAGAGTATTTGGCTGCTATACATTTCCGCGTTAGAAGCCACTTTGTTGAGCTATCATTTGTGGCCAGGTCGCTTCTGAAAATGAGCTACATAGCTCAGTGGGCCTCACCTGGTAAAATAAAACAAAAATAGTAAAATGGTTGCGTGCAGTACTGGATACGGTGACATTTCCCAGTGTTTGTCCTTTGGAGGGTTGCCGTGGCGTAATGGTTTGCAAACGGGGATTTTTAATCTTAATGTTGCCGGTTCGATCTCTTGACAGGACAGATTCAATAATGTGCATCTTTCTCACATCCACTCGCCTCTGTACAATGCTATTCGTCATCGATGGGCAGAACATGTTCGGTGGGGTAAAGTGTGGGAACTCCCACCTGTTTCGATTCATCTGGCCAGCATGGAAGTGTAGGCCAAAAACCCTATTTTGGGGGGGGGGGGGGGCCCCCTTTTAGAGCTTGCCCTCTTGGAGGCCCTTCTTCCAAGCTTCATATATTATCTGTTGGCACCAACATTATCCATAAGGAAGGCATTATCTGGAGCACAGAACACTGTCATGGAGAGAATCCAAACTCGGCACGTTTTAGAGTGGGCATCTCAAACGAGCACTGTGGCCATCTGCGTGTTCAGCAGGACCCCGTCACCTCTGCAAATCAGAATCAAAATATTTATTCGTACTGGAGAAATCCGATGCGCTAGAACAATTTTTTCCACAGATGTTCAGTAGGGGCGGGTAAGAACGTTAAAACAATGAACAGTAAAATAAAACATGATTTGAGTGAAAGTATAGGAAAGGTAAACAAATCACATTTTTTTTTGTTATTTCACCAGGTAAAGCCCACTGAGCCATGAGCTTCTTTTTCAGAAGCGACCTGGCCACAAATGACAGCTCAACAAAGTGGCTTATCACGTGGAATTAAATATCAGCTAAATGAACTAAATACTCTAAGTGACCCATGTGCAGAGAATCTAAGCGATCCGATCGTCCAAAGGTTTTTAAATTGGTGACCTGTGGGTCAAGTGCAGTGCGCTGCGAAGACTCTTGAAGTGGTGCCTTGAGTTTAAATATGTCGAGAGATATTTTTAAAAAGATATATACAGATTACCGACATGATAGGGAGATGAACAAGAGATAAAGATGAGGGTCCTAGAGAGAAGAGATGCAGATTATTTATATGAGATTTGATAAACTAGAGATAGAGATAAGAGAGCCGTCCACACGAGATGTAGACTAGCAGTTACATGTATAGATGTCACGACACCACGTGACATTATATGTTATGACGTCACATGTCTCATCGGTACACACCAACTTTGTTACGTGGCCTGCTCACAAAGAGGGTTGAAGAACGCTGTGATAGTCGATTTGGAGGTCTCGTTTGTTTTTGGGGCGAAAGATTTTCGCGAAACATCTTGAGTGGAACTCGTGGGGCAATGACGGGCACTTTGGATTTACGATCCAGAGGTTGCTCCTCTGCCCATCCGAGCACTATGAATGGGTCACACCACGTTTGATCGCCAGGATGCGTGCGTGGTCGGCTGGGTGGCTCTCACCTCTTCTGAGACTTCTGGTCAGTGTAGAAGAAGAGGCCAAAAATACCCTCTAGAGGGCTTCTCCAAAGCTCTCTAGTGGGGGGGAGGGGGGGGGTGGCTTTCCGCCAGCAGTGACGTGAGCAAGAAATTGCGGGGCTGCACCTTTATCCCGCCTTACAGTGCACGTTCACGGCAGATGCTGTTCACTGACGGGAAAAGTGCGTTCGATGCCACGGTTGTGGGCACTTGATGCCCAAGTCCCCGCCACCGTTTGTCACGTTCACTTTGCCGTGCGTCGCCGCGTTAGGCGCGCACGCGCGCGTGGCGGCTGGCGGCGGCCAAGTGAGTGGAGCGGAGGTTTGGCCAAAAAAAAAAAGAAAAACGGCTCGTCCGAAAAATCCTTTACTTCACCGAGTGCAACGCGGGACTCGCGTTTTCCCGTGATGTTATTCATTTATTCCAAAAGCTCGACCTTGGCTGTTTGCAAGCGTGCTGCGGGTGATAGCTCGGACTTATAACACGATGACAGTTGTTTACACTGGGGTCCGGGCCCTGTGACTGGAGTGCAAAGGATCTGAGTGCTGAAGACGTCCACAGCCTTGCTACAATTAGCTTTCGCGCCGCGGCTGTCTGCGCCGTTCTTTGCGAAATCCAGCGAGAAGCGACAATATATAAACCGCCCGTCCCTTCACGCCGTGGTCACTCAGGATAGCAATAAATAGAGATAAGTCAAAGCTATTTCTTGCCCAAATGAGCATGGAGACGTTGCTCATCTTGTGTTCACAGCCCTCAGACAGTGGTTGGAAATTCCACATTCCTATGGCCGGGGTGAGTCTCTCCACGAAGTGGTAACCAATTTATCGACCTTCTAGGGACTATTGGCCAAGCCAACTTCAAACCAGGATTCTACTTTGCAACCGTCAGATTGCGACCTGCTTGCTCTACCCATGAGCCACCAAGACAGCATTATCCTGATATATTACTTTTTGTTACTGAAATAATACACCTGGGCATTGGATATTAAGCCGAAATATGTGTTGGCTTAAGCCACTGCTGGTGAATGGACCTCCACTAGAGGGAGTGCTAGACAGCCTCTCCACGAAGGGTGTTTTGGCCTACTCTTCCTTGCCGGCCACACATCGTGAAAGATGTAGGAGTACCCGCACTTTACCCCACCACACGCGGCCTGCCGATTGATCAACTGTGGCGCACCCACTTATTTATACTTCTTGGTGGACAGTGGAAGGGGGTGTGGGGGGGGATTTAAGACAATTGCTTCCACTGCCGTGCTGGGAGATCAATTCGTGAACCTCTGGATTGCAAGTCCACTAGACAGTGGCAGAAGCAGCCCACTGGCTGAATGTTACGGGTCAAATAGCCTCGATTGTTGAAGTGTTTTGGGATATCTTATTGAACTCAAGTTTAGGCTGTGGGATTCAAACTTGCGATCTGTCCCACTCAAGGTGGTTGGCGGTTACCAGACGCTCCGTCGTAACGTATTTGAACAAACGCTAAAATGCCCATTTAGAAGGAAATCTGATTGGGTAAAGGTGACATTGATTTCAATACGTGCCATTTTATTATTTGCAGCAGAAATCTCCAGTGCTTTAAAAATGTTGGAAGTGTGTTAATGAATCAACATAATCCCATGATAGATATGTGGTAGGAATCCTGGGGACTGGGAAATGACACACACACACGGAACAAAAAAAAAGATCACGCACTGTCATCTGGAGGTTTGAGAGCAATGAGCTGCGTCGTTGTCGGTGGAGGAGATGTTGCCGGTGCCTTTTGTGTACCTTGAAGGTGTGCCAAATTACCCTGACATTTCAAACCGTGAAAGTGAGTTGTGATACAGCTGAGAACCCTGTTGTTGATTAATTGACTGCCTTGACTTGGGGGTGGGCTTGCACAGGCTTTGAGCCGTGCCTTTTCGGAAAAGTTATAAATCAATCTGACAGTGAATGGGTTTGAAAAAAAAACCGTATGCCCTACTCGCACGTTGGGGGCTAGGGTCATCAACATGAGTCATCGCAGACATTCTACCAACAAACATTGTTGAATTTCCCGATAATGTAAAGCGAATTAGTAGATTGAGATATGCAACAATGTGCACATATATATACGGAGTGGCCAAAACAGCAGCACTCACAAGTTGCAATGGTTATTTCAACAAATCTCGTAGGGTTATTTAAGTTATTCTGACACATTTTCCAACTGACTTCAATTACCATTAACGCGTGCGTGAATTCTCTTTTCAAACGAATTCTTGGAAACAAATTCTTATTGCCAAGATCACAGGTGTAATCTCTAAACATTAATCAATGAATTACGTTTTGTCTCAATTAATTCAGGGTTCTTGGTCGAATTTAGAAAATTCCGAATTTGAGGTGACCCCCACAAGAAGAAGAACATTTTTATTAACGATGATAATAGATCAAATAGTAACTTAAATAGTGAACAATTAAACTGTTTTAATGCCTGTGTTAAAATAAATTAAATTATCACGCGTGTACTGACTTGGCCCACTCTGTATATGCATGCATGCATGTAAGAGGGAGAGTCTAAACGTTTTGATATCATTAAAATAACACAAATATCACTGTACATTTGTTTTCAATTTAGTAATCCTTTAAACAAATGTGATAATTTTACTGCATGTTTTCTGCATTGTCTGACTTTGAATATAATAGTCTATTCATGTCTAAGTCCATTACTTTTGTGGAATGTGCTCCCCTGGTCATGCATTTTGTGCAAATGAACCTTATGGCGGTACCCCGGGGTACCATAGTTCCATAGTTACCCCGGCTCTCGCATAATGTCCGTGATGCGGTCATTTTTAGTCTCTTGATGATCGGCGGTGCGGCAATCGACTCATCTCGACGAGCTGTACACGATGCACCACCACGGCGCGTACCGCGAGCGTTCGGGGTTTTGTCGCAATCGTCCTCGCTGCGTTCCGACATCGCGGAGTGGCACTGATTTCGGATTGATTGGTAACCCAGTCGCGGAGTTAAGTACACCCCTGGGGAAAAAGTGTCCCAGAAATATAATATTTAATTGCCTCGGCCATTTTATATTATGTGGTACCCCGGGGTACCGCCATAAGGATAAATTGTGCCATCATCAATCATCAATCCATGGTCACTCCACTGCTAAATGAAAACCTCCCAAAGCCGGCGCTATCGCTCATGATCCCACAAAGTAGCAATCCACATTGCATACGAGCTGATTCATCGCTCCAACTCCTCTGGACGCCCTCGGATGCGTTCCATTCCTCAGCTAACACTTTGTCATTGCGGTCATCAGTTCTTTCAAAGATGCAATTAACCTGCATATTGGCCATGACCGTGAATCGAACTTAGTTTGGCCAGGCTCATAATGCATCACGCTAACCACTGCACCACCGTTTCACACCGCCACAACTAATTATTCCCGAATTAATGCATTCGTTTTTCTATATTGCAGCAGCAACAGCAGCAGCAGCAGGCGCAACAGCAGCAGCCGCAGGCACTCACAGCACAGCAACTGGTATTCCAGCAACAGCTCCTACAGATGCAGCAGCTTCAGCAGCAGCATTTGATGTCCCTGCAGAGGCAGGGTTTGATGCAGCAAGCCCTCCAGCGCCCTGGGCTGCCACAAGGTAATGCAATTGGGCACGCCTCGTGCACACACGCAACCCAGGTACATTTAGGGGACACATCCAGTGGACACAATTAGTGGACACGCGTGCTGTTTGCTGACCCTAAAGGGTGAATTTTTCCCTGTGTGTGAATTCATTCACCTCCAGTGATGTGATTCATCGCCGTGATGTGAAAGTTTCTGATTTGATTTAAGGAATCATTTTTTTTTTTATAAAATTTGCTTCTCGTTTTGTATTTTTTTTTACGTATTCCCATTTTATTTGCTGAGTTGTGTTACCCTCGTTGACTAACTGTAATGGCAATTTAATACAAGCGTGCATCGTCAACATATCTAAAAATTGTTTAAAATATATTTTATGTTTTCCACAATGTTATCTTGATTGTGTTATCGTGTTATGCGTGAGATGAAGAATCCATTAAAAACTCTTAAAAAGCTGTGCAACCTGCCGTTTTTATAGAATTGCCCCAGGAAGCGGATATCTCAGAGCTAATTCTGAGATATATGTCAGGTACCTAGATGGCCACACTTTCCCACCCACAATTTGACTGAGTACTGTTCTTCACAGGACAATAAAAACGAACATTTAACATTTTCACAGATGTAAATCACCATCATAATGTGCAGAAACACATTTTATATGACGGTTTTTTTTGCAGTCTTTTGGTGACCTGGCTGAGACCAACTCATTGCACCTAAAAATAGGTGGTTGCTTTAATTCAAACGCAGCATTTCAGTGCTCTGACCTCTTAGCAACCCGGACATTTAAAATAAATTCGAAGAAACAAATTGATTTATCATTACATGCTGAGTCAATTGACGATGTAATGCCATTATTACCAGTTGTGTTGAATGATTGTCATTTGAAACGACAATAGTAAATGTAAATATGCCTGTATATAAGTTTTATCCCAAATATATTCGTGAAACATTTAAGATAACAGCTTCGGTATGTTTGCCACGGAACAATAAGCTTCGCAATCCATTATAGCGATGTTGAGCAGAGAGGTCTGTGCAGTTTTTTTTTTTCAGCGAAGTTGTCAGTAAGAATTCCACTTCCTTTGGAACAAATGTTATCAGACGGTTGTCTCAAACCGTGGGGGCTGATCGCATGGTTCATGCGCAGTCTGCTGGAATTCGCAGTTCAGGCATCTCATCTGCCCCCGTTGATGCACACATATCACGGAGCATTGCGGAAAGTGCAGCGTCAGGTTAACTGGGTTCATGAAGTCAATCCTTCATATGAAATTTGGGGAAAAAATGGAGGCAGCCAATTACGAATCTAATGTACAAATAAAACAAGGTTTTTTTGTGGCAAAATAGCATAATTTTATTACGAAATTATGATTTGCGTCAATAATTAAGTAATTACTCCATTGGAACCTCCTTTGCCAGTAGCAAAATATGATAATTGTTTTTTTACCCTTTTATCTGGCAACAAAACTGACACCTTTTTTTTAGTGCGCCTTTTGGCATCATCTGGTCCAACACCATGTGAGACTCGGCTCTAAGAAAAGCTGTCTCGGGTGTGGACCAATCAATTTCAAGGACAGTGCATACATTATCAGAGTTGTGTTTTTTTGTGTGCATTCCGACCGCAGGTATTGTGGTCAATGCAAACATGACTCCTTGTAAAAAAAAGGTGTCCGTTTTGTTGCCAGATTAAAGGGTAAAACACCAATTATCATAAGTCATTACTGTTTTCAAGTGTTAAGCAGTGGACATTACCGAAATGTGAGGTCGCAAGGTACCTTGCCTTGGTGAAATTGTCCCTACACTGACCTGGCAAGCTATACGTTGTCATTTTGAGCTTTTTGCATGACAGGTGAAGCAATGGGCCACATTTCTTAAACGGCTCTCCTCTGTCCACTCAGTAGGGTATACGGTTGCAGCCCAGTTAGTCAATCAGCAGGTAGATTCAAGTGTGGGTACTCTCTCCCTCTTCCAACGTATCTGACCAGTCTGGATAAGAAGGTAAAATACACTCGTGTGACCTTATTAGGTGGACCTTGTTAGGTCAAAGTTGATTAGAATAAATGTGTTTTTTTATATTTGTATAAATGTATGTAGAACTTATTACGCACCATATGTAGCAGACGGTGCTAATCAGAGATTTGCGGAAAAAAACAACGAATTAAACACATAAAGCAGTTCAAAAAAAATGAGTGAGATGTGTAGGATAGCAATTTTTTTGTACCATCGATCATTTGTTTCGCGATTGCCTCTGCGTGTTGACCGTGTGGATCCAACGCGTCGTTGAACGGCGGCTGTGCTTCGCAGGCCTCCTTCCGTCAGACCTCCAGCATCTCTGGAAGGAGGTCTCCTCCTTGGGGTCGCACTCGGAGGAGGGCCCGAGCCTTACCAAGAACGGCGGGGGCCTTGACCTGTCGCTCAGCAATCCCGTCGTTCCGCCAGGCGCTTTGCCACTTCCCAGGACCTCGCCCACCCTGACCTACCCACCGCTGACTAACGGGCAGCACACCAGCACGGGGTCGCACATCCAGCGCAGGGAGAGGTGAGTGGCAATTTGTAATTTTTGCCAGCGCAGTCCTAAAACATTGTTCCTGGAATCGTCTTTGCACGCCACATCCGTCTTGCCTTACTTTGTCCGTGACCTTTTCATAGGATTATAGGAATGTAGGTTAAGGTTCATGGATAGGTAAACCTGTGCTTCACGCCGATAATCTCCGTTCCAAGTGAGCCTAGCAGTGTTTGAGATACTATCAAGTGAGAAATTAGACCCGTATGCCCTTAATACAAGTTAATTATATTGGGATTTTTTCATAGCCACAACACACGCGTTTTCAGATTCATATTTTGATGCCATAGCAAAACTACTTAAAATAATATGATTTTATTTTCACCCCAATGCTGCGAATGGAGTGGTCTAATAAAATAAAAATGTACATTCGCAAACGTTTGGATCAGGCCCAACGCTCTCCTCTTTGACAGGATTGAGAACATCTTTCAAGTGCCATTTTATCTTGACTTAAAGCTTTCGTGACTTCAGGAATTCATATTCTTGGGTCTTTCGGTAAAGTCACGTAGATAGTAATATTGATTTGAAGCTTTCGTGACCGCCGGAATCCATACTCTTTGGTTCTTTCGGTAAAGTCACGTAGGTATAAAAATAAAATAAAAAAAATCACGACGTTTCGGGCGCAACACAAGCGTCCGTCATCTTTCCCCACCTGATGATCAAAGAAAAATAATCAAAAACAACAGAAAACTGGGACGCTTGCGTTGCGATCGAAACTTCGTAGTTTTCTGTTATTTTTTATTATTTTCTTTGAACCTATCTACGTGACTTTACCGAAAGACCCAAGATTATGAAAAAAATTTCTTTTACACAGTGGACGGGGTTACATTTCCCCCATACAGCCCTGAGGTGACTTTCCCCACGACGGGAAAACTAATGTCTTAAGTCTCGGAGGTTGAAATTTGGTCAAATTATGTGCAAAAGCAAACGTATTGTGACGGTTTTATTTTTATTTTTGAACATTCATTGGTGACCAGGTTGAGGCCATCAACTCAACGGCTCTTGAGAGCCCTGTTTAATCAAAGGGCAGCTGCTCGGATTTGAACTCGGGATCTCAGCCATGCTCATTAAATTCAGTGACCTCTGAGTGAGGCAGCCAGCCACCTCCAGTCCCATAGTGGCTTTTCTCATGGGTTTTTTTTTTCTTCCCGGCAGCGACCATAAGCAAATGGTACAAATGGAAACAACGCGTTAAGTACTGGTGAATCAGTGTCCAATTTGTTGTTGTTGTTGTTTTTATAAGAAACGCTGCAAGAGAACTTCACCGGTGCAATAGCTTTCACGAGTTGGGAAACCCATTCATTTTGCGTCATTATTTACAATCAGTTGTTGCACAAAGTAGGACTCTCTCAATCGTGGGGTTATCAGTTCTAAGCCCAGCCAGGGTCGACTGAGATGCATCACCATCTCCCTTGGGGCAGTAAAATAACTAACATCTTGTGAGTGCTGTTCGGTGGGAATTTAACATCGTTTGATCTGTGGATACACATTCCCTTGTCCTATAAATGTGGAATGACCATGACTGGCTCAAAGCCACCGAGGCTTATGAACACTTTGCGTGCTTGTTTTACACATGAGACCGCATTGACTTAACTGCACAACACGTACACGTTGCATGCACACACGTGTGTGTGTGTTTACGTACCCCGTTCTGCATTGTAACTTGGCCTCCTCATGTGCTCACTAACAGCACCTGCCCCAACAGCCTATGCTGGCGAAACGGCGAACTGGGACCTTTGTCCGTGTGTGTCTTTTGTGTTCAGCACACCTGTGTTAAAATACAGATATGTGGACTCGTATACACGTTAATATTTTCGTATTATTTTCAACGTCAAAATTCAAGAGACTGAAATAGATTGTGTTGTTACCCATGTGTTGATGATTAATGTTTTTCCATACACAATCCCATCGTGAAATGACACCTAAACCAACCTAAATGGATTTTTTTTTAAATAACAAATTATTCAATAACTCTAAAACGATGCTAATAGAAGATGCTTCATCTGAAATAGTTAATTTCTTAACACCCGGAGAAACTTCCAAGGCCAAAGGACAACTTAATGGATTTAGTAGGCATTGTATATGTACAGCTGTTTCGTCTTCCGTTCATAACCAAATTCAATAGATGCATGTGTAAGTCTCTGCGTTGTCCCCGTTAGGACACAGTCACTCACCGGCTCTGAAGGGTTAACGCTGTAAAATGAGTGTGATCCATCACAGCTTATATCAAATAATTCTGGCATTTTAAATCTAAGGGGATTAGAAAATTAGAAAGAGTTGGTGTTAGCAGTGATGCCTCGTGTGAGAAAGAATCTATCTCGGCCTTGATAAGTTATTTCACAGGAGACTTTCTTGTCTTGTGAAAGCATTTTCTTTTATGCCTTTCGAAAGTGAAAGAATGAAGAATATAAAACAAGCAGCCATGCATTTATGAGAATCCCATAAAAATGAAATGATTATTACACTTTCTACAATAAAAAGGGTGTTATGGTGATTAAATGGCGAGCATCGTACTCAAGGAAAATTGCAGAAAAGAATGCATTTCCATTTCCGCCGATATTTTTGCTTTACACATTCATATAATGCTTGAATGTATGGCATCTAATGGCATTTTAGGTATTTGAAACGTGTGTACGTTAATGCACCGCGTGTAATTCCTTGGCGTTAATAGTAATGACAAGATGGATAATGACATTGGCCGGCGCAGTCATTTTCCGCGTTCTCTGCGCGTAATCGTACTCAATGCGTGTGTGATGCATTGCACAAAAGTACGGCGAAAATCACACCGGCGACTCATTTGTTTTCTATCTCGCTGGAAAGCATCCGTTTAAATTCGACGCCATTCCGGAGGACGCATTCGGAGACACATGCTCTTGTCGATTGAAACATCCGTCAAACGCTGCGTTTAATTATTAGGAGTTAAAACGTATAAAGTTTTATTCAATTAGTCTCATTTAATTGATGAAAGTGATGTGCTTGTTCTGCGCTAATTGATCTACGAGAACGTAATTACCATTCTGTCGTATTTGCACAACCTTTCCAGTTTCATGAATAATTAGAAGCATAAATAGCAATTTGTGCAATTAGCATTCCTGTTAATTGCCCTAGAGTAATTAACAGTGCCGCAGCTAAGTAAAAAGGCCATTCAGGGTCTGGCAATAATTGCCATTTATATTAAGCCACTTCCCCTGGAGCCCCCCCCCCCCGCCATCTATCCACCATTAAGGGGGGGGTGGGGGGGGGTGGAATCAACGTAAATTAGTTGGCAGCTTTGTGTGAGTAATTTTGAGTACAAACAGCGAGCCTTCCGTGGCATTGAGACGCCCCCCGATGTGAAGTTGAGCGTTTGTCGTGCTCCACTTGTGGTCACGACGAGAGACGAGAGGAAGAGTCTTTGCGGCCGCGGTTCAAGGTGTGAGATTGTTGTCAATTTCGATTTTGTCGTTTTTTTTTCTCTACGTTTTTTTTTTACGTCCGATTGCAGCTCTTCGCACGAGGACTTCGGCAGGGACCACGCTCTGTACGGACACGGCGTCTGTAAATGGCCTGGCTGCGAGACCGTGTGCGAAGAATTTAGCCAATTCCTCAAGTGAGTAACACACACTCCTCGTTCAGCGGCCGCCACTGCTGCAGCATGTACCGTGGGTGAGGTTATTAAATGCAGGCGTGCACGACAGGCACGTGGCACTGTTTATATTCACGCGGTAGTCACCACCTTTCATCGATTCATGATTCGGACTTCGCACGTGAATCGGGGCAATGCATTATGTGTGTGTGATTATTTAGAAATGTTGTGCAATTAACAAAATGTTTTCATGTCATACGTGAAACATGTTAAAAATGTCAACCGGGGGTTTTGTTTTTTTCTATTCTGTCAATGCTAAATTGTAGACATCTGCTGTGAATAATGTGAACCAGACTCCGGTGAACAAAAAAAATATTAAAACGTGTGATGGTCACTGATAAAGCATCAAAAGGGGCAATGCTTTGGATACCGAAGACATCGGTCGGAAGTGCTTTTTCAAGCTGGAATAAAAGCATGAATATATATGAAAAAAATGAGGGTGGTGGAATAGAATGTTTTAATTAAAAAATAAATCCTATCTGATTAATGTTTAAGCGCTTTCGTGCACCGTTTCATAAGGGTCTTGGGGGGGAAAAAGCGTGTTTCCGGTTGAGTTGTTTTTCAGCATTTCTTAAACGACCGTGTTGTTTAGAAGATGTTTTTTTCTCTCTCTCCCTTCCTCTAGGTTTAATCTTTAATTATTCTTAAATTGGATGTATTCCCCAAAGCTAATTAGGCTCATTGTGGCTCAGAGTCGCCGTCTGTGATGATTCCAGGTCACACGAGTGTGCTAGGTAGCTTCAGGGGTCACTGGAGAGGAGCTTTTGAGTCCTGTGAACAATTACCCTAATTAGCTCATTATTAGTAGCCTTGATGGGCAGAATAATTGTGCAGTTATCGGGTGCTAAGAGCAAGAGGAGTTGGGGTCTTGCCCTTTCATTGTAAAGCGCTTTCCACTCAGCCAGCTTTAATCCTCCAGACCCTTGGATATTATGAATAGTCAATTCAAGGATAAAAGTGCCTCTGAAATAAAAACAGTCTAGTCTTGCCGTATGTGTTTTTTTTTCTCGAGTGTTCATAACACAATCTTCAAGTGGAGACATTGTGTACACTTAACGCCGGTTAGCAGGGACATTGTAGGCAAGGAAGAAAGTAAATGGGGCGGAAGAGTGGTTTGCAGTCCACGGCTAACTGCAGTGGATTTTCCCATCCAGCAGTGGATATTGGACTATAAAAACACGCATCACGTAACGCCAACAACGATTTTTCAACTTTGCATTACATTGCTACAGCAGCTGCACACTAAAGGGATAAATGTGCAACCCTTCTTCTTGGTTCTTTCGGTAAAGTCACGTAGAAGGGAAGTAAAAAAAACATAAAAAAATAAAAAAAAATTGTATTATGTTTTTTTACTTCCCTTCTACGTGACTTTACCGAAAGAACCAAGAAGATGCATCCCTGCAGTCACGAAAGCTTTAAATCGAAATGTGCAACCCTGCAATTACTTTCTCATGCCAGTGCTGATGGAAGGTGCCTCCACTAGAGGGAACTATAGACAGGGTAGTTTGGCCTACTCTTCCACACTGGTGACGTAGTATGCAAGGTAATAATGCCAAATATTTATTGAGGAAAGTCTCTATGACATCTCTTGGTCACTTTGCATATCCAGGCCTACAACACATGGCAAGCTCTGGTTGTTACCCATCCAAATGTTAACCGAGTCCAAGCCGGCTTAGCTTCTGAGGTCTGACCATACTGGGCAAAGTTGCAGTCTGTAAACTTGTAGACCACAATATCCACCCATAAGTGATTCCCACAATGTTTTTTTTGTCTGCTAACAACATTCATTATGCACCTGGAAAACACATTTCTACACAGACATTATGTTCAGTTATCGACTCCGTGGGTTAATATTGCACACAATACGTGTATTCTTTGGTTCTTTCGGTTAAGTCACGTCTAAAGATAACCGAAAGAACCAAAGAATAATTCCTGCAGTCACGAAAGCTCCAAAATTAAGATACAATACGTGTATTTATGTAAATTGATACACGCATGTACTGTTTATACCCTTCCTCGCGAGTGTTGCCTGACTCCAACAAAACGTAAGCAAGTGAGAACGCAACAATCATCGTTCATGGCAGCGCCCACAATCACGCGATGGGGAAGCTTTAAGTGAGCTCTCCGAGATGACGATTTCCGCTAATAGAACGATTGTACGTGTCCGGGCATCTCAAACTTGCACGGGAAACATTAGTTTTTATTTCAAAGTGTGCATGTTAAATCAGCCGTACACGCACAGGAATCCTTCCCAAGTAAACAAATCGCTTTACGTATTATTTCACGTAGACCTTTTGGGTTTTTTTTCTTTTTGGAGGGTGGGGGTGAGGTTATTGTCCCCTCTCCCCGAAATTGTTTTCTTGTTACGGGAATGTTGTTTACACATTTCGACGCGCCACTACCGCTGTAGAATATTCCAGCAATGCCCTAATGTTGCAGTGCACTTATTCGCAAGCCTAGCACCACGCTTGAGAGAATTCATAAATATTTTATCGGGAGATGTCTTTGCGCAGTAAACACGGGCAAAGTGACGCAGTTTATATCTGACAGCTTACAGGCTGCGGAACATCACTAATCCGCATGCCACCTTTGTTATCAAATAACCATTAGAATTGGGGATAGAAAAAAACAACATTCCCTCTTGTGTAAATACATACTCCTATCTTTGAAGACAGTTGTAGCAGTGAAATAGAGGATATATTTAGATACATTTACATCGTCTGCAAAACACGGTCTGATTTTTTTTACGGAAGACTGGCGGCGAATTGTTGGCTGCATCACATTGTAGGAGACTCTGCATCACATTGTAGGAGATTCTGTGTAACGAGGAGGTAGCGAGTTCAAATCTTGGTTGGGGGTTGGCTCAGCCGATCATCCCTCCTGGTTGATAACGTAAATACCACTTTGTGGAACAAATCAACGATGGTTGTTCCATGCCATAGACTTGGCACCCCCTGCTCCCCACCATATGAATGTGGAATTTCCCCCACACGCTCGGTGCTGTAAACAAGAGATGAGCACACCACCTCAATGCTTGATGGAGCAGGGAATCGCTTACACTTTAAATGTTATAAAGCTAATACATTAATCTCTCAATAGCTTTCCTTATGAGCAGGACATATACTCGTAATATTCATAATGAAGGTTTTTGGGTTAGATCACGTAAGTATAAATGTGTCGAAACCCTTTCACCACCCGACACAGCCAATTAGTAAGGGATTTGTCGCGTAAACAAAACGCCAATTAGTTTATTACTTCAGCCCACCGCTGTGTTGGAGAGTAAATCTACGACATTTACAATCTGAGTAGTACAACGTTTCCCTGGTAATAACATCCAGCATAATCGGGCGATTTGCCAATTGGCTGTGTCGGGTGGTGGAGGGCTTCGACACATTTATACTTACGCGATCTAACCCAAAAACCTATATTATGAGTAATATTGGTCGCGAAAGCCGACGTGTTAAACTAAAATGACATATACTGATGCCATTTACTGTACTCATTTCTATTATGTTTATTTGTCATTTATACTATCCTACTTCATGTCAGATGGCTTGCTTCAGTGATATCTTACACGAGTATCGTTGACTACTTATGCTCGGGCTAGATGCTGCATATGACCCCAATGGCATTGAATGACTGCTTGAGAGAGTCAGGCGCTGTAGGTTTGTGCTGTGAGTTGACCGGGAGATGGCGGTTTAAGCAATGGTTGCTCGAATCCATCTATCTTATCAGTGAGGAGCTTGTGAGTGTTGTCCGTCATGCACGTGGATTTTCTCTGCACCCTCTGGTTTCTGCCCACATCGCCGTGAACACCCAATGGGGTGTGGCCTGCAGAGCCCACCTGAATATGGTCTCCAGGCCAAATGAGGCTTTCCTGGGTAAATGAAGGGCATTTCTGCGTAGCCATTTATCGGCCCATTGTTGCCCCGCAACGTTTTTTGTTCCAAGGCAACGTTCTTTTTGCTCGCAAGGTAATAACCGAGCTCGTGAACAAAATATTTGGCTGTGGAATATATATTTTTTCAATACTAATTTAATTGTCACGCTCTTGCATGTTGGGAGAGCATGCTCATGACGCAAAATATAACAAAAAAGGTTCGTGTCTGCCTTTGCGTCGGTCTGTACATTCATACGTATATGCGCGTGCACAACTCTTAGATTGATAATGACATGGGTTTTTGGGCAAGGGTCTTGATCCCTCAGTCAGTTAGCCAAGGCTTGGCCAACTTTCTTCATTCATTAATTCCCAAGAGTGTTTGATGGCACTTTGCTCAAATATTCCCCTCTGTAAAGAGCTTACAGTTGGGTCTCAATTACTCCCGGGCCTCGGTGGGGTTCCAGCAAAGGGTCTTCAAGACTGCCGTGCTCAATGCTGGAAATGCATTGTCAGTAATTGCGGCAATTCAGCTCACATCTAATTACATAGGGCCCAGCAAGCGTTTAGCAGTGTCTGTTACTCTCAGATGAGTGATCTTTTGTTTACGTCAAATTTTTTGTTCAAGCGTCGAGAAGATTTTTTTTCCTTATTTCAGTTTTGTTTCTTACAAAGAGCACCAATTGGGCTGCTTACGTAAAAGGGTTTATGCAATAAAACCCGTTGCTTTTGTTTACAATCGCGTTAAATGAGACCACATGGCAAATAAATGTAAGGATAGTTGCATGATATATGAGGCTATATGTTGCGGTTTTTTGTATTTATGTCTGCAGGTAGTTTAATATACTGGTTCATGCTTTAATAAGAAAGAAAATAAACATATGTTAAACTAATGAATACATTGATATGTGTAATTTAATTAAAAACATGATTGTCCTCTCCAGAAGGTTCCCCAATGCACTATTGCAAGAGAATTAAATGGACGAGTAGAGAAGAGCATTTGCACTTGAATATTTGAAATGATTTCCTCCTATAAAATAACCTGAAAGTTCAAAGGCAGGATCACAGAGAATTACCAACCAGCTTTTTTTTTATGCTGGATTAGGCAGTATACACAAGTCAGCACAATGTAATGTTGATTTGCGATCCGTGGTCGAGGCTTACGTCCTTTTCAGTAAGAGTGATGCTGCACATTTACCTAATATTTGCTCCACGAAGCCCGAATATTTATATCAAGGTTCTATTATCAAATCTAGTCCTGCAAAAAAAATGCATTATTTCCTTCAATAAAGTTGCACGAGCGAAGCACAAATCGGGCGAATGCCTGTTTATAAATGCTTTAATCAAATTTGATCCATCTGTACAATGATTACAAATGTTCGCCAGTGTATGAATTTCACTGCGGTGGTAGAATTTGTTTATGCGCGTTAATGATTAAGCAGAGTATTCACCCCCCCCCCACCTTAACTGATGCCCCAATTTGCCCTTGAAAATGAGTCTGGGGGTCTTTAACTATTCATTGAGATTAAAATCACCTTAGCGTCATATTTATTTGAAATAATTAATATAGCGGCGTTTAAAATTTCAAAAATTGCCAGCCATGCGATACATTACGGAGCCCTTTGTGATATCGGTGGCTTACTTTCGTGGATGAAACGTAGAAGATGGCGTCAGTTTTCGCCCATATTGGATTCCCTTGACTGGTGCTCCGTTATAAATATATTCAAATTGTTAAAGTGTTTAATGTTCGCCATCGCATTAGCAGTAGGGGATAATAAAGCACTGACATGAAAGGGCATTTGCAACCTCAGCTCAAAGCGCACATTAGGGCCAGGATTAAATGATGGATGAAATGCTACCAGGGCCCACGTTCTCCCACAGTAAATCTGTAGTGCCTAGATTAAACCCTGCAATCCCATTTCCCCCCCTTTTTTCCATGCTTATCGCGCTCACGTTTGTATAAATTATGAGGAATTCGCCGTACGATGCACCACTAGTTACTCATAATACCACGGTCGTGGCAGGGCCGGGAGGCGGGGGGGTCGTGAAGGGGGGGGGGGTTGCCGAAAAAATAGAGGAAAGAAAGAATGATCAGCTCTGCGTGAGGTAATCGCGTGTAATTGTATTCATAATTCACAGCGCAGACGGGTTCCATCTGATTTATCCCTGTTGTCTTTATGCCGCGTCTGGCTCCGCTCGATTGCCACCGCCGTAATGACATAATTATCTCATGGACAGGGCGAGGGAACAGGCACGCTGGCCGTGGCTGGGATAAAAGCAACGGGTTGTGGTCTCCCAATCCCCAAGCTGACGAGACTCTGAGGCTCCGTGAACTCTGCTCTTTAATTGCCGATGGCGCGAATGTGAGAAATATTCACCAAATTTCTCCCATCTTGGTTATTTTTAGCTGATGATGGAATACGCTGTCGCTCGCTGTGTTTGGGGCAATTGCTGTGGATCCATGGACAAAAGTTGTCCTTGGCTTGTTGTGAATTAGAGTTGCACCATATTTCTCTAAGCCTTAAACAAAATTAAAATGTGTTTTTTTTGTTGTATGTATATTTTAAACACCAATACAGAGACCAAAATAATGGGGAAACACAGTGTCCAAATGACATTGGTCCCCAACTGCAATCCTCCAGTTAGCACGGTTGGCTACGTAAAAAAGCTTAAGAGAGAGATAGGTATTGAGGAGGAGAAAGAGGGAGAATGGTTTTAAGTTTTCGTGACTGCAAGTATTCATACTCTCTGGTTCTTAGGGTAAAGTCAAGTAGGTGAAAAAAATAAGAATAAAATTTTTAAATTAAATTAAAATAAAAAATTCATATAAATAAGAGCTACTTGTGACAAGCGATTATATAAAGTAGCTCTCTTTGCCCACTACATCAATTTGTTTATTGCTGTGGTTGTCCCACCTGATGACGGAAGCTTGTGTTGCTTCCGAAACGTCGCGATTTAATTTATTTATTTTAAAAAAAAATTATTCTCATTTTATTCACCTACGTGATTTTACCGAAAGAACCAGAGAGTAAGGAAAATGGCATTATGGGAGAAAAAGGGGAAATAAGTAAGAAAATAAAAGACTGGCACAGCAGGATACCAAATGCAATAGGGGTGGGCGAAATACAATCGATATTGAATCTGAATTTGTTACACAAATGCTATTTAAAAATGAATGCAACGTAAAATGTGTGCCTTGATTTATATGCTGCTTTTTATATAACCACAAAAACTACAATGCAAAACCCAACGGGCCAAATTATTGATTATCTTTTGTGACCACGTGTTTATATTTACATGTTTATTGTTTTCTGAAGTCTTCAATGCGATTAGGACCCGGACATATGGCTTTACTCAAATCGCCAAGCTGAGCTTCGCACTGATTGACTCTCAGACATGATTAGGTTTTCTCTAAGGTATCCAATGTCTGCATGGCCGCAAGTGACACAAGATAACAACAATTGTGCAATTTTTAACAGGTGAATGCAAATCGAATTTGAAGATAAACTGTGCATTGATAAATCTTGACTTGAAGCTTCGTGACTGCAGGAATCCATATTCTTTGGGTCTTTTGGCAAAATCACGTAGATAGGTTCAAATAAAATAACAAAAAAACGACGACGTTTCGATCGCAACACACCGCTTGTGTTGCAATCGAACCTATCTACGTGACTATACCGAAAGACCCAAAGCATGTGCATTGATAGTCCTGATGATGACGATGATGTAACGCAATGATGGTAATGACGTCAGTTTTTTTTCTTCCAATTCCGTGGTCGATGACGTACGCAAAGAAAAACTAAAATAAAATAACTTTGTCGGCACCGAGGCTCCCGCAAGGCCATGTGCGAGCTCGTGTGGCACAGTTTAGCGCCGGCAATCAAAAACTGCGGTCGTGTCGCTCCAGTTCTCCGCTGCGAGTGCGATGTCTTAAAAAAATCAATGGCGCTACGCCTCTCGAAATCAAATTAACGCGAACTGCTTGCGCGTTCCAAGATTCAGCGGTGAAACGGGAGCCACCCGGAAACTTGCAGATGTCTCGGAACGGGAAAGGGTTAAACTGGGTTCCCGGGATAGCAAGTTTTTGGTCTCAGTTTAACACGTAGGCTTTCGCGAGCAATATTCTGGCGAATTGCCCGATGATGCTGGATGCAATAACCAGCGAAACGTCGTACTCAAAAATTGTAAATGTTGTGGTTTCACACGTCAACACACCGGTGGGCTAAAGCAGAGAACTATTTGTCTTTTGTCAACATGACACTTTTTTGCTGATTGGCCGTGTCGGGTGGTGGAGGGTTATGACACATTTATAAATAACGCGATCTAACCCAAAAACGTTGTTGGTTTCAGCCATGGTCACTGGTATCTTTACACGCAAACAACTCATTTACGATGTTTTATCTACTGTAATGGTTTATTCCAGATCTGAGGATGGAAATAATTTGCTTCGATTGACACGTGATGAACCCTCTATGCAGGGTATATAGAGGTCAATTGCAACGTCGCCTACGATATATTGTTCATTGTTTATTTTTAAGACAGTGTTATTGACGATTCTGTAGAGTTATTCTTGTTTTGATATTTGCTCTTACGCACCACTGCCAGCGGAGAATCACCAAATGATTTGTTTCATCCAGTGGTGGATTTACAAAAAGGAGTTGCGTGTATTTTATATATATTTTGCATATGCCACCGCATTATTCGGTCGTACGATATGCGATGTGTTGCAAAGGAACGCTACGCAAACTTAAGTCAGAACACGGTTGGTTTTTGAATTTTTTTTCAATTTGCAGTTTATGTGCTGGTTGGCACCATAAACACGTGGGTGTTATTTATTTCATTTCCCGCATTTGCATACACTAGAGATTTACTGCGTGAGCACAAAATAAATTGGTATTAGCAAATTATTTACCTAACGTTTATTAACACTAACATGCACACAAAATTAAGTTATTTAAAAAGTGTTATTCCTCTTAGTGAACTCCCAAGGTACATATGGTGAGTCTGCAAGGTATGTTTGTCAGCTTTTGTTTTACATATACATTACCTCCTTTTCGTGCCTGTGATCCCTCGATGGCTCTGTACGTAAATTATGTTATGATACTCGAATCATGGATGATGCTGTTGCCTTATAGCAGTTTGGGACTGATTAAAGATCGGTCAAAAATATATGTTGTCATTTTGGAAGTGCTTATAATATAAAACTTAACGTTAATTTACAGTCATTTGCCAACTTACTTCTGGATGAGGCATTTTACAAATCCACTGCTGGATGAAAGCCATATCTGTTGTAAGGGTTGATTAAACAAATTTCACCACCACGATTGTCAGTGGTGGTTGGGGAAGGGATAGGGGCCCATGACTGGTTCACATGTCATATATGAGATGTCGCCTTGGCGAGATGTTAACTACCTCACCTGGTATACAGGAGGTCGTAGGTTCGATCCCCCGACCGTGACGCCTGCTGTATAAATTTCGATTTAAAGCTTTCGTGACTGCAGGGATTCATCTTTTTTGTTCTTTCGGTAAAGTCACGTAGAAGGGAAGTAATAAAATAATAAAAATAAAACATAATAAAATAATATAAGAATATAATAAAATAATCTTTTTCTTATTTTATTACTTCCCTTCTACGTGACTTTACCGAAAGAACCAAGAAGATGAATGCCTGCTGTATATTTAGAGTTTTCATGTCCTCTCCGTGGTCGTATGGATTTTCTCCAGGTCCTCCGGTTTTTCCTCCACATTGAAAAAGATGCGTTTAGAATATTTGGCTGCTGTAAATTCCCACAGGATAAAACCACTTTGGGCTATCATTTGTGGCCAGGTCGCTTTTGACAAAGAGCTATATAGCTCAGTGGGCCTTACCTGGTAAAATAAAAAAATAGTTAACTTTATATGTCACTGATGATAGCTGTGACCACGAATCGAACCCATGTTTCTGTGTTCTCAGTGCAGTGTGCTATCCACTGCACCACTGATCTACTCCCTCCTCCCCCTATTGCATCTAACAATGCACCTCTTTAATGGTCACAATTACGCATCTCAATTTGGCTTTCGCATCTCATATTTTCGTCTCGTTTTCACCATCTGCTTGTATCATGTTTTTTTTCTTCCTTTATTGACTCATTGTATAGTTTTGTCCATTAATTTAGTCGAAATACAACATTGGTCTATCGTAGGCATATTGGTTGAGTAAGTCGTAAATATTCAATCTTCTCACCGCATGATTTAATACATGTGAGCGTAAGAATACAGTTCAAACGATGACTCGTTTCGTGATTTATACGGCTAGTAATTACTTGCTGTTAAACTATCTTTGCGTTGTCCGCTGTACATCTCAGAGTCGACATGTATTGATGTCTTCAATTGAACTGCGTTCTTTGTGTCAGACAAACGGGTGGTGTAATGTGTGTATCTGCACAGCTGTGTTTAGACTAGGGCTAGTGTAGCGGTTAGCGCGCTGCGATACGAACCCAGCGTCCCGAATTATATTCCCCCTCATGGCCAACACCAGTGCCGTTAATCTGAACCAGTCCTGGGCCTCCCCCTAGGTCTACTCAGCCTCAACTGAGTACCGGGTGCGGTGTGTAAACATCGCCGCTGGAGAGACAAAGGCGGCCAGGTGTGGTGCTTGCCACCCGCCCCCTCGTGTGCCCTGCCGGCCTTAATAGGTGCTCGCTAACAGCACTTGCCCCAACAGTCTGTTAATGCTACAGGGGATATTTGTCTTCGTTTAGACCAAATAGCTCCACGAATGTACGCGGGGAAAACGTTGCAAGAGCATCATACAACAAAGCGGGCTGCAAAGTTGGGCCTCGGGATAAATCTGAGTGAAAGGGTCACGAACGACACGTTCGCTCAGCGGCTGGAGATGTCAGTGCGAGGAAGACACCTGAAGCAACGCGGCGTGTGACCCCCAGCATAGCTCATCAGGAAGCTAGCGACAGAATGTGTAGGTGGAAACAAGTTAGGTAGGCATGGGGGTGTATGTACGACTGCATTTTTAAAATAATACATTGTGCCCTCGTCAAATTTCAGTGTCGTGAAGCATCGCCAACGCGGTCATTACATTTTTTTGGGGAGCTCAAAAAAACTTCCCCTCGAGTTTCTTGGAACGACTCGGTTCTTGCCATTAAGTGTGGGTGTAAACATCGGCGTGGGTGTAAACATGCCTCTTAAGGGAGAGGAAAAGGGCTGGGGTGGACGCGTGAAGTTATCCTCGGGCCATCTGGACAGCTGTTGAAACAACACTGTTGCATGAGTTATAGGCGAACGAGACCACTGGTCGTGTGAGTGCGAAGGTGAAGGACAAGCGTGATAACCGGCCATGCGGTTTCATCTGCACTCGTGTCTCGGCGGGCATGGAGCCGTACAGATAAAGACGCTTGTCATCGTGATCGAGGGACCGGAGCTGTTGCAATGCATGTAAATCCTCTCGTGAACAAATAAGCAACACTTTCGTTTTTTATTTTATTTACTAAGATCCTTAGAAAGATATTTTTTTTTTGCGTTTGAGTGCCACGTGTGTTTTGCTGTGTACACTCGTGCGCTTCGCTAAGAACACCCCTGTCCGAGTTCGATTCCCGCTCATGGCCAACACGGGTGACGATTATGTGAGCCGGTCCTGGGCCTCGCCTAGGTCGACTCAGCCTCAAATGAGTACCCGGTGCGGTGTGCAGACATCGCCACTCGGGAGATAAAAGCGGCCGGGTGTGGTGCTGACCACCCACCCCCTCGTGTGCTGTGCCAGTCTCCATGGGTGCTACTCACTAACATTACTTGCGCCATCAGTCTGTTGAGACTATACGGGGGACCTTTGTCTTTGTGTGGTGCAGTGATATGCGCACTGCATTGCGGGCTAAGTGTCTTGAGTTTGATTTACCTGCCATGGGTAACATCAGTGGCAAGCAGGGTCTGAACTTGCCCTGGTTCTCCTGTAAGTCGACTCAGCCTTAAATGAGGGGGAGATAATTGCCGTCAGACGTGGTGGTTGGTCACGCCACCCATGTGTGCCCCACACTTGCCTTAATAGGTGCTCGCTAACAGCACATGCCCTAACAGTCTGCATGGTTACACTGGGTAACTTTGAATAGCCTTAGAAACACACGTGCATTGGCATTTGGTATTTAAACTTAGTTTGGGCCTTTAATAGATTGACTCAGCTTCGAGTGGTTGCCGGTTGTAGTGTGATCATCAGCAGCAATGCATGTATGGTGAACTTCTTTCGCACCGTACGTAGCCCAACCGTGCTAATCAGAGGTGCACGGTAAGTGCAACAAACTCAATGGAGAGGTGGCTGAATATTCATATATCACGGACCACACCACTACTTCATGTGCCATTACAACCTGAATAGAAGATTGTTTTGCAAGCAAGATTTCAAAACATTTGAGGTCTCATTTGATGTTTTTGTTGCCTTCATATATGAATAATTCAATGTAATACATTTATCAGAGACCACTTTTTATCCACCGCGTCTCAGAGACTGATATAATTAACGGTCCTCTTATTAAAACTTTTTGACAGCTCCACATCGATACGCAAATACGACGTGAACAAAATTTATATTTAAAGCTTTCGTGACTGCAGGGATTCATCTTCTTGGTTCTTTCGGTAAAGTCACGTAGAAGGGAAATAATAAAATAATAAAATAAAACAGAATTAAATAATTCTCACATTCAGACGCTGTCTTCCCGACAGACCTGTTCTTCACCTGAGGATGACTGCTTGCGTTGTGGCTGAAACGTCGTGAGAATTATTTTATTATGTTTTATTTTTATTCCTTCTACGTGACTTTACCGAAAGAACCAAGAAGGTGAACAAAATTGTTGCTGCTGCAGTGATTGTCTGCATTTTGGTTTTATTGAAAAGCCTTCTTAACTACACGTGTATTACGATAACATCGATGTCATTTACAGATATACAACAATAGTGCCATGATGCAAGATTAAAGATATACGGGACAAGGTCACGGGCACGGAACGATTGTATGACGCTGTAGGGCCCTGCCTTCAACATAAATGCATCACGTTTCACGCTCAAGTGTGATTTACACATGCCCATTTGTCAAAGTTTTATTGTAAATGTTAGCAATATCTGTATCTGAAGTCTGCGCCGTCTCAATTTTTGTGCTTTTAGATGCTGTCAGAACGAGATTACATTTTCACAATTCATTGTGTGGATCGCCACATCTCGGGCTTTCTTCATGCAAAATCCTGGCGAACTTAATAATTTAGACTTCCGGAGGAAAAATAAAATCCCACAGGATACCACACAGTACCTAAACTTGAATATTACATTTTTTTTATGGGATTATATGCAATCTTCCAGCTTCTCTTGAATAATCTTCGTAAAATGTCACCCATCAAATGGCGATTATGAGTGAAGACGCATCTCTGTATTTCTCCTTCGTCATTCTCTCCCGTTACTTCTCACTTACTTTCCTCCTTTACTTGCATGCTACTTGAGATTCATTGTTTAAGGGTGCATCGTGAATCCAAATGATTATTGTTATATTTTTAGATGAAAATTTCTGTTCATTTTTGACGAAACATTATCATCACTACTCGCTTAAATATTTAGAAAATTGGCTACGAAGACATGCAGACAGACATGTGTAATTATTGTACGAACAATTGTAATGCAGAGGTAAAGTTTTGCATATGCACAGGATTAATTATTCTTTCATTAGCCCAGTGCAGGATTAATTATTCTTTCATTAGTCCAGTGCAACTTGTTTTTTTTTTCCGGTAGCTAATTCTCAAAAAATCTTGACCGCCCCACGTGATGCCATAATTAATCTATTGAATCTCTTCTTCGACATTATTTCATAAATACTGGGGCGGGGGTGGGGGGGGTTCCCCGTGTAACGAACATGAATACTGCAAAACTCAACCTGATTAAATGTCGCCTGCATTATTCTCCACGCACTAAATTGATGTTAAATTGCAAGTAAAAAATATGCTAATTGTAAATGACGGGTGTAGCTCCCAACAAAATGCTCGAAACGACGCATTCTCCCTGTGCTTGACTCTTGTATTTTTTTTAAAGCAATTACCTGCCTGTAAAGTGTCTTCTCTGGTCATGAATTTCCCGAATCACTGTCACAATGGGAAAATACGTGTTTTTTATTCCCATTTAATCTTACGCACTAAGTTCGCTCGTTCGTTTCTCAATCCGCTTGTCCTGGTGAGGGTCGCGGCGGCAGCGTGTTGAGTGGTGGCGGTCCACACCTCCCTCTCCCTGGCGACAGACTCCAGCACCACTACACTATACACTACTATACATTACACTATACACTACTACACTATACACTACTACATTATACACTACTATACACTACTACACTACTACATGACACATTACTATACACTACTACACTATACACTACACTGCTATACACTACTATACACTACTATACACTACTACACTATACATTACTATACACTACTATACACTACTGCACTATACACTACTATACACTACTACACTATATACTACACTATACACGACTAAACACTGCACTCCTATGCACAGACTCTAGCTCTTCCGGGGTAATTCCCAGGCGTTCAAAAGCCAGCCGAGCGACATCGTCCCGCCATCGTGTCCTGGGCAGCCCCGGGGTCTTGGCCCAGTGGGACGATCTACTGCTGCTGCCCGTTAGAGTTCCAGGTGGAGTCTACCGGGGGGGGGGTGCATCCTTACCCGGTGCCCGAACCACCTCAACTAATCAATAATATTTTGATGCAAAGTATCTTGTAGCAAAGTGACTGTCACATTTTCAGTTTGGCGATATTTTTCAAGGATGGATTTTATTCACTAAATCTGTGGTGAATATAGCAGCCTCTGGTGGCTTATAGAGTCCCTAAAAGGCTTTACATGCAACGTAAATGCAGTGAAAAATGTTGACTGCTTAACACTTGATTAAATGCATGTATTTTTCTTACTTTAGCAGCTATATTAATCGATGAATACTCTCATCGGCCCGTAGAGTATGTTCCAGCAGTTGCCTCCCCTGTCTGTCTACACGTCAATTCATCTAAAATGTTAGACAACAAAATAATCGGTGATACAGCATTGGCAGTGGTGCAGAAACACACACATCAAAAAACTCAACACACATGTCAATAGTTCTTTATCCCCAAAGAGTAAAAATTATATACCCATCTCATAGGTCACTCGTATAATTAAGCCCATTTAGATGCCCTTTCCAGTAACTAATCAGTCGTTTGTATTGAACTCACAAACAATATATTCTGCCTGTTTATGACCGAGTGTTTTTCAAAAGCAATCAACGGCGTCTGCCGTGGACATTTTCTTGAACGCCGGATGTCTGCAAAAATGTGTCTTGGGACGCTCTCCATTGAGATCCTTGCTTGGTTTTCAGCTCTAATCCGGCACACTTATTTTGTCAATCTCTGATCATCAAGGAGGAGAACAGACTGCCATCACAAGTGGTCTTAATTGCTCGTCTTCTGTTTAATCACCGTAAATTCACACCTGTGCACTCTGTCAAAGTGCTGTCATCTCTACGTCTTCGGGGTGCCTTCCCAGACGGAAGCGCATTAAACCAACCTCGGACAATGCCACGACTCACTTCATTCATGAGGGGTGGATAAATACAACGTTTGAGATAAAATGCGAATGTCGTGGAAGACTTAGAACCATGAGAAAATTCGAAAGCATAAGCAAAAAAATATATTTAATTTTTTTTATATTAACACAGTGTATGGTATAATACGGATTATGTAACCTCATGATACTATGTATCCTAAACAAAAAGACACTCACAACAATTACGAGGGTGTAACGCACAGCACTGCCATCACCTGTCCACACCTCAATGAAGTCTTGGCAGCTTCCGGTAAATTAGTTCGGTCAAGCAAATAAACGCTGGCACAAACATTTCGCACGATTAAGTGAACGGGTGTCGCAGCCTTTCCTCCTATACTCAGGGGACAAGAACTCGAAGGGAACACACGATGGGCAATGATGTCAGGTCACGTCGCTACTCATTCTGTTGAGCGTTTAACATTTGATTAGAGTTTGTTTGGTATTGTTTCTCATAATGCTTGTTCACCCAGGGAAAGTCTCACGGAGTCTCAAGACTATTCTTTTTTTCAGGAGGGTCCTTGCCTCGTAGGCTCTCAGTGATGGCATCACCTTTACTCTATTTAAGACCGAAGCAGGAAGGCTTCTTCACAATTATGGCAAAAAAATCGCCCGATGAAACTTGTTTGAAATCGCCAGCCAAAAGTCACGGTCCTTAATTTGTCAATGTTGTGGGTTTGCCCTCCGACGCACACACGTGTGCTGAAGTAGTAACGAATTTGCACGTTTTGATTACGTGCCAAACCTTACTAATTGGCTGTGTCAGGTGGTGGCAGGTTCATGACACATTAATATTTACGCGATCTAACCCAACAAAAAAACTATTAATGGGTAATATTGGTCGTGAAAGGCTGCTGCGTGTTAAACCGCCCTGCCAAGTTTTTGCACTGGGGGGGGGGGGGGAGTTGCTTTGCGTAATCCCAATTAAGTAATTTTCAAGAAATGTTTGCGGCATTGGGATGTTTGACCAATACCAGTTAAATCTGTATATAGCTATGTAACTAAACCAGAGAACATGGAGCAAACCCCCAACGGAACAGATGAAGAAAAGTGGAAGAACAGGGGTAGAACCTACAAATTCCACGTGGAAAAGTTCTCGAGTCAGGAATCGAACCCAGGTGCTTCTGGCCGTGAGGCCCAAGTGTTACCACTGTGCCACCTTGCTGTCCTGCCAGGATGATTTGTGACATTAAGTTGCTTTTTCTGTGTTTGTTGCAGACACCTCAACAACGAACACGCTCTTGATGATCGGAGCACGGCGCAATGCAGAGTGCAGATGCAGGTGGTACATCAGCTCGAGATTCAGGTGAGTGCGTGTACAAGTACAGACACTGACTAAACTCAATTCCGGATGACGACTTCCCTGACACGCAAAAATCTGAATCTCTATTGAGACTGCAGGAGGAGGAAATAAGATGAGCTATGAAGCTCTTTTTCACAGATGTCCAGTTTTTTTGTTGCAGCACTGCTCTCCATTTGCCTACCATGTAGCCCAGCAGCAGCCTATAGCAGACACGTAATCTGAATATCTATTGTTACTGGAGGAATCCGAAGAGCTATAAAGCTCTTGTGTCACAGATGTCCAGTAGGGGCGGGTCAGAGCGGTTCAACAGCAAACAGTGCAACGTCTAGGAAAGGTAAACAAAACACTTTAACAAATTTAAACCAAAACTTAACTATTATTATCTTACCAGGTGAAGCCCACGACATTATTTGCTTCTCTTTCAGAAGTTACCTGGCCACGAATGATAGCTCAACGAAGTGGCTTATCACGTGGACGTTTCTAGCAGCAAAATAATCTGAATCACCAATAGCATCCTGGTTTGTGCACGGTGGTCAAACTTGCTGAACTGCTCAAATATAATGAGAGCAGTGGCATTCTGGGCGATTTGCTCACCGGCTCGCTTTGAGGCAAGCGGCAGAGGTGCATCCCTGAAATGGACCTGCTCATGGCGCTGACGGCAGAAGGGTTTCCTCGAGACGGGGGCTAAAGAGATCCCCCCAAGAGGCTCTCTTTGACTACCGTCTCATGCTCGCCAGGCATCTTGGAAGGAGTGGAAGTTCCCACGCTTGACCTGACGATGCCGCTGGCTGTGGGTGCACCCATTGATGCTGCTGAAAATTATAACAACGTTTGGTCCTCATGTAAACGCGCTGCTATAACGAGGCCTATCCTTGCCCTGTCGGTTATTTGTGTTTGTTTGACCATACTTTGCCAAGCCGTGTCATGACGGGTTAGGGAAAGCGGTGGTTGTCATTTGCCATGGCTGCGAACCGAACTCGGGAAACTGGGCTCATAGCGCAGTGAGCGAACCTGATTCCACAGAAGCACAACATATGGAGCTAAGAGTGAGTGGTAAGAAACTTGCCAAACATTTCTGAGACTCGTGACTGGGAATAAAACCCACAGCATGTCCAGTTCACTCGACTCGACATCACAGTGGCTTACATCTGCAGAATAAGCCCATCAATAATTCTTTCATCCTCCGTCTTATTACCGAATGACAAAGCATTAGCCTCAGTTTATCCTGTGATTGTGATAATATTTCAAACTCGAGGCTGTTTATCAAGATGTCTTTCTTCGGTTCAATGCAACGATATTTTTAGAAACAGCAATAGCTTGCCCACACCACCCCATGGCCCGCAGTGTTCCGCATTGCCCTACCCTCGCAAAACAGAGACGTAAATGGATATTCCACTGCAAACAGCATGTGTGTTTACCAATGTGGGGTCACATGCGATTATTTCACTGCATATAGGATTCCCATAATAATACGTAACATCTGAAGGTTCTGGTTATTTCACATACTTATATTTCTGCACGGATGTCTTTTCGCAGCCGTATATTATGAGGTTTTTTTTTCGACAATTTTTATTTCTTTACAAAAGTGGAATGTGTTTAATTGAGAGACGGGCAGCCCTCGAGATAACATGTTTTTTTCTTTCTAAAAAGAACCAAAAAATTGCACGGCCAACTCTTTTATTTTTTATTTCACACCCAGCGATTGACTTTGTCTAATGAAACATTGTCATCGTATCTGAATGGCACTGTGCTCCCACTCAAAGCATCCAAAGAAGTTTGGAGTCGTTTGCATGTTAATGATACATAAAAGCATTCCACGCTTCACTTTAAATACATCCTTTGTCGGGCGGTTGATATTTCTGAGCGCGCCTTGTGATGTTCCGTGATGGAAAAGGCGTCCAAACCCTCCAAGTAAGGAGACAAGCCAATGGTCGTGTCTGATTGCTCTGAAAAAAGGTTTTTTTCTTCTTCTTCTTATTATTATTATTATCCCAGAGGGCATTCACCGTGATCTTGAAAGCCGAGTTCTGTGGAATCTTCTGACATTGGGTTTCATTATGTGCATACTTTTTTTTTATAATGGCAAAAAATAATAGAAAGGAATATATATGACATGGGGCAGAATTATGCCTTGTGTTTAGTCCAGCGGCGAGCACGCGTCTGACTTTAGCATCAGCGACTGGCTTCCTGCGGATGCCGCCATTGAGTGATGGCGGAGTGACACACGGGCCTAGCGACGCAGAGGTTGTCGGTTAGATTTCATCTCCCGCCGCGGCAGATGAGAAGCATTAGCACAGGTTTCTGAAATCCCCCCCCCCCCCCCCCCCCCCCCTTACGGCCGCCCACCCTCCTCTGTCCACCCAGCAACAGTACACATGGGTTCAGCGCACAGTCAATTGGCAGGCCGCATGTTGGTAGGGTAAACTCTCCCAAGACGCCGGGCCAGCCTGGAAGAGTAGGCCAAATACCCTCAAGGAAATTGCAGGACTGGCACATGCAAATAACACCAAACTAGCTTTCAAAAATGCATCGCTGCAGCCTCTCTCAGTCATAACACTCACGATCGAATACTTTTTTACAAAAGGTTTGATTCCCATGCCTGGTTTTGGTTTGGGCACAACAATGCATCATCGATTCATTGGCTGACAGATTACTACACTGACAACGCACGCTACAAAACACACGTGCCTGAAATGTTAATGGAATGTGTTCACGTGAACTCCTCCAGTTACTAGATGCCACTACATTCACCAAAATGTGATAGTGTATATTTATATATTCTTGAATCGAATCGCGACCCTTGATAATGACAAATCACCGGATCGTGACCGGAGTGAACGTTACATCCCGCCTGTTTGATAACGCAGCGGTGCATTACGAAAATGGATGTTACAGATCTTGAGAAACCATTCACAAGTGTAGGTTATTGAGTGCCATAGACTAAATCCCACATTTTAAATATAGCCCCTAGTCAAATATGAAAAAGCATTGCACTATCGAGCTATTATCTTCCCTTTTGTAGCATTTCTTACAGGTTCATGTAAAATTAAAATTTTTCTTTGTGATTAGCTGTACATCCCACGAAATCAGAAGAATCATGATGCCACTGCATATATTCCCACGGATGTGCCGTGCAGCTCTCTGATGCCTTTCTGGGTTGTACCGCATGGCATTCGGCATGATTTCCGACGTTTCAGTTCCTGAAGAAGCTCCCCAGAACGTCGAGAAAAAACGTCGGACCTGACGCCAAGCAAACTAAAAACGAAACCCTTTTTTTACGATACTATTTGTATTTGTAGCAGGGAAGGCTCACCAAGCTATATAGCTCTTTTTTAGAAGTGGCCTGGCCACAAATGATACTTCAACGACGTGGCTTTACACGTGGACATATATTGCAGCCAACTACTCTTAAACACAAGTTGATTCTAAATGTGGAGGGAAAAACCGGAGGACCCATAAAAAAATCCACGTGACCACGGGGAGAGACACGCAAACTCCAAATATACACAGCAGGCGTCAGGGTCAGGATCGAACCCACGACTGCCTGTATACCAGGCGAGGTAGTTAACATCTCGCCACCGTGACACGCGAACACGACTCAGGAGTACGTGGAAGAGCCACACACAGTCATGCGAATTTACGCCAAATTGCAATGTAGCAGAGTGTTACAGCCCACGTCATTTGACCAACTTGATGGGGTAATTACAGGCGTAGTTAAATGAGAACAAACACCACCTTTATCTCTCAGCCAACCATCCAATGCCCACACCACTGAGTCCATAATTGGATTGACAGTGGATTTCTTTTTTCGAACAAGATGTATAAATAAGCAATAGCTTTCCATAAGTAACTGTTTGCTAAAATATTTAATGGGTCATCCTTGTGATGCCTTAAAATGCCATCTCAGTGGAATGACGTCAGTTTCAGTGCTATATTAACACATGCAACTATTCGGCCTTTCAAAGCTTGTCATGTTTTTGGGGATAATAAAATAATAAAATAAAACATAATAAAATAATTATCACGACGTTTCGGCCACAAAGCAAGCAGCCGTCCTCAGGTGAAGACCAGGTCTGTCGGGGAGACAGCGTCTTCAGACGCTGTCAGGGAAACTTAATTTCCATCAATCCATCCTTTCATTTTGTTAATTTATTTTTCCCTAGCGTACGAAACTCACTGTGAAACTTACGACACACCCTACGCAAAGCTCAATGTGCAGCCCCGCAATTTCTCGCGCACACCACTGTTGGCAGATGAGTATCCGCTAGAAGGAACCCCAAGAGAGCCACTCTGGCATGTATATTGGCCTGCTCATTACTTGCTGGCCAGACATCTTGGCGGAAGTGCGGGTACCCACACTTTACCACGCCACGCGCGACCTTCCGATCCTTTAACAGTGGTGAATCTACTTAGAATGTTGAGGGGGCCGGTGGGGGGGATAGGGACATTCTCTAAGAATCTTGCCCACTGTTTTAACTGTCATGCCGGGAGACTTTTAGATTTCAACTCCAGTCTGCTAACCATTGCAGCCGCCGCACGAGTATCAACACTCACACATGTGCAGCGTTTTAGGCAAGTTTAAGTAATGACATTACCCTTAAAAATTTCTAAGACAATCTTTGGGCCATGCACCGTCTTGATTAGCGTGTGAGCATTGTTATAACGTTCCGCGTGGGCGTAAGTGTGTGACGCCTTTTTTTGCATGGCTCCGTGCGCTCACGTATTTCACAGCGGTTGATAACCCTAACCAAAACGGAGGCTCTTTTTTATTTAATACACCGGCCAGTTTGGTTGTTGTCAATAATGTCTCCCCATTTCTTTTGATTACAGCTTGACAAGGAGCGGGAACGGCTACAAGCTATGATGGCTCATTTGCACATGTGTCCACCGGAGCCCAAACATCCACTCCAACCCGTAAGTAACTCTCATGCGTCTCTACACGAGATGTTGACGCCCTCGCCTGGTATACATGGAGGGCATGGGTTCGATCCCGACCCTTGACGCCTGTTGAATATTTGTAGTTTTGCGTGTCTCTCTCTCTCTCTGTGGTCGCGTGGATTTATCTCCAGGTCCAACGGGTTTTCCCTCCACATTTAGAATCAATATGCATTCAGAGTATTTGGGTACTATAAATTCCCACGTGATAAGCCACTTCGTTGAGCAATCATTTGTGTTCAGGTCGCTTCTGAAAAAGAGCTAGAAAGCTCATTGGTCCTTACCTGGTTTAAATAAAAAAAATGTTTAAATAGAGACACAAGGTATTTTCAGAAAAGTTTAGTAGCCTGGCCCATTCAATACAACGTAAAGAGGCATCCCACGTCGTCGTATCTGTGCAACGTATAACTGAGGAGCAATCGGCATTTGAGAATCTATGTGACACGGTGGCGTGGTTTAACGTTTGTCTTTTGAACAAGCAAAAAAAATGTAGATGAATTATTGAGGGTGCTGTTATTTGATTGACCATCCCTGTGATAACAGTTACATTATTGCAAGAAACCGGGTTAACATTTAAGGGGGAAGATGATCAGTTAAATAACCATCACATGTAACCTCAAAAGTCGGCTAAAGCAGTGGAGAGAGAGAGAGATACATTGTAATCGATAACTATTTTCTCGGTTGGCTATATATTATTTTCAAATTGGAGTTTTTCAAATTGGAATTTCTCTCTGTATTTTGGTATCTTTCTGTCTGTCTGTCCTTCAGTGGGTCCCTCATTCGATTTCTCACCGTCTCATTTTCTCTCTCTCGCTTCACTCGTGACTTTGGCTCAGAATAACTTTGTGCAGTACACGAAGAAAGGCAAAAACTGTTTTACACACTAAATAGGCTTTTTATTAGTTTAGTGTTATTTTGACATTACTGACACAGCCTTGAATCATATAAAGTTTAAATAGCCGAGATTTAACTTTGTAGAAAAATCATTGTGTGGCACATATGGATATTACATTATAGCAGCTGTCAGGCTTTTTAACTTTTGAGCGTCTAAATTTCAAGGTTCCCACATTTGTCCATTTTCATGAATTTTTAATTTTGGTCAAAAGTATTACGTTAGTTAGCAGTTATCGCTTTGCGAATGTGATAATTTTTTTCCCTTTCTCATTTTGCACAGCCACAGTCACTTAACATTATTGCATGTAGCATCCTTTAAGCGTTTATTGAAACACTGATTCAAGTTTTACTCTCGTATAAAGCTCACATCGGGATCTAGTAAATTAGGCACATAACTCCAGTCGTATGGATGCTTTCAAGTGCACGGGATCTCAGGCTCGATATATTACTGCCTTTCTTGTGCACCTGATTGGCAAAGGCTGTTTTCAATCGGAGTTTTAGTAGGGGGCACGTGGCCAGCAAAATTTGAATGTAATTGATGAGATGGTGCTGATTTATGTTCTCATATGCAAAGGCTCCAAGCCGAGACGGCACCTGCATTTGATGAATATTGATAGAAGGAATTTATTACCAAGGTGAAATGAGCTCTGAAGATTCATCGCAGCGCTCAGAGCAGCTATCAGTATATGAACATGCAACGTGGCTACGCCAGGCGATTACATTATGTCGTTAACTCGGGCTTTGGTTTTAGCATTAAACAGTGGCTTGTGGTCACGCCGTGCCCAGAAAGGAATTGTTATTAGACCTCTGCATCTGCAGTATAATGATGAGCTAGATGTCTGAATTTCCGGGGGTTAACACAGTACATGATTGAGTGTGCGTGTGCGTGAGTGTGAGCGTGCGAGTGCGCGCGTGCATTGCAATGTGGTGGCTGTCGTCCAAGGTTTGATTCCTGCCTACGCACATCGGCGGCGCCGACTGGTACACGAAATCGTCTTGATTTACCGTGCGCTGTGTTACCATAAGCTCCGTTGTGGACGTTCGTCCATATACGGTGATGGCCGTGCGTCCACTCCGGCTCATGTGCGGTATGCAATGGCAAGCCACAATATTCTATAAGATGAAATGGGGGTGCTTGTGTATATTAATGATGTTTACTTAGGTTTCCTGAAGATGGATACGACAGTTGTTGAAAGGGATTAATGAACATGTTCAAAATGTGCTATTTAGTATATATATACTTGCATGATGTATATGACCGGTTGGAAATACCGGAAAAAAATAAAATAACAGAACGTATCCCATAAGGAGTGCCAAGTATCTTGCCGTTGTTTGCATTTGCCAAACAAAATAGCGTAAACAAAGTTGTTCTACGACCAGCGATACACAAAACTACGCCTGTGCATGCAACGTTTTCAGATATTTTCTAACCAGATATGAACACAATTGAGACGAACGCGTCTCTTTCACAATGGGCTATCTGAGATTAAGTACTCACATAATGCGTGCGAAAGGGTTCCAGAGTGGAAACAACTGAAAATGTCTGAATGAAACAACAATTTTTTCTTTTTAAATGGGTCAAGTCTCCCTGCGTAGTAGACTCGGCATTAGTCTACGGCGGCTCTTGACTGCCGAAGCGGGTGGCGTGTCAGCTGCTCTGTCGTCGAGCGATCTAGGAATCACTTTAAAACATCATCCCTCCAATTATATCACAGCTTGACGCTGGCCTATTGTAATAATTAGCTGTGACAGCCCACTTCCCCGGCTGCCTGTTGTGTGAGCCAGAAGCACAAAAAAGATTCACATAGAGGCGTCCAATTGTCGTTTAAAAATGAAAAATAAGTAAGTAATTTTTTTAATATTTGACCGCTTTCATTTCACCGATCTTTCGATGTTTTATTTACATTTTTTTTTGCAATTGTTGACGTGCATTGTGCACAATACCGCAGCTCGTAATTTGCGGCTCTTTTAGTGTCAGTGGGAAAAATAAGAGGACAAAATCCATTAGAACGTTTTATTTACTATTAATTTAACATGAAGAATGACACATATTTGCTCTTGACCTGAAGGTAATAGCGCACATTAACCTGCGTTTGTTTACGAGATCGATAGAGAAAACACGTTGAAGGAAGGCTGCCTCTGGGAACAGGGGGGAGAGGGTATTTATTCAGTTATAGTTGAGTGGCAATAAATTACTTTTGGCATTTCACAGCAGTCGAGTGCGAGCATAATCATGTAATCAATAGTATCGCAAGAATGTCCGTGCTGTACAATGCATTAAGCATCGTTTACGTCAAGCTTTACAGTGAAAGACAACGTTCATTGTTTTTTTTTTGGTCGGAAGGCAAATAATCCATCTAATTCGTGCCATTGTGGCAGTCAGTGCACGGCACATGATTTAATCGAGAAATACTTAAGAGTTGTGATTTGCTGTTATCCAAATATGACCATGCGCTGTATTGATGAGCATTTTATGTTCTTAACATTTTCTGATGAACTGGAGTTCTCAAGCGATTGAGCGTTGCGCTGCGAATGTGTGCGCATGCGTCTGCATGTATTTTGGCCAGAACGTTAAGAGTCATTGAATCCAGCTAAACATAAATTGCCATCGAATCGCATAAAATCAGGTGCTGCGTTATGACCCAAGATGAATTTTTTTCTTAAAATCCAGCTGCCTCAAGTGTAGAAAGTTGATGGTCTCAGCCTGGTCACTGATGACTACACATAAAGGCCCCCCCCCCCCCCTTGTCAAATCATACTTGTTTCTGCATTTCATTTGCTTTAATTCCAGCTCTGATAATGGGAAATATCACTTTTGGCTGTCGTACAAAAACCTTAATCTCATATGTTGAGCAGGTGGGAAAGTTCTGCCCTCCACTGTGTGTTGTAGCAGAAGTCACTTGAATGGATCTCAGAGGTAGTTATGTGATATCTGCTTCCATACACCGTGATATCTGCTTCTATCACGAAGGGTTGCACTGCTCCACGAGATATTGGATTGGATATTTTGTTGAGTGGAATGATGCCAATGGCGAAAATCTGTATAAAATTTTAGATAAAATAAGTTCACAAAAATGTGTACAATTTTGCTTCCCGTTCAAGTTCAAAAGGAACTAGGTTAACAACTCTGTGATCCTACTTCCCCACGACTCCTAATTATCTGCTATTTCCCACGGGTAAGGAGAACAAGCTCTCGGATAACATCTCAATTAATAGGATCCGTGATGTTCGTGCTGCGCCTCACTGTGGATAAGAGGAGCACCATTGGTCCAGCGATGCGCGCAACAACGAGCCTCACCGCGGTTTCATTCGCATGAGCCGGCAAGTCACGAAGGCGCTTAACCTTGCACAACGAAAGAGCAGGTCTACCACTCTGGTGTGTGGTTTTTTTTTGGGATGGGGGGGGAGGTTGTACCGAGTGGAGTTTGCGACGATGTCCAATGTTTTGTTCCACGCCCCAAAAAGAAACTCCCAGCAACCTGGATTCCGTGTCGCAAGAGCACGCGGCACGACCCAACAAAAACACATCGTGGAGCTGCACGCCCGCACGCCCCGTCAAAATCTGCATGGTGGAAATAAGCTTAGCCCGTTTGCGCACGCTGGCGACAGCCAGCTACAGCGTGCTCGCTGCCGCGATCCTGTTGCTCGCCCGCGTCTCCCGGCTGACTCGTGCACGTCCCTTCCGTCTGTCCCCCGCCCGCCCGCCCGCCCTGTCCCTGCGCAGCTCAATTTGGTGTCGAGCGCAACTCTGGCCAAGAGCACGCCGGGGTCGCCGCTGCAGGGCAGGCCGCACGCGCCGCTCACTCCGACGGCCACGTCCGTCATCACGGCGCTCCCCCAGGGCCAGCCGGTGCTGTCGCCGCACACGCTGGCGAGCATGAACGCCGCTCGCCGTCGCCACCTGGACAAGTACAGTCTCCCGCTCGCGTCCGGTGAGACACGCACACTTGACTCGTTTCGCCTCGGCTCCCTTGCGATTTGGTCCCCACCACCCCCTTCCCCACCAGCGATGTTATCACAGTCCCCGGCTAGCAAATTGGTCCCCACTCCCGCTTAGCGCCGGCTGTGATACGACCGGTGCGCGGCTCTCGCGGTCAGAGCTCGCGGCTCGCAGTGGGATGGCCGCAAGTTGAAAACCGCCCCCCCGCCCCCCCCCCCCCCCCCCCACACTCATGGCCGGGTGGAATTTGAACGTCGCACCTCCTAGGCTGGGAGATTTCGTGGGTTTACTGACACCCCCCACCCACCCATTACCACGTGACAATTGTCGATGTGGCACAGAGACATGCCTCTAGAACGTTGGACAAACTTCCACGATATTCATTTGAGTGTGTGGTTTTCTGCTCCCTTCGGCAAGGGTGAAATGAACCTTTTAAATGTAGAACACCGTCGCATGTGAACAGTGAGCTCGGCACTGAGTCAGTAGCCAGTAGTTACTTGAATCGAATTTAATTATAATGCGGTCATTACATTACTTCTCTTATCTGCGATGAATTCGGTACGCACCTCTTTGCAGATCCTTTCTGTAATCTGACCAATAATCAACCAATCGCCAATAGGAACCCCCCATAACTTATGTTGAGTCCCCTGCTCCCACATCAATAAAATGGAGAAGTCAACCGTTGTCATGCCACGAATGAATTTCCAATGAGGAATTCCCACCCGTGGCTCAGGACAGGGCCATCAACAGAGATGAGCATCGCTTCATTGGACGTTCCAGCACGGAAGTGCTTAGACTCTCAACTTTGTTTCACTCTGATAGCTTTGCAACCCATTTTTTTACATTCCTGGAACTACCTGGCCATCCAGATGAACACGTGTACCTGCATTGAACACGTGTACCTGCATTGAACACGTGTCCCAGCTTTTGCACAAAGCACGCTTGCCAAAACAAAGATATAGACAGCATGAAAAGCCATGCTGCGTTTGTCAAGTACATTTCCCGTGAATCCTCATCTATGGGTACAAATAAAGATATTTAGCAGAGGATGTTAACACCGTTAGTCAAAAGAAACATCTGTCATGCGTTTTTTTCCTTAACATTTTTGGTTAAAATAATCATTCAGAGATGATGACATTCATGAATATCCTCCCTTCGATATTTGCATTTTCTTAGCTTTTTTCTGTTGCCAAGTACATTTTGATTGGTTGCATATAAATATAGCAAAAACTGTGAGTGCACATTGATAACTTGTGTAACGATTGTGTGTGTGTACGCCTCTTCAACAGAGCTTAGTCAGAATGAAGAATTTTACCAAAATGCAGAAGTAAGACCTCCCTTTACCTACGCGTCTCTGATTAGGCAGGTGAGTATTGCTTTCACACCGTGCTCATTAAAGCGAATCCATGTACAAGTAAATAAATAAATTAACAACCCCCCCCATATATTTTGAGAGAGAAAGAAAAAACATTCGGAGATGGGTTATGGAAATGCGCGTGGGTCATTGTGTAATAGCGGTATTAACGTGTGGCCTCGACCAAGTTGGAATGTAATAATGAGGAGGCAATTATTAATATTTGATGTGCCCTTTGCATTTATTTCAAAGTGAAATCGGCAGGCCAGAAGTGGAAGTGATATAGTGCCTTTGTTCTTCCCCTATGCAATGGGTCCGCCAGGCCATCATCGAGACGCCCGACCACCAGTTAACCCTCAACGAAATCTACAACTGGTTCACTCGCAAGTTCGCCTACTTCAGGCGCAACGCGGCGACATGGAAGGTAGGCACCGAAGCGAGTCAGCTGTTGTTGTCGTTGGTTGTTATTGGTTGTCACCGTCCATCGGCCTAATGGGCCTTCTCGGGCCGCCATTGTTTTCTGGAATTGGATAAGGATTTTGGCATTCATCGAGAGAAAGACCCCAATTGCATCAGGAACTGAAGGTTCCTCACGGCACGTCTCAATTCGATCGTTCCACATGGGTTGGCTGCTTAAGTAAATGCTGCTCGAGAGCATGGGGTTCGGAATGAGCGGAGGCTGATGGACAACATCAAATCGATGTCGTTTTTTGCTGGAGTAGCACACTTCCTGTCACCTCATTATATATTCAAAATGGACTTCCGGTCTGGTCTTTATATATTCGATGGTACAAAAACTCAAACGCATTCGTCAGTAACACTGCCATGAAAGGAAAATAAATATTTCATAGGATACATTTAAGGAAATGGCCCTTCTTAATTCGCACCGTTGCCATAAACAGCACCTATTATATGTTTGCTTATCAAGGGAGTGTTATTGGCCAATGGACGGAGCTCAACCACTGCTGCCAATGCAGTATCACAACAAACAAATAAAGTGTTATATTCAATTTGTTCCTGCCTGCTCAATCATCTATTCGGTAAACATGATCCTCCACGACGCAGCACAAGAGTTTGATGTCTTTTTAGCTAGTCTGCGTGTTTTATTTATTATTGTCAGCTCGGATTAACGCACCGGGAATGTGGCTTTCCATCATAATGGTACAAGTTAGAGGCTGGTGATACGTGCCAGAGCTTCTCAGTTTAGCTTGTGCCGTCAGTCATCCTTGCTGCACCATTGTGCTTGTCGTGTCGATGTGACGCTTGTTCCCTGAGCCTCAACGGTGATGCAATCCAAATCATAGGGGATTCGTATCACTGGTGAGCAAAGGTCTCTCCTAGCTCCCGTCAGGCAGCTGGACAGCATGCAGTGGGTTGACAGCTATTGACGATCAACCACTTTGCACAGAGGCCGTGGTACACTTCCCAGGGACAAATGTGAATATGTATATACCACCGAGTCCGTGTGAAAATAATAAATAAACTTGCTGGGGGGAGTAAATGTGAATGCAATGTTAAGGCGACACAAAAATTGAATGCAACATTGTTAATCGGAAGAGCGAGCGGATGCTAATCAAAAGGATGCGACTTCAAATTCTGGTTCAAGGTTGACTCATTAGCCCATTATCCTATCAAGCGTTGATCAAAAATGAGTTCCCAGTGTGTGGGGTAGTCAATCGTAGTTGTCCAATGTATAGCCAATAGCACTATAGAAAATAAAATAAAAAATAAAATAATAAAAGGCACAGCAAAATATCTGTAGTAACACTACAGTTAAATTTCGATTTAAAGCTTTCGTGACTGCAGGGATTCATCTTCTTGATGAAGGAAGCTTGTGTTGCCTCCGAAACGTCGTGATTTATTTTCAGTTATTATTGATTTATTTATTTCATTCTATGTCTGCGTTACTTTACCGAAAAAAACTAAGAGTATGAATCCTTGCAGTCACGAAAGCTTCAAATCTAGAAGCACTGTAGAATTTGCACGCCTGGCTCTGGGCTGTGAAGAGTTGAAATGAGTAGCACCTCGATGCTCATGTGAGCAGGAAAATCACTCAGACTCGACTTGGCTTTGACTAAAAATGCAGCCATTTTTTTGGCCGACATACACAAATCCATCCAAGTTTTTTTTCTATTTTGTTTGGCCTCCCTCTCTCTCTCTCTCCTTCTTACATTTGTGGTCCCCTCCAGTCAGGTCGTGTCACGGCACCTGCTAAGCACAAGTGCTGGACATGTGCACCGTTTGGTTTTTGACGTTTACAGTGCGAGATCAGCCTGTGCCACGCTGGCCATGGGCCAACCGGCAGCGCTTGTGGCGGCTGTGAGAGAGCGTGCTAAGGTGCTTTTTGTCAGCCGTGAGCGGAGTTTTTTTCATGCCATGGTCGCGCTCGGTTGGCCAATTCGTGTTCTTGCGGCCGTCACGCGGACAGGGGTCAAGCGTGCGTGAGGCCAGCGTTTTTGTAAAGCCCCATTTTAACAGACTGCATTATCACCGCGGGTACTTGTATATATTTAAAAACATATACTTACATATACGTCGAAATATGCGGGCGCTGCGGTGGCAAGATGTTATCTCCCTGGTCTTGTATGCAGGAAATCATGGGTTTGATCCCGACCCTGATGCCTGTATATTTGAAAATTGCACGCTATGTATGGTGCGAAAGAAATCCAAAATACATGCACACAAAATGACAGAACCCCTATTCTTGGTTCTTTCGGTAAAGTCACGTAGGTAAAAAAATTAAATTAATAAAAATAAAACAATAAAAATCACGACGTTTCGGAGGCAACACAAGCCTCCGTCATCAGGTGGGACCGTCACAGCCAGATTAGCTGCAGCTGATCTTGCCTCCGAAACGTCGTGATTTTTATTGTTTTATTTTTATTAATTTATTTTTTTTACCTACGTGACTTTACCGAAAGAACCAAGAATATGAATCATTGCAGTCACGAAAGCTTCAAATCTAGAATTGACAGAACCCCTGCCTGATTTTGAACACGGGAATTGCTGCGCATATTGAGCCTCACCCAAAGCAAAGCGTAATCGCACGTGTGCACTTGTAAGCGCGGATATATGTTGATACATTAGCCGCACGCAAGCATGCTGACATTGGCAGCGTTCGCGTTCTTTGCAGGTGTAAACATGGGTCAAGGACCCTTATTGAGAATGCGCTGCAGAACACAGCACGCCAAATGGAAGTGCCATTTGAAAATAACCGAAGGAGATCCCTTATGCAAGTAAATCCCAGCCAAGTGCAATGCTCCTCTCCGCTTTCCATTAAACGCGAATCAACGAGAGTGCCTGAAGAGACAGAAATAGTATTATATAAGAAATCCCTGCACGTGAATGTTTATTGTTTTTCGCTTGCTCAGACTTCAAAAAATATCTCACAGTCCGTGGGTGTTAAACTTCCAGTCTGTGGGGCCCATTTTAATGTCATACCGGTAGGATTTCAAAATCCTTGCAGGCTGACGGACGTTAAGCGGAGTTAACGTTAAGAGGCATCGAAGGGAGACGGCTACTTGCCCAGATGTCACGATTTTGAGACTGTAGCCCAGGGCTGATATAAACCGAAGTGACATGCACAGAGTTGTGTATTAGCTGTTTATCCCATTCTGCCTTTGTTCCGCGGTTTGTTTACTTGTGTTAAGTCAAGCGGGTTTTTGTTCGAAAATAATCTGGGAACAGAATTGTTAATGATCCTACATTTTTTTAATTCAGTGTCCTAATTGTGTTAATTAGAATGTGCATAGCAATTCTTTTGGAATAATAATTTAATACGAAGCGTACAGTAATGCCTTATTTTTGGGGGAGTGGTGGAGCAGTGATTAGCACACTGCGATTCAGAACCCAGCAACACGAATTAGATTACCAGCTACAGCTTATGTCAGAAGGGAGATGTTAACTCCCTTGCCTGGTATGCAGGAGGTCCTAGGTTCGATCCAGACCCTGACATCTGTATATTTGTACGTGGATTTTTCTGCGGGTCATCAGGTTTTCCCTCTGCGTTTTGAATAAACAAGCGTTCAGAGTATTTGTCTGCTATAAATTTCCATGTGATAAGCCACCATCATTTGTGATAGCCAGGTCGCTTCTGAAAAATATCGATATAGCTCGTGGGCTTTACCTGGTAAAATAGAGTTTAGAGTTTATTTTAGTTTTTATATTTGAAATGGCTTTGGGCTCCCCGCCACCACTTTGCCAACCCAGACGAGTGAGGTATGGTGAAATAACCTCATGGCCTGGGCAGGCCTTCAACTAGCAGTGGATTGAAAATGGATTGATAAGGTTCTGAAAAAAACGGTTTCAAAAATGTCTATGTTTCCAGGGTTTTTGTCTTTGTGCATTTCAAGAATGGAAATATCCATAAGTGTGGATGTATTTGTATTAATATGTATACGGGTTAAATGTTATCAACGGCAATGGATTAATTTATTTCAGTGTTTCATTTTTTGACATATACAAAAAAATATATAAAGTTGTTGTACCGAAACTTGTTAGCCACAGTATATTAAACTATGCCAAAAATCCAAATTCTATATTTTTTATAGATACTTTCTGGAGTTGACAGTACTGTGACATTAAAATTGACCCAGATGTATCATGTTTAAATTAACACAGTAAGCAAAATTACTTTTTTTCTTCTGCCTTGATAGATATCACCCCCTTTGGTATCTGTCAGCGGGTAGTAACGCGATTATTGGTCTCGGAGCTCATTTTCACTTCTCTATCAAGCATTCCTCCAGAAGTGATGGCTGGAACCATGCTCCTATTGCCTCTTTGTGACACATGCTTAACAGTTTCATCACCCAGCGCTCCACAAGCCGTGCCACTCCTTCAGAGGCCAAGGCGCCCACAGAGGGCCTCCACTTAATTAGATCCCTGCGCACCAAAGTGGGGTCCTTTTTTTCTCTCAATAAATTAATGAATTAACAATCGACCCTTGTACGGCAACCGCTGCCTAAGCGTTTCATTCACGGGTCACCTTCGTCACATTTGCACCCACCTGTGCCCCCAATTCGGGCAAAGGTGGCATGGAGGCACAGGCAGACGGGCGGGCGAGCGAGCGGGTTGCCCGGGTCCGTCGCGTTTTTTTCGTGAGCGAAACGACGGCGAAACGCGAAGGGAAACGCAGAAAGTAGAGGGTTAATTTGGTGCAATTAATAGCGCACTGCCGTTTGGGGTTGGCATCTGAGAGGTCTCTGACACCGTAATTACGGCTGGATGGCGGGCGGGCTAGTCCGCGCTGAGAGCGGATCGCCTTTGAGGCCCAATTAACGCAGGCGGGGGGGGGGGATTGCCTCGATCATTGCTGCAGGGCAATGTGAGAAACGCTGCCTTCCATCGTCCACCTTCTTGTTTTTGTTATAATGTATTTATGCGAGCACCATTGACCTTTTTTCGCCACTTAAAGCTGACGCTGCGACTGATCGCGGACGGCGGCTTTCGAAACGGCGGAGAAACTTCAGCTGACGTGAAATTTGCATTTTTCTAAATAAAAAAAATAACTTCGGTTTTGTGCGGGTTGCAAATGGAAGGGTGGATGGAGCTCTTGGAACGGAATCAATTTAATGATGAAAAACAAGCGCAGGCGTTTAAACAATGAGGCACAATTACATGATGAGTGATTGATGTGCATTGATATAGTATTGGTATTACATTCTTGTTAATATGATTTTAGCACTTTAATGTTACTAGTTATTATAAATATGTAATAATATGCCTCCCGCTACATGTTATGTAATTTAATTGCATGTCATGTTAAGTCCCGTATGATAATGTGAATAACGCCCCAGCTACAACCATCTCATTATAAAAAGGAAAATAGCATATCCTGAAAAACATTGTAAATTAATAAGACAAATTATTTTTAAAACTTTTAATAACCGTTTAATTTAAACTCTCTCCATAAAAAAGCCATTTTTCACAAGTTTTCGTGTAATTATCGGACCCATTATTTAATGCAGTAAAAACAAAACGAAAAAATGTGGATCGCGAGCTTGAAAGGGATGGGAAATATAGTGCAATGCGTGTTTCTGTTAACCTGCAGCGCCTTTTGAAATCCGAAGAGCAATCGAAAGCTTGTGGATCAGTACCCCCCCAACCCCCATGCAAAAGCACGCGGCAATGTTTCGTCTGTGGGCACTTCATTAGTACTCCGAACGAGGACAGCGAACCTCGTGGTTAGGGGCCACGCACTCAAAAGCCGACCTCCCGGTTATTTACGCAAATTGTAGGGCAACGGTTTTTTTTGTTCTAGATTTGAAGCTTTCGTGACTGCAAGGATTCATATTCTTAGGTTTTTTTCGGTAAAGTCACGTAGGTACAAATTTAAAATTAATAAAAGTAAATACAAATAAAATAAAATAAAAATCACGACGTTTCGGAGGCAACACAAGCTTCCGTCTTCAGGTGGAACCGTCACAGCACGATAGCTGTATCAAGTGAGAGAGATTCCAAGAAAACAGTACTTGTATATATACTGGTTGAGGCTGTTGTGTAAACTAGGTGCGTGGTTTGGCAGCCAAGAGAAATGAAACCGTGAAGACGTTCAGAAGGGTTAAACTTTGCGAGTGTGGACCGGATGATAGGGGGGGTGGATGGGATGCAGTTTAGCATGCTTTATTAGCTAGCAGTTGTGGCCGCATACTCATAAGGCTGATGCGCTGTGCACCCTCCCCCACCGTTTCTCTCAACCCAACTCATTTGCATGGACATCGCCATATAGCAAGAGCGCAGCCGCAGGCGAGCTGATCAATCAAGTCACCAGGACCTGGGTCAGGCAGTATAACCACTCAGTCTTGCCTTTTTTTTATTTCCTCGTTAGAGGATGCTAGCAGCCAAGGGGTGGTCTGTCTCATGCAAATGTGTGCGCAGAAGTGCGGACAGATATTTATTTATTTTCCCAAGTAACAAAAAAAACATTTGGGGACGTGTCTTATTTTGTCCACAACTTTGTCGAGTTCGATCATTTGCTAAACAGCAACAACACCGAACATTGCGTAATAATCATGACGCGATTATGGGCTACAGCGGGAATTTGTTGGCGCTTTTTTGTCTTCCTTCAAATAATTTTTTTCATTCTTCTCCTCCCTCCTCTCCGCGCTGCCGCAACCTCATTTACATTTCTGTTATGCATTATATGCTAATGAGACGAAGCTCTTTGGGTGTTCCGGGAAAAGGTCAGACTTTCTTTCCCTCTGGGCTGGACAGAAAGATGAAGCTCGCTATATTGAGTGCGACGCTAAGCTAAGCCCCGAGGCTGGATTACCAGCCGTTCTGAGCAGTTAGTGCGACATAATCGTAGCACGGGCCATTTTGCAAAGCGTCGCAGATCAAAGATGGACCGCTGCCTCCCTCCACGCTTCTTACGGCCCCAGATTTTGGCGGCGACACAAAGTAAAGAGGGCAACATTGCGCAGATAAGGGAGTTTATTAGATAAATCCCTGCGTTTGCTTTTTTCGATGGCCTGCGTTGTCAGGTTGTATCGCAGGTTGTGTGCGTTCAGCGCAGCCCAGCTCGGTTGTGTTGTATTGTGGAGCCGGTGAGAACTCTGGAAATGCGACGTTTGGGGGGAGAGATGGGGGTGGGGGGAGTTGCCCGAAAGGCATCTTGAGATTAAATACAATTTTTTATTTTACCAGGTGAGGCCCACTGAGCTATACAGCTGTTTTTCAGAAGGGACTAGCCACATGTGATATGAGGCACAAAAGCCACAAATTAAGTGAACAAGTGAACAAAAATAGTACCTTTTTTATTTTATACCTACGTGACTTTACCGAAAGACCCAAAGAGTATGAAAAAGAGTACTTAAAAAAAAATTACTTTCGATTTAAAAATATGTTTGAATTAAAACACGTTACAAATGTAAGAAATACAAGCTGCGTATTGCATGTGTGTGGTTTCATTGTGAGTGTGATTAGTTAAGCATATAAACCAAAGTAATAGAAATATTACCGACTATAAATGGTCATAAATAGCCTTTAATGGGTGTGTGCAAAGTATTTATATAAATTGTGTTAAATAGAAATAATTTCAATTCTGTTTCTGGGTGATAAGGTGGATCAATCCTCTCTTTTTCTTCATAAACATTTATTTAATTACGTAATAAAATATTAAAGGGAAAAAAACAAACATGCTTCAGTTTGTCAATCCACTGCTGGAGGAAGGCCTGCCCACGTCGTGACAATAATCACTGTGGTTGTGTTACCATATTTCACCACACTATTCAGTGTGGTTTGGTGAACAATAGTACGAGTATCACTCACCGCTTATTTTAGCATTGGCCAGGAAGAAAACTCAGGTTGATAGTTTCCTCGTGCAGTTGTGCTAAAGACTGCACTATCCCCTTCACGTCCAGTTTACTGTGCATTGAGAACCATTTTCCAATATGCATGTTTCATCTTAATCAATGTTTTCTTAATGTGTCATTCAGAATGCTGTTCGGCACAACCTGAGTCTACACAAGTGCTTTGTTCGTGTGGAAAATGTAAAGGGAGCGGTGTGGACCGTGGATGAAATGGAATTCCAGAAAAGACGGCCACAGAAGATGACTGGGTATAATGGACTACCACACACCATCGACACAATCAACTCGCGTCGGATTTATCTTCCATTTTCAATTCATGATCATCATCAGCCGTGATCTAATCCACTGCTGGATGAAGGCCTCCCCGAACCTCTGCCATCTGGCACGATCCTGCAATGCAATAAACAATTTTGCACATGAACTGATATCATCACTCCATCTCCTCCGTAGACCTATTGCTGAGATGGATTCCATTTCCTGGCTACCGCTCCGATATTATCCTTGACCATCGACCAATATCCATTGTCATCTACCGCGACACTGTGTCAGCATACTGCTCCACAGTTGTTCGTGGAATTGAGTGGTTTTTTAAAATGAAATAATGATTGTTGTTTGTCCTTGTGTCTGTGACGTGCGTTGTGAACAGAAGTCCCTCGCTAATAAAGAGCATGCAGACAAGTCTGGGATATGGTGCGGCCCTGAATGCAACACTGCAGGTTTGTGTGCCGCCTTTGTGAAACGGTGATATTTATTATCCATTCCAATAATAATAACGAGTACAAATTATTTCGATAGACTCTCTCGCTCGCTGTCTTTCGTGGAATGTGAAGAGCGACCGACGAAACATTATAGCTGCACGTTGAGTCTGGTAATCCATTCAGTGGCATCAGAGGTTTCTTGATGTAAAGCTTCCGTACCCGCTGTGTAAGCGTATAATAAGCATTGGTCGGTGATGTGATGCATATATTGCATATCACCACATTCACAACTGGGCGACTCTTTCATTCTACACTTGTGAAGGGAATAGCTGCACCTGCAGTGTGTTGTTTGGACACGATTACGCAGAGACCCGTTGTTTGAATAGACTTATTGTGGCCATCAAAAATATCTACGCCTGATTGACCGGTGGTCATGCGTGTCTGTTCGTGGTGGCTATCTCTCCTGGGTGATTGGCCAGATATTTATGCGTGCCTGACTCACTGCTGCCCGGCTACATGACATCGCCACTCAAAAGGATTTTGAGTCTAACTGATTGGCCATCTCCTAGCAGTTTAAAGCATACCTCCCGCCAACATTTGTTGAGAAAAAAAAATACACATCGTATTCAGATAGCAGTGTTTTTTTAAATATTTGTTATCATTTATCAGGAAGATTGCCGTGGTGTAGTTCATTCTCAAGACAGTGCAATTCCGGAGGTCTGCAGTTCAGTTCTATATCCCGGCGTGGCAGTTGAAACAATTTTGCGAGTTCTTCTTGGTTATTTCGGTAAAATAACGTAGAATGGAAATAATAAAATGATAAAAATAAAACATAGTAAAATTATTCTCACGACGTTTCGGCCACAACGCAAGCAGCCGTCCTCAGGTGAAGAACAGGTCTGTCGATAAGACAGAGTCTGATAATTATTTTATTATGTTTTATTTTTATTATTTTATTATTTGCATTCTACGTGACTTTACCGAAAGAACCAAGAAGATGAATCCCTGCAGTCACGAAAGCTTTAAATCGAAAAATATTGCGAGTTTATTCAATACCCCCCCCCCACCCATCCATCGCCTCTGTCCACCCAGCAGCATAGATGGTTCCACCACAGTTAGTCGTTCGGCAGGTAGGAGTGTGGTGGTGGGGTAACAAGTGTGAGTACATCCTCCACCGCTTTGGGGATGTCTGGCCAGTAAGAAGGCCAAATATTCTCAATGAGAGCCGCTCTAGAGCTTCTTCTAGTGGAGGCCCTTCCGCCAGCAGTGCCAGAGCAAGCAATTGCAGGGTTGCACCATTTACTTTGCTGGCCATTAGAGCCAATCGGATGTTTTAACAAAAAATGTTTTAACACTCCACCGGTTAATCTTTGACAAGTCATAGAGGACGGCTGCTTGCTTTGTGGCCGAAACGTCGTGATAATTATTTTATGTTTTATTTTTATTATTTTATTATTTCCCTTCTACGTGACTTTACCGAAAGAACCAAGAAGAAGTCAAAGTTGTGGATCTTTCCTTTGCTCTCCTCTCCAGTGCCCAGGAAGCGCTGGTACCCCAAGTGATTCATAGAAGGTTATTAATTCTGAGGCTGCGTTAGGCTAACAAATTATTATTGTCGTTATTATTAGAGTGTGAGCTTTTTCTGTAAAATGTTACTCGGCAAAGCTCGGCGTTTTGATAATGAACTCAACTGATGGGTGTTTTGCATGCCAGTGTGTTTGTTGATGTGCAGCGCGGGGAGCGGAAGCGCAACAGTTAGCGCTACGCTGCGCTACGAACCCGGATACCCGAGTTCGATTCCCGCTCACGGCCAACACCAGTTGCGATTATCTGAACTGGTCATGGGCCTCCCCTAGATCGACTCAGCTTGAAATGAGTACCTGGTGGGGTGTGTAAACATCGCCACTGGGGAGACAAAGGCGGCCGGGTGTGGTGCTGGCCACCCGACCCCTCGTGTGCCGTGCTGGACTTCATAGGTGCCCGCTAACAGCACTTGCCCCAACAGTCTGTTAAGGCTATACTAGGGGGGGGGGGGGGTCTTTCTCTTGTGTCTGTGTATGTATATGTTTAGAAGATGCACGGAAGTGAAACATGGTTTTAAACGTAATGGAGACATGAAAAATGAGAATAGGTTTCATCGTTTGGTAATTGGGAAACATATTTACATGCCAAATAAAGCATCGCTGTTCATAATACCGTATGAAACAATAGCGATGTATTAATACCGTGTGCATCTAAAATAGTCCACTTAACTTTCATTGAGTGTGCTATCCGATGTCTTTACAGGAGTGTTTTTATAACACCCAGTGCTCCAATCAAGCCATAATGAGGCAATGCATTGCCATCAATCTTAATGGGATTTAAACAACATTTGTTGCCTCATTCATGTTCCAACAATGCAGGGCTTGTATTACAGTCGGCTGTATTTTTACCTTGAGAATGTTTTCGTGAAACAAATCATGTGGAAATTATTTCATCTAATGCGGGACATTTTTTTCATTTCGGGAAAAAATGTAACTGCAAGACACAGTTCCATGAATATTAATAATGTCCACGGTAATGAATTTGCATTACTGTTTTCGCTTATGGCAAATTATTAATTTTTAATCGCATTCAGCAATGGTCCACCGTAAGATGTGGCTGACGAAATGGTGATGGGTTTTTTTTTGCCTCTTCATTTTGCTCTGGATTTTTTTTTCCTCCCATCATACATTTTCAAATAGACACATGAATTGCCGAAAACATTAAAGAATATATTTTTTTCAAACATTCAAACAATAGCACAAGGCTGGGTAAAATCTCCCATTAGGGGAGGACGTTGGTTACTGGACGTTGATTTGGTCGTATTAACGCATCCGCGATGGCTTTTGTGTTGCTCGTACGGCACAGGCCGTTCTTCAGTAATCTGACCGTTAGCCGACATAATGCGCAAAGACAGCTGCTACTTATGAAAATGTCCTTGATTGAAGAGACGAGACTGCTATAAAATATGCATGCGGGGGAAAGCGCTCCGTTGAAAATTTCATGCAACTGGAGCACTTTTGATTAAACTAACAGCGAGAAAAAAGTTTTTTTTTTACTGCTCACCCCCCCCCCACCACATTCCACACCCGGGTCATCTCGTGCGTAGAATCGCGGCCTCTGGTGCCATAGTGGTTTCGGAGGAGTCGGAAATGTGGCACACGAGGCGGCATTTAACATCCCACATCAGGCCGTGTCATCATCACAGTTGTCATAATCATTGACTCGTCAGTTCGTTAAATTTAATCATTAAAACGGCCCGCGTTAACATCGTTTCTCGTCCGTGACGGGGGTATGAATGATTCCACTGGTTTTTCAACTTCATTTTCCCCAGCACACGGTCGTGCTAATCATATATTTAATAAGATAGTGCAGAAGAAAAAATCACGCGGTTTGTTTTGCATTTAAAATGAACAGCTCACATGAATATCATTTGGACGATGGGAAATGCCAATGTTGGCTTTTTTATTATTATGTTGGTCTATTCCATGTGTCTGTTTGGGTTAGATAATGTAAACACTGGATGCGTTTATTCATTTGGGTGTTTACCCACTGGTCGTGAGATTTACCTACACTTAATCGTCACTTTGATTAAGCCGAATAATTATCATTCTAAACGATTAACACGCCTGGTTGTTCAGTTACCACAGCGTTTTTGATAATAATGAGAAGTCAATTACAAGTCACGTGAGTTATTAGTGCTGGGAGAACATTTTTATTCCAATTTAAAATGTGGCAATGTGAATGATTGCAAATGCAGAGGTTAAAGTACTAATAATAATATTTTCAATAAAAGTTAATTTTAATAAAGCCAGATATATTTGACAAGCGGGAAGGTGTGTGGTAATTCATCACAAGAGCACGCGCGGCTTATTTGTGATATTGTCTTATTGTATAAATGTGGATTCATCTTTGTTTTGAATTTTCCTCTCAAAATTATACGTTCCTGTGTAAGTATTAGATTCTTAAAGTTTTAGTCCTTCCTGCGCTTGGCAGTACACTGGGCAAGACTGCTTCCCATCTTATGCCAACCAAACCCGCTTCATCCCGTGCTATTCAAATAAGTGACAAATCGTTTGTGATGTAATCTCTCCAAATTATAGTGTGGGTCTGCTTCTTTCCCTGGTTCTGTTTTCCCGTTCCCAGTTCATTGCGGCAGTGGTAACACTTTTAGTTGAGGGTCTGTGTTCGATTCCTGACTTGGATACCTTTCTGTGTCGAGGTTATAATTTCTCCCCCTGCTGTGCATGGATATCCTGTGGTTTCTCTAGTTTCCTTCCCTAGAAAAAAGAAACATGCAACGTTAGTGCTCTTGGCCAAATTGCCCATTGCTGCCATTGACCCAAACAGATCTCTCGGATTGGAAACATTTGCATCGTGACTCACTCTCCAGAACAATGTCTACATAAATACAGCAGCAGCTACATCGTAACGCTCTTTAACATTCGTGGTGCTGCAGTGGGGGAAAAAAATATATACATACATTGCCGTTCACTTGGCGTAACTATTGCGGCCTAATATTTACAGGCGGAGAGTTGTAGGAAATTATGGTGGGTGGGCTTATCTTCTGTTCCCTAACCCCTGGGACTTGGTCTCCCCGAGCCTAGGAACTGTAGCACCAGGTATGTACGTACGTAGCCAACCGTGCTAATCGAAGGTGCTGGGAAGGACAAAAAACGAAACTCTGTCTGCTTCACAGTGGAAGCTAAATATTCCATGATGGAGGCCATTTCTGGTGGCATAATGGTCCAAATGCAGGTTTGTTCAATTCCACTGCGATTTAATAAAACCACGTCGCAACATCTCCCTATTGGCAGACTCATTCTTATTTACACACTGGTCATGTGTACACCTTGTGCCGCACAGGGATAGCTGGCACCGATGGGGGGGGGGGGGGTCCCCCTCGGCTAAACTGCAGCAGGGCGCTGAAACGGTTGAATCGAGACATCAAGTGACACGAGCCTCGTTGAGTTTGCTCAAGCAGATCAAGCAAGCGGGTCGCTGAGAACGCAAGTCCTTATGCTCCACTCGCTCCTCCCTTCGGCTGGCATCTTGAATGCAGGCGGCGCTCGCAGAGGCCAACCTTCCCCTGCTGGGCGGCTTCGGCAACTCCCTGGCGTCGGCGGCCGCCTTCATGGGCACTGCCCCCGAGGACCTCAACGGCCTCCTGGAGCACAGCAGCAACGGCAGCAACAGCCCCAGGCACTCGCCCTCCCATGCGCTGTGAGTGTGGATGCATTACCTCTGCCCCCCCCCTCCCCCCTCGGGCCTACACACAGGCTCGGTGAATCCTCCGCACTTTGGAGAGGCATTTGCACGTTCGTTGTCGTCGTCGTCGTTGTCGTCAGCCATGGTCAATCCACTGCTGGATGGAGGCCTCCCCAAGCCGCCGCCACCACCTTTCGCGATCGTGCGGAGTAACGATCCGCCTTGTACTGGCACGCGAGCTGCTTCATTGCTCCGTCTTCTAGCTGGATGTCCTCTACGGCGCGGCGATCCGTTCCTTGGCTGCCACTCCGTTATTATTCTTGACCACCAGCCATCATTCCATCCAGTGTTGTGCCCTGCCCAAGGAAACCTTACTTTCTGAACATTTTGAATGATTGTAGGAGCCTGTATGTGTTCCATCCATATTCATTCCTCTTTCTATCTCTCGGTGTTATTTCTAGCCTGCATCTCTCCCTGCTCCTTTTCTGCAACATTCAGTTGTCTCTCCATACTTTTAATGAATGTCAACATTTTTTAGCCATATGTTCATAGCAGGTAGAACACAGTATATTCTTTTCATTGTGAAGTTAAGCTTTCCAAAAGCACTCACTCAAACATAACGAATGGATAAAAATGTCCAGTAAGTGGGTTCCGGATGGCTTTTCAAAAGGCATGACAGCAAAATAAATTTTTTAGCACTGGTTTCGTTTTTGTCGTTTCGAAAAGTTTTGGGCAACCCTTTGAAAATGTTTTCCGTCGAGTGAATCGGGAATTATCAACGCAACTTTTTGTTTTTACTGAAATTGTATTGACATTGGATCGTGTTTATGAGAGTTATTTGTGACCGCCGTGTTATAGACAGACGTATTAACAGCTTCAAACTGAGTTGCAAAGTGTGAACTATCCCCACATTTGTCAATAACACTGTATTATAATGGAAGTGAGCTGATGTTTCGGGAAATGACCCTCCCTCAGAGCAGAGAGAAGGATCAGGAAGGTTACATGTATTTAGCCGGAGATCACTGTACATTGTGGGGATCCTGAGGAAACGGTAACATTTGAAGGACATTTACACATCTAAAGCCCCAGTTTCAATTGACATATGGACATTTTTTAATGAAAAGCTCTCCCGTATTAAACACATCTTAGAAAGTTGTTTTTACACTTTGCTTTACACTTGCTTTCCGAGGTACTAATAACCAGAATAAACTCAGTTTTATCCGTGGCCATCATTTATTATGTGTATAAAGAGAGAAAACTGTCAGAGATCAACACAGGATCTCTAATGGCTTCAGGGGGTTACAAAGGAAGGGGGACAATTTACATTGACGGTTTCCAGCCGGGGGAAAATTGCGAGCGCCTTCCAATTGCCGCTCGCGCATTGGACGTCCGGATTGCCACTCCCCCCACCCCCCCGAGAGCCACTTCCCGCGAGGTTCCACGACTTGTCCCTGCCGGCTGTCTCCTTGGGGGGGGCATCTCCCATGTCCTTTTGCAAGCCGGTAACCGGTAACGCGCCGTTAACGCCGGCGCTGGGCATCCAACGCCTACATCGCAAAGCACGTAAATATGAACGTGACGGTGGCAACGTGGCGAGATGTTAACTGCCTCGCCTGGTTCCATCTTGGCCCCAACGCCTGCTGTGCATTTGAACGTATTGACGGTATTTTAAAAAAAAAATTAACCCGTAAAAACAAAGTTTTTCACTATAAATCCTTTTTATGCGTGGCGGCTAGAGTCCTCTCGTCCTCTGGCTTGAGATGGCTGCCACCTATGGGTCAGATGATTGCATGCCAGCATTAAGCAATTGGTAATTAAATATAATATTTTTGTCCTAAAAAGTGTGAAATTTTTGAAAAAAAAATATCACGAACATTAATTGTCACGCACAACGAGTCTGTGTGTAAAATGTCAGCTCGATTGGATCACGGGAAGTGGGTTAAAAAAGACCGAAAGATTTGCACGGTCGTAAGCAAGCAAGCAAGCACGCAAGTGAACTTAATATAAAGGATTAAAAAAAAGGAAATTGTTGCAATGATGATTTTTATTTTCCCCGCGATTCGCAAAACCTGGGTCGGAAAATCTTGCGGGGTGGTGCACCACAGTCAGTTCTCGTGATGGCAAAGCAGTCGGAAGGCGAATATCAGTGAAGATTTAGATTTCAGACTGCTTTATGAGGACTGGTGTGTTATGCCGCACTGGTGTACCACGAATACGTACATTTGGAGTTTGTGTGTTTCTCTCCCTGTGCATTTTCCTCCGGGTTCTCCAGATTTTACTTCCACATGTAGAATCAACGTGCTTTTTGAGTACTTGGCTGCGAGAAATGTCCACGTGACAAGCCACTTCTTTGAGTTATCATTTGGTCATCTGTGACCAGGTCGCTTCTGAAAGAGAGCTATAGTACCATTGGAACCTCATTTGCCAGTAAAAAATATGATAATTGGTTTTTTACCCTTTTATCTGGCAACAAAACTGACACCTTTTTTTTTCTTCTTGGTTTTTTCGGTAAAGTCACGTAGAAGGGAAGTAATAAAATAATAAAAATAATAAAACATAATAAAATAATTCTCATGACGTTTCGGCCACAACGCAAGCAGCCGTCTTTTTTTTTACAAGGAGTCATGTTTGCATAGACCACAATACCTGCAGTCATAATGCAAACAAAAAACATAACTCTGATAATATATGCACTGTCCTTGAAGTTGATTGGTCCACACCCGAGACAGCTTTCCTTAGAGCCTAGTCTCACATGGTGTTGGACCAGATGATGCCAAAAGGCGCACAAAGAGCTATAGTAGCTCTAGTTTAGTGTTTTTTTAGCACAGCAGTTGCAGTGCACACCTTTAAACAATCGGTGTGGCTGCTTTTGTATCCTTTGCAAAGAAAAGATAAATATATTTTCTTCCAAATTTTCTCCGCCTCCCCCACCCCCATCATATTATTTATCCGCCTCAGCTCCCACTTGCAAATGACTTTAACGGCTATTGGATTTCCCCTCTTGGCACGAAGGCACCCTAGGCTGGCTCCTGTCACCAGCCCCGTTTGTGTGCCACGCAAATAGCTTGACATATATACTCGCACGTGCTCGCGCTCATAAACAGCGGCGACCTCAATTTGTCTGCAATTAAAGTGTACAGGTGTGCGAGTGCCTTGTTGTGTTAGAATAACCTGCGATCATTAACCCCGTTTTAAAACATCGGGCAGGTCGCCTGAGTGGGTGGGGGAAGTGCTGTGGAGTATGGTAGCAAGAGCTGTAAACATTTTAGTTTTTTTTTATATATATAATAATAAGTTGATTTTGTGAATAATTAAGCTACTAAAATAATGATGATAATTTACTTGCTTATGCCTTATGAATTGTGCATTGTGTTGCTTAAAAACTAAAAAAATTACAATGTATTTTGTAATCCGTCAGGACCTTGGCTCCGTCGTGTGCGAAATAATGCAGGAGCGTTGTTTCAAATGCTAGCAACTGGCAACTTAGATTATTTATAACTCACTGATATGTGCGCCATTCATTGCTTTGACTTAATTAATGTGGCTTGTCAGATCACAATAATCTAGTCACATTTTACAGTTGACACTTCCCGGAGGATAAAGTAGCAGCAACTTAAAGTGTGAGCTATATTTATCTTGATACGTCTAAGCAACATAATGCAACCGCTCTTCCATAATCATTATAATAGCTGTCACAAGCCATAAACACTGTGCCAATCACACTAATGACTTCTAACGGATGATCCCAACATCCCTCAATTTCATAACTAAATTCAGTGTTGCAGAGCTGTGCATACCTCTGGAGGGTAAAAATCTGTACGTGTACGGGTGACTGAATCATGCAGTGTTGTCATTAGTTTCAAAATCATAGAGGACCTCTTTAATGCTTTAATCAATGTGCTGTCATGCTAACTCAGACATCAGATGAGTCGTGTTTATATAATCTCGTGAATTAATTGGTAATTCATTCTTCTGTGCATTTCAATTGATATAACAGCTCAGATTTGCTCATTTACTTTCGAGCTCGTCAAACAAGCTCAACATTCCTAGAATAGGGCGTCTGTGTGAGTGTGTACCACGTAGGAAGCAGTAGTGCAGCGGTGGTGTCGTGGTTAACGCGCTGCACTGCGAATCTGGCGACTCGGGTTCGATTCCCGCTCACGGCTAACACCGGTGACGATTATCGGAACCGGTCCTGGGCCTCCCCTAGGTTGACCCAGCCTCAAATTAGTACCTGGTGCGGTGTGTAAACATCGCCACTGGGGAGACAAAGGCGGCCGGATGTGGTGCTTGCCACCCATCCCCTCATGTGCCTTCTTAGGTGCTTGCGACAACACTTGCCCCAGACAATCTGTTAAGGCTACACGGGGGATCTTTGGCTTTTTGTACCACATGAATGGTGATGAACATAGCAGCCCTACAAATACACGAGAAATAGCCCAAAATAAATTTCGATTTAAAGCTTTCGTGACTGCAGGGATTCATCTTCTTGGTTCTTTCAGTAGAGTCACGTAGAAGGGAAGTAATAAAATAATAAAAATAAAACATAATAAAATAATTATTTTTATTATTTTTGAGTCACGTAGAAGGGAAGTAATAAAATAATAAAAATAAAACATAATAAAATAATTATTTGTATTATTTTATTACTTCCCTTCTACGTGACTTTACCGAAAGAACCAAGACGATGAAGCCCAAAATAACTTCAGTGAACGGACTTATAAAAATCCCACACCTGCATCTAATACAAGCATATAATGTAGGGCTTTCATTGCGGAGTTCACCCCTGGTTGTCACGGGGTGTTTTCCCTTCCCATTACAGTTCCCCTGCTGCCACCAGTGAATAATGACATAACAGCCTGTAGGTATAAACAACCTAGCCAAAACCCTGTCTTGTACGTGTTACCAAAACTCGACACATTCATCAATAATGCCACTGCCCTAAAAGGAAATATATACCCAATAAACATGGAAATAGCTGGTCCAACGTCAGGTCAACATTGGTTCCAAAAGCGGTTCCAACCGTATGGTAATGTTAGTCCATCGTTGCATATTTACTGGGTATATAGTGTACGATATACTATGTGGCATATCCAGCTATGTAGCACATAGAGAGGCGAGAGATAATGAGTGAATAATAGTTGAAGATTGCAGGATATACCCTGGGGTCCTGGTACAAATAAAATGTTGAGAACGTTTCCCTGTATGTAACAATTGTGTGTCTGATATTGGTGGTGGTAACCTGATGCAAATTCCGGTAATTATTGGGTAAGTAAAAAAAACCCATAAAAGCAGAAAATTCTGAACAAAATTTTTTTGACCAAAGGAATTGTCAACCATATTGATCATTACAGTGGGTGCAAGACGTATTGTGTGCGTGCATGATCACACTCCTTACACACACCCACAATGCACATCATCTCCCTTGTTGCTATAAATATGACGCCATCTCATTTGCAACTGCACACGCGCGCACGCAAGCGCGCACACACACACACGCACACATTCACACACACGCGCAAGCACAGATATCTGTCACCTGACGCACTCCCTGCCGCGTCGGGCGATGTCTCGCCACTGGGTTCCGCTCCCTCGCCGCACACTGCCACGCCGCTAAAAGATGTTCATTAATCTGCGGCAGAAACAACATGCATCATCTCGTCCCAGGGAGCGGTGGTAGCGTGACACTGATTGATGGTCGGATCACCTTGTCAGGGGCTTCCTCTGTCTCTGATGGGGCGACGAGCCCGGTCCGTGGCATGCTAATGAAGAGCGTGAGCCCTCTTGTCGCGGCGTGAACAATTTATTAGTTGTTGCCACTTGCCGATAGCGTCTGATAATAATAGCGCCGAGCACTGCCCCCCGCGCTTCAAACGCCCCGGCCCATTTGGCGCCTTGGGAACGGCTCGCAATGCCGGATTCCTGGCGCAAGCGCTCGCTGCTTGCTTTGCGAGAAATAAAAACTCGCCCTTGTCGGTAGATATCAAGATACAGCAAATCTGGCTGTGACGGTCCCACCTGATGACGGAGACTTGTGTTGCCTCCGAAACGTCGTGATTTTTTATTATGGTATTTTTATTAATTTTAATTTCATTTTTTACCTACGTGACTTTACCGAAAGAACGAAGAGTATGAATCCTTGCAGTCACGAAAGCTTCAAATCTAGAATTAGATATCAAGAGTTTGTTTTGCCAGCTCGATGGACATTTTAACGAGCTCGAGGTGTGTCTATGAACTAAAAAATATAAATCGTGGTCTCGATAAATCTTTGCCTATTCACACTTGAATGATGTTCATAGTGCTAGACCCATTGTATATGCGAGTCAAATGAAAAAAAATTGTTATCGATTTAATGGTTAGCGTTGTTCCTGAATAATCATCGATGTTACTTTTATTGACACCCCGCATTCAAATCTGTCTCATTAGTTATGTCGAGGAAAATCTGAATGGGTGGGGGGGAGTGGGAAAACATTTATTTTCACACGGGCTCTTCTCCCTCCCCAACAAAAAATATCACGACATTATTTTATTATCCCCCCCCTCCCTCTCCCCCCAATTTGCATCGACTGCTAGAAATCACGCTGACCTTCCCGATGACCACAATTGCCCTCGTGTTAACAATAACACCAGCCCTCGCTTTTCTTTCAACAGACACTCCACGAACGTCAAGGAGGAGCCATTGGAGGAATGCGAAGGCCCCCTGTCACTGGTGGCGATGGGAAGCCAGAGCCCAGATCTGGAGGACGATAGGGATCTCGATGACGACCACAATCTCATGGTGGAGATGGAATGACGGCCTCGCGAAGGAGACTCCTTGGGGGACGTCACAGGGGGTGTGGACCCAAATCGAGTGCGTCCTCTGAACTGCGTTTCAAAAGAGCTGACGATACAGGGAAACGACATGCCATGATTCTGAGGACGTTGGTAAGATGCCAGCCTCTGTTGCGGTCACAACTTTAATGTTTTTTTTATTTTAATACCGTTATTATTTCCTCTTGTTGATATTGTCATCGTTGTAAACGATGTGGGCATTTGTCGAACTCTTTAACTGAAGAATGAAGCATTTGCACATGTCAACAAAAATATAAAACATTTTGACTGTGAATATTCAAGAATATGGAGGAGGACGAAGAAGAAACCAATGTAAAGCAACCTCTGTGTAACGTTGGACGCTACTCCATTCAAATGTTCAGAACTGGCTTTCAAACAAACTGTTGCTGACAGTGGAAACACCACGTATTTGTGCGGTAGTTCTTTTTATCAAGAAAATGTGGACAGTTTATTGTGAGCAGCAAAGACGAAGGGAAATTGGGAAGCAAATAAAAACAAAAACCTTGTCAGTCGCTGACCTGAATTAGCAGAAAGAATGCTGGTGTTTTTTGTTTGAAAAGCTACTCTTTGCCTTGCTGATGAAATGAAAAAAAATAATGCCAGCTTGCAGGCAGAAGAAAAAGTAACTTCCCACTGACCTTGTCTCAGAAGGTCTGACAAATGTATTTTTGTCATCAAATCCAACTAAATGGAACCAAATGGTTTTTGGCAGGTTTTGCCCGCGAATTTATCAGAGTGTCTTTATACCTCGGCAACCTTGCTCACCTCTCTCATGGAAAGGAGTCATTTGCTTTCAGTGCTGGAGCAGACCAAAGGTTTTCGTAGTGTTCCAAATTGTTTGTGGAAAATGAAAGGAAAGGAAATGTTAAAACAAAACGACAGAAAATACAAAAATGAAGAAACGAAATCCCCTCCCTCCTCAACGGCAACCATCTAATCTGCTCCGTCAGAAGTTTCAACTCAATTCGATCGCTCGTGTGGGCGAATGCACGAAGAAGCCTCGGGAGTGATTCGCTTTTCGTTTTGTTACATATTCAGAGCAACGTGAAAAAAGTTCTCCGAGTTTGGCCGGTGATGGTGAACAGAGACCTAAGGAATGTAAATAATAGCATCACGGTTATAATAACCCTTATAAATGTCACACACACACAATAAGTTATGTTCGTTGGGACGTATTTCCTCCTCGGCGATGCCACTTGGCACGAAATGAAATGTATCGTCGTGAAACTTTTATTTGCGTGGTTTATTTTTTTTTTACGCGGTGAAGTGAAACTTCGCGGCTCCAAGGAGCGCACCGCCATCGGGAAACGGCGGCCGTGAGAAGCTTAACGTCGCCTCCACGTAAATTAGCCTGACCAATGCTCTTTTCCAAAAACCAAAAAAAAAGGTAAAACATGAACCTCCCTCGGAGCTGACCTCAACATACCACCGGCGAAAGGTATTTTATTTCAAAATAGGTGCTTTGTAGTTATACTACCGGTGTAATCATTAATATTTATTTTAATTGCTTCCCTAATTTACCTATGGTGTTTTTTTTTAATTGCCAAAGATATTTTGTTTTTGTTATTTTAATAATTTAGCCCAAAAAATAAACGAGAGGAACAAATGAACACGTGGATGATGAATTAATTCATAATGGGGCTGGGTATTTTGCCATCAAAAGTGTGTTGCCAGGCTTAATTGATGTTTCATTGAACCAAAGTTTGTATTCTTTAACATTATTTCCAGTGTTGAAAAGGCTACGACACAATGGACTGCAACACATGCTTTATTATTTGAAAACTACAGCACTATGAGATAGCCCCTCTATTTAAACACTAGACGTCATACCAATTGCACCAATGTTGCAGGCTCAGTGTAAAAAAGAAAAGTATTACCTTTGTTGTATAAGCTTAAATCGAGACAACGTACTTTCTATATCATCTAAACCCTATAATCATCACCCTAACCCTCTTGAGCAAAACAAATCCTGAAATATATAAGAACAAATTGTGAAACGATGGTAATAATTTGATCAAGGTCACGATTCCAGTTTTTATTCAGTGGCCCAAGTGGTTTCTGCTCATTCCTCACGATTTAATACATTCTCAACGGTTATATTTTGTTTGTTTTTTCGTGAGTACTGAAGGGTGTGTTTAGGTGTTTCCGATTCAAATTGTATTTAGAATTTTTTTGTATTTGTCTGTGAAGCAGTGTGTACGAGGCTACAACCAGACATTGCCTGCCCAGAACACTTGCATTGAGTACATGATTGGGTATTCTAAAGGTGTGAGATGGGATACGTTCTTAGCACTTACAGATCTAAGCTTTTTTTAATGTCATTTCCTCAAAGGCATTCGCAAAAAAAAGCATAGAATCTTAGTGAAATTGTTTTAACAAAAAAAAAGAATCAAAAAGAAAAAAACTTATTTAAAAAAATGTATTTTTCAAGACAGGGACGCATCAAAGGCAGAGTGAAAACGTGCATCACAACTTTACGTGATTTTGTAAATATTACTACAGCCTCCCAAAAAAAACCTTACTCTTTAAATGACATCTCTTTTTTAGAATGCATACCTCAGACTAGATCAAACCTCTCTGAAATGAACTACCCTCACAGTTTTGCACTTAGCTGTAAAATACGTTGCATGAATTTTAGAGTATAAACGCCATTATCAGTAGCTTAATTCATTGTTTTATGGTCACTTTTTCATTGCTGTTTAAAACAGTGTGCTCAGATTTCGGTTCGTTATCCAGCAAATGTTTTTTTTTGCTTTGAGCAAAAAAAAAGAGACGGTATTTTTTGTATTAACCTTTAAATGCTTGGCAGACATTGGTTGAACGCACGAGGGTTGGCACTGCGGATGGTTTAAACAAAACGAATTACAGAGAGATAGAACAAAAACTAAACACAGCACCCGTCACCGTTTATGTCTACCACCGGGTATATGATTTTAAGAATTTTTGCAATCTTGATGTTTTCTTCTATAATGTTGTAGCATTAAAAAAAAACGATGAGAAAAATTACGAAAAAAATACAAATATATGCTTGGCATAATGTGCAGAAGCTTTGTATTTAATGTATTGCTTGTAGGGATGTACTGTGTGCGTTTTACGTGTTGTAGCAGGAAAAGAAATTCAGCGATTTTTTAAATGTTCTCCTTTCTTAATAAACAATGCTCTCGAAATCCTTGCTTGATTTTTAGACGAACATTTAGGTATTAAGTCATCATCATCGTCGTCGTCGTCACCGCCACTTAAGTTTGAGTAGAGAGCTTTCTTTTTTCCTCTCATAATAACAAAGATATTCTGGTGAATGTTTTTATTTCTTAATGCCACTGCCAAACACACTTTCGCCATTGTTTCAAAGGCACTTGCTGTACAGTTAAGCAGCAGTGTGGTTTAAAACGAACATTTCATCACTACTTTTCAACAAATATTCCCCGGACCAATCAAATGAAGGGAATAGTGCATAATCACCAAGGATTATCTTCATATTTTAAAACGATGAATTTAACCTGTTCATTTTACTTTATTTTTTAAGTGCCAAGGAATGAGTAATAAAGTGGATGATCCTTCATTAACGTTTTGTGTATTGCGTTTATACGTAACGCACTGAATGTCGTTTAAATCCGTACTTTAATCATCCAAAGATCTCGTTTGTGTTTTTTATTCAAAATGCAGTTCATATCACAGTGGTAATCTTGTATAGTAACCTAATTGCCGTTGCCTTTAATGTGAGTAAATGTAAGAATGCCCTCTACTGGGAATGTTGGATTTCAAGCCTAGTTTTGTGAAATACATTTTTCGACCCATTGACTAAACTATGAATCCATGAATCTTCCTTTGGTAGTAATATAATGTACAGTACTGTGTTGAACTATATTAGATGTTTATGTATGTATGTTGAACTTCTTTCGCACCGTACATAGCCAACCGTGCTAATCGGAGATGCGGGGGAAGGACAAAAAACCAAACACAAAAAATGAGTTAGAAAGAAATGAGTTTTCAATCTGTAATGTTACAGCCCTTCGTCAAACCACTGCACCACGCTGGCCAGAGTGCAGGCTGGTGAAGGAGCTCACGGGCCCGGAGTCATTCAAGATTATCTCTCGCCACTAATGTTACACGTGACTGGAAATTGAATTCGGGACACGAGGTTCATAGCGCAATCCACTAATTACCGCGACACCACTCCCCCAAACATATCTTCTTTTGGAATGCCCATACTATGCACCTAAATTGAAAATGCAACATTAAAGGCGGATCGATCGCGTCACACACACCAGAAACACAGCAGATCGAGAATATTGGAGAATAATCGCGTGTACACACCACAGAAACCTTGTCTTAACAGGAAGGTGTACATCCATTTGTTAATCCGCTGCTGGACGAGAGCTTCCCCTAAACCGTGCGGGTCGTAACGAGTTATGCGACCGTACTTCAAGTTGGATTCGTGGTGGCAGGGAGATGCATGACCATGGATTCACCGCACAGCAAATGGATTTCCCTGCACCGCCGACTGCTGCCCGTGACATAGCCCCACAGCCGACGACTTCCTGCTGTGCATGGTGTTCGCCCATCCTAGCACTCACTGTCCGGGCACAAACCCTGCTTAGCGTGCGGGATCAGTACGCACGTTGAACTTCTTTCGCACCGTACGTAGCCAACCGCGCTAATCGGAGGTGCGTGCCAAGGACAACCAACTGCGCACATACAAGCAGTTCTAAAGAAATTAGTTTTCAATCGACATTTAAAAGCGCATAGCTCACAGTGGCTTCCTAATTTCGGGAGGACGAGCATTCCAGACGGCCGCAGAAGCGCATCTGAAAGCGCGCGATGAGGTGACCACCGTCCTTGATACGATGGAGCGTATTCTGGGCAGTTTTGCCAATGGCAGCAGGGAAAGCGTGTTTCTGTAATTGGCATCCTCCAAACCTGCAGGTAGATTTGATCATCTCGTATCTGCTTTAATGTTAAGGCTACGAAGTTGCCGTACGTGGCACCTCGCTTTATCTCAACTGAACTGCTTACGGACAGATGGTATAAATGAATGCCATGCGGACCACTCTGTTAAGCAACACCTTGATACAAGTGGGGCATTTTGCTCAAACCCAGGTGTGTGCTTTGTCATTTTTTTGGGAATATCACTGGTGCCTGGACAACTATTAAAGTCTCTGTGTGCGTTTTTTTTATTCTTACCCCTAATACAGTTTTTTTTTGGGTTAGATGGTGTAAATATATAAATGTGTCGTTAAACCCGCCACCACCCGACACAGCCAATTAGTCAGGTTTGTCATATAAACAGAACATGCCAATTCGTTACTAGTACAGCACACCGGTGTGTTGGAGAGCAATGTAACGAATTGGCACGTTCTGTTTACGTGACAACCACTGTTACTAATTGTCTGTGTCGGGTGGTGGCAGGTTTAACGACACATCTATATATTTATGCGATCTCACCCTAAAAAAACCTGGATTATGGATGATATTGGTCGCGAAATCCTGCGTGTTAAACTGACCTACCCCATCGACACGATCATTCTACAAGATCTCCCCCAGGAGGTGTGCCCCCCCCCCCCCCCCCCC
>CM025647.2:4338447-4373190 GCA_014621495.2 Entosphenus tridentatus
GCACAAAACTAGTGTAGTTTTGTGCTCAACCGGTTTAGCTTGAATAGTCCATTCTCCGAAGTCTTAAGACAATGTTACTTTCACTAAGAGTAAAACTATCTCAACGACAGCTTTGCCGAGCATTCAAATTTTAGGTGAATTTGAAAAGGAAGTTTTAAAATGCGCCATAAACTTTCGTGCAATTGCATTTTACACACAGGAGGGCGATGTCGTGGTGATGCAGATGGTTAGAACAATCGTGGCAAGTGCCGGCAACAAAAATTAGATTCCGTGCCATGGATAATATCATTGGAGAGTGATAGCTAAACTTGTCCTGGGCACAACCTTCAATAACTCCCACTGAACGGCGTGGTGAAGTATGGTCAAGCAAACCCTATATCTGGCATGGCATATACCAGGATGGCCTTCATCCAGCCGTGGAATAACCGAGGGAGGTGAATGTAAGCGTATTTTCTTTGGCTGTTTTTGCACATGTGCATTTATGATGTGCCAATTAAATGAATGCTAAATAATATGGTCATTTCTGAGGGACGAAAAAAAGTGTACAAAAATGCACAGCGCTCGGTAAGGCATAATTTTGTGAAACATTGAATTTAATGAATGTGAACATTTCTCATTTGAAATTTACAAAAACATACAAAAGTGAAATGTGAAAAAAAAACAATTCCGACATTTTTAATGATTATCCATTCATCTTAGAATTATAAATACTTCCATGTATGCAATCAACTGGAACATTTAAAAAGTCCTAAACATGCCATTTCAATTTCGGTTAGGGCTGTTGATACGAAAATATCGTTACATTTCCCACATCAATAGAAACATTTGTCAAATTATTTGTCAAATCGTTGGTTCATAAAACGTTTCAAAACAAATCTGCATTGTAGTGTAGTATCTTAAACATTTCTAAAGTTATAACCAGTGTTAGATCCTAGAAAAAATATTTAATTGTAAAATTGTGTTTCATATATATATGAGATGCACATTAATCTACCTTCATTACTACCCACTCTTCCTGAAGTAAAATAGTTTTTCAAACATTTTAGAAAAAAAATTGGGCAGTGTTACTACGGCATTTCAATATTTTTGTTGTTTTTTTTGCATTTATAAAAATTATTATTCTAGAAACATTTTTACCAAAAAGGTCTACATTAAATTTAAAAAATTATTATGTTTCACCTATCATTATTTTTGGAACGGCTCAATGAGTAGAGGTTGCTGCCCATGCCATTTCGCTCTTGACAAAAGTGGATTTGCATTTCCAACGGAATGATCTGCCATGAACCCAAGCACTTGTTTTTTTAATATTCAACACAACCATGGCCACACTGAATCGGCAGTCTTGCCTCACCCGTCGAGCCGCAAGTTTTATCATAAGTGAAACACAGATGGCAGAGACTCGTATTAAAAAAAAAGTATTAGGTATAACAGTCAATTTAACCTAAATTCAAAACAAAGGCAGATATTCTCTTTGAACATTTCAATAATTCACTTGAGCTTCGATCTTCTTTGAAGATATACATATACAATGTACATTTGTATATACATTTTTTAAAAGATACACCACCACCAACAACAACAAACAACAACAAAAAGAAAACAGATCGTGGCAGGCCGTCAAAAGCTAATTCAGCGCGGCGACGTCAAATCCCGTCGGCGTCGTCGTCGTCATCATCGTCGTCGTCGCTGAAGCTGCTCGTCTTGGAGGCAGTGGGCGAGACGGACGAGAGTAGGGGGTCCGAGCCCCCCACGGGGGACAGGCCGTCGTCCAGAAGAAAGTCCCTGAGCCGCAGCCCATTTGTGAACGGGTAGCACTCGGCAAACTGGTCAACCGGATCGCCTAAGTGCGTGAGCAGCTCGGTTGGCAGCCGATGCTGATGATGCTGGTGCTGCTGCTGCTGATGCTGCTGCTGATGCTGCTGCTGCTGATGCTGCTGCTGATGCTGCTGCTGATGCTGCTGCTGCTGGTGGTGATGGTGACTCAGGGGATCCGTGTAGCCGAAGGTCCCCTCGTTGAGGTCGAGGATCGTGATGCCCCCTCCGAGGTCCGGTATGCCCGACACGGCGGTTTCGGCGTGCTGCAGGGCGAAGTCGAGCCGTTGGAGCCCCCCCATCTCGGGCTCCGCCTTGATGAGCTGCTGCCCGGCGAGGTCACCGTTGGTCAGGCCCGTCGGGGAGCTGCTGGGAAGGCCGTGAGCTCGCGCCTGCATCTCCAGCTCCTGCAGCCGACACGTGGGGCGGTTTTTCGCGGAGGATGAAGTTGTTCTAGATTTGCAGTTTTCGTGACTGCAAGGATCCATACTCTTTGTTTTTTTTGGTAAAGTCACGTTGGTGAAAACAAATTAAAACAACTGCTTTAATTTAGTTGTTTTCATTTTTTATTTTTATTTTTTCACCTACGTGACTTTTTTTTTTACCGAAAAAAAACAAAGAGGATGAAGTTGTTGTGTGTCTCGGTGTCGAGGACCGTTTGCTTGCACGATGAGACGTACGTCGCAAGAGTTTGCTTGATGATATCGGTCGGGAGAATCAACGGGCTGATGGGACTACAATATATCTTTACTGAAATGTGGGAGGACACAGCGTTTGCTTTTTCACGTGTTAGCATTGTCGAGCACAATAATGAGTGTCATGTAAGTGGGTTGTTTTAAAAAATAATCCGTGAACTTAATCGTCATTCGAGAATATTGGATGGCCATACTTTACCACTCTGGTCAGTGCGGGTATGCGAACGCGGGATATGATGTCATATATTTGTTGCAGCAGAGAATCGCTAGAGGTTGGCAATGACTTGGAAAGACCTTCATTTAGCAGTGGATCGGCCATGGCTGATCATGACGATGATGCAATGTCATAATTATCACCAAGGACATTGATGCATTTTCTTGGACTTTCATTGTACGTGGCAGTATCAAAGCAGGAAGAAATGTTGTACCAGCAGTGGCGATTACAGCACTTTACTTTCCTTAAATGACAATCCCAGAAATGATCCGCTTTGTTTGAGTGGAAGCCCAATGCACTCATTTGCATTAATCTCCCACGTTCAATCCTCTTTTTATGGAACAATTTAGCGAGTCTTCTTGGTTCTTTCGGTAAAGTCACGTAGAAGGGAAGTAATAAAATAATACTTTACCGAAAGAACCAAGAAGATGAATCCCTGCAGTCACGAAAGCTTTAAATCGAAATGTAGCGAGTGCCCTTCCATAAGGCACCTATGGTGCACGTGATGTGCCATTGAAATTACAACCGACTCCACGGGATGTGTGTGACGGATAGGGGTTAGGAGATGCACCAGTGTGTCTCAGTGACTTTAAGATGTGTGCGGGGAACCCAGAATCCTACTCGTTGAGCGATTAATCGTCGCGCATTAATGCGTAGCGAGTAGTACAGCAAAACGTTAAGTGGAGTTTCATCGGAAAAGAAGCCGACATTGATTGGTTTCTCAGCCTCTGTGGTTCCGTTTTCAAGCCACCATTTGTGGCACGTGACGCCCCCTGGTGACGCAGAACCTCGGCTGCACAGGCGACGTTTTGAGATGAACAGACCCAAGCAGTGGCTCTTAACCTTTAACCGCGGCCTTTGGCACCCCTTTGGTTCTCAATCGTTGCAAAAATGTTACAATGTTAATACACACACAGGGGTTTGATGAAACAAAGTATTAGTTGTACTTACGTGCGCCGTGCTAAATTTGTGTTTTCGACGATTCGCCTTCTAACCAAAATCTGGACGCATCTCGCGCTCCGAGAAAGAGCATCTCGCACTCCCAGGGGGCGCAGGTCAAGAACCACTGGACTCAAACATTGCTTCTCAATCTACTTGTGTTTTAACCCCCCCCCCCCCCGCAGGCTGTCCTCCCCGTCCCCTCTCAGGCAAACATGTTGTATATTTGTGTGTTTTGTCACCGCACTATCAATATGATTACAGTCAAACAATCTTTACATTCGTAACAGCGTATGTTAGTTGCACTTCTTCTTGGTTCTTTCGGTAAAGTCACGTAGAAGGGAAATAATAAAATAAAAAAAATAAAACATAATAAAATAATTCTCACGACGTTTCGGCCACAACGCAAGCATTCATTCAGACGCTGTCTTTCCGACAGACCTGTTCTTCACCTGAGGACGGCTGCTTGCGTTGTGGCCGAAACGTCGTGAAAATTATTTTATAATGTTTTATTTTTTTATTTCCCTTCTACGTGACTTTACCGAAAGAACCAAGAAGATAAATCCCTGCAGTCACGAAAACTTTAAATCGAAATTTAGTTGCACTTGTTAAAGTAAGCCTGTTGACTCCTTCCTATCCTCCGTCCGGTCTACGAATTGAATCGTCGCCCAAATTCTGTCGTTTCGTTCCCTTCGCCTTCGAGCAATGCCGCCGATGCTCCGCTCGCTCGCCACAGTGAAGTGCCACCCATGTTCTGAAAAGTTATAAGGAAGCTCCCACGTCATCTGGAGACGGTCGTTAAAAAAAAGACACTCGGGAGGGAGACTTGCCTGCATGCGCATGATCAGGCCTCTGTTGGTCTGCTCCAGCCGCCTCTGACGATTCTCCATCTCCTTGACTCTTTGCTGCTCCTTCTGAAGTCTCCGGATGTAGTCCACGGACGCCTTCAGGATGGTGCCCTTGTTCCACCGCATGTCCCTGGCGATGACATCACGCGCCGTTTAATTGCGGCCACTGGCAGTTTCGCCGATTTTGCTTCGATTTTGCGGGATACGGGACAGAGTTGCGGTGCGCTGAGTGGGAAATGGCTCGGAGCGGCAGCTAAGTAAGCTTGTTAGCTGTTGTCGTATGTATGTTGAACTTCTTTCGCACCGTGCGTAGCCAACCGTGCTAATCGTAGGTGCGGGGGAAGGACGACAAACTAAACACAACAATAAGTTTTGAAGACATGAGTTTTCAATCTATGCTATTTAAAAGTGCACATCTCCAGTGGCTTCCTCATATCGGAAGTAAGAGCGTTCCAGACGGCCGTGGAAGCCAAGGGGTAGTCACTCGGGAGTGTCACTAATTTTAACATGATGGCCACTCAGCGGTGGATAGCGCATGTGAAGGACAATGAGCTTTTAAGAAGGAAAAGATGTAATGTTGGTGTTCATTGGTAGTCAAAAGACTTATATAATGCATAATTCGTTACAATTACTTTTTCTTAGCTCTGCCACTGATTCAGGTTTTGATGTAGTATTTTGTCTCAACGTCAGTTGCTATAAACATGGCATATCTTTTTTGCAGCTAGTATTTGTTTTTTTCACTGGGAACCCACTGTTGTACACTGCATCAAAAAAACATGGGGACTGTGTTTCACAGAGGTGGTGCAATGAGGATGAATCTCACGATGATTAAACAGCTAAATTAACAGCAGGATGGTGAGGGGTTGTGGAGGAAATTCCCGTACAAGTCGACTGATTCGCTGAAATGTATAATACTTCATTTTAATTCAAGTATTTTTTGGTGATGATGATGCTGCTGCACTGGTTGTGAAGAATAATCACAGACAACAGAAAATCTATATATTTGTCGATCACGCCACCCTAAAAGGCCAACATAAACTAGGCGAGGCTTCAGGCAAAACCCCTCCTTTGTTGTAGAGCGATTATAATTTATGGGTTTATAAAAAATAATAAGTATTTTCTGCTTGTGGGCTCGTAAACTGGTTGAATGTAAGTTTTACTAGGATCTGTCCTGTGAACTTTGGGTCATTTGCAACGCTTTACCACCCAGGAGATAAACGGTTTGAGTAGGACAGGTTCAAACCATTACGCTGGTTTAGTATTTGCCACTAACCACATTTATGTTCCAATGAAAGTAGCCGCATACAAATGAAAAGGGAATGGATGTTTAGCTGCACAAAGTCACTAGAACATCCAATCACGGAGGAACAAATCAGTTTACATGTCTTTAATATTCACGAGCGCTTTAATACAATGCTCCAGAGAGTCTGGCGTGCCTGTACAAAGTGTGGAATATCCAATTGCACTCCATTTGAAGTGTGCCTGTGTCATCATGAATGCTATCGGACACGCCTGCCAAGTTATACATTAATGCAACGCATGCACAAAAAATATACTGCGATAAAATTAGAACCCTCTTAGCGGACAACAATGGAAGGCGTCGTGAATACTCCGAGGCATTTAACACCTTCGCCGTCTGTGCGTTGGTAAATGTTCCTCCTGCAGTCTTGCGTAAGTGAAGGCATTCACAAATAATGGAGCAAACCAAAGTCATCGCCAATTGTCAAATGCGTGCAAACTAAAAAGGGGCTTGCATTTTTTTTTATGGCATCGCTCGGTTGCAAAACGAAAGGGCCCCCTTGTAAAAAGAAGGTCGCAGCGTTCAAGATAAAAGCGGTTGGTAGCACAATATAGCACTAAATTGTGGGTTACCCTTTCAAGAAGATCATATAGAATATTGCTTATTCCTGTACGGGTGAAATTTGACAGATAAGGTCACACAATGGCTTACTCTTTCTAAGAGTGGTGTACCGCGCTGTGTAGTGGGGACGCGTGCTTCTACTTCCGTTAAGATGAAACGCTCTCCGCACCTTCTTGACCTTGCGCCAATTATTTACCCAGAAAGCATTGGCTGAGTATCGGGGCTTTTTCCTTTTTCAAGAGGACGCTGTACGTGGGTGGAATTTTCGTGGGTGTCAGAAGGTGACACTCAAATCTGCCACCTTATGGGCACCTTGCAGCCCTCACTCCTACAGCACCTGGCAAGCCCCAGAGATCATTTAACAAAGGACTAACCCGGCTCAGAACTGCTTGGATTAGAAATCTGATGAGATGGGAGAAATGTAAGAATACCGGATCTTTATAATTTTGTCTGCTTTTTGTTATTGTTATCTGGTGTTATCCTTACGTATCTCATCCTTGTTTTGCATTCTATTCAGTAGTCCAAGTTTACTTTACACGTTTGTCACTTTACTTATCAAGAGTAGTGCACTGCCCATTTAAACTAGCAAGACATTAACATGTAAGTGCTCTCTAGCCTGGCATAACAAAAACAAGCACGTATGTACAATTCTACCACATTTATATAAGCTGTGTGTTTTGCGCGGAGCATTAGTGCAGTTCCTAGCATACTGCACTGTGATCTCGGTGACCTGAGTTTGGTTCCTGGCCAGGGTTAACACCAATGGTGGGTGAAATTGGAGCCTGTTCTGTGCCCCTCTGTTCAAGAACTCACACTGACCAGGATGATGGAGCGTGATCAGACAGTTCCCCATGGGATGGCTCCATCCAGCAGCTGATTGATACAAGATTGGAAATTATTATTGTGCATGCCTTATATGCTAAACAATTATTTTCGTTTTACATGACCCAATTTCGTGCAGAGATATACCAAACTCATCTCATGTGGATCTAAAGTTACTATCAGACAATGCCTGCTTCCATTGCTGGCCTATGTTTTGCAATGCATTAATTGCCATCTCTGTCACACGGTGTTTTAAAGTCTCCAGTTATTGATTACATGGCTTTGACAACGGCATAAGTGCTTTTTTTTAAATCCAAGTATTATGACTGTGAGCTGTTCATCATTTGATGGACACTGTTAAATAATAGCAGGGTTAATTGGTCTACTTTATTTACCCTTCTGAGTTGGACATTCCTTGAAGCGTTTAGTGAGTCAACAGCCAAGAGTAGACACATTGGCTGAACTGGGCGGACGATAAATCATTGCCTTTTGTCTGGCGGCAGCTGTAACATTTATTGCATCGCTTTATTTCCTGTACCTGGCGAAAGAGCCATTGCGTATAAATGTTTAAAATGTTTAACAGCCGGTGGATTGGACATTGAGGTGTGCCATAAACAGTCAGAGTGAAGATTCTTTTCGCTGTTGCCAACACTCGAGAGTCAAACACAAAAAAACTTAGGGTCCAATAAGCGGTTTTGATTACGGTGAGCATCGCGTGCTTTATGGGGAGAGGCACACGTAGGCAGTAAAAAACAATGAACACGTAAATACTCACGGATCGTTGGATTTCGGAATAAGCGTGCCAAGCTCTTTAATGCGGTCGTTAATGTTGAACCGTCTCCGTCGTTCAACTGGTCACACAGGGGCACGGGTGAGTGTCAGAGGACCGCAAAGTCTTTGCTTTGTTACCACTTTTGTAGTACAGAGTTAGACTGATGGCCTTAATCTAAGTTGCCTTGTGGTTGTTGTTGTTTGACTGGCATCCCACTGGGATTTTTGCACACAGTGTTGGTGTACGGTGCTTTTTCTGCAATATTTTGCTGTCTTTTCTTGGAATTCTGTTTGCACATAATCACTTTAAGATGTTTTCTTGTTCATGTTTTTGTTTTTTTTGTTTGTGGCAGTTGCACCCGATTCAAGAGCCGAATGGCCCACAGGGCTATACCTAATAAATGAAGCTTCAAACTTGAAAACTTAAAACTTGAAACTTAAATGTATTTACGTTTACCCAGGAATGTCACACTAAGTCCGAATACTTTTTTTTCAGGAAGGGGTCTGCATTCGGATGTTTGGCCAACACAAGTTGCATTCGTTTTATAAACTGCATTAAAATGACATCGGTTTTTTTGTCGTTATTTACTTTGTGAGAAAATCAGAGAACGCCGACTAAACCCGTGCAGGGCAGAGGGAGAACGTACAAACCACACGCACAAAGGTTGCCCAAATCAGGACTCAAATCCAGGTCCTTCTTGCTGTGAGGAACAAGTGTGTTTGCCACTGCGCGACCCTGCCACCTAAAAAAACTAAACTTTGTGTGTACGTGACCGCGCAGTGCGTGACCTCTGTGATGACTCACTAAGGTTGTGGTTGTCCTTCTTTTGCCTTTCCTTGGCCAAAGCTCTCACCTCAGGTTCTGTCGATTGAAGAAAAGTCCATTAGTAAAGCACACGTCTTGGGATTTTTTGCACATGGGTGAAAGATAATTTTATTTCCTGCCAGGCTACCCCAAGTATTAACTCAACGAGCCTTTTGTTATTTTACCAGGTAAGGCTCACTGAGCCATGTAGCTCTTTTTCAGAAGCGACTTGGCCACAAACGATAGCTCGGCGAAGTGGCTTATCACGTGACATGTATAGCAGCCAAATACTTGTGTTGATTCTAAATGTGAAGGGAAAAACCGGAGGATCCGAAAAAAAATGCACGGGACCACGGGGAGAACATGCAAACTCCAAATCTACAGCAGGCGTCAGGGTCGGGATTAAACCGACGACCTCCTGCATACCAGGCGAGGTAGTTAACATCTCGCCACCTCGGCGCCCCCGCATTAGCAGCGGGGAGCCTGAGAAGTTGGTGGGCAGTTGTGTAAAACACGTAAGGGTAAAAGTCCGTAAAGGTGCAGCCTTGAAATGTCTTTCTGACACCGCTGCTGGTAAGAAGAGTCTCCACTCGAGAGAGCTTTACAGAGCCCCTCGAGAAAGGCTTACTCAAATAAATATTCACCGCGAGGTGTTCTATTCAACGAGTCACGGCGTCTGTCAGAGCGCCGGCTATTTGCAGCCTTACAGATTAATGAATACCTACGTTTAAAACCCACACAATGACATGCTTAACACGGCGGTGCTCCTTATTATCACGTGGCTTAAAAACCACGCTGTGGTCACTATGCCCAGTGTCAGATAAACACGCCTAGAACGCAAGCAACCCTCTGCCAAAGAGCGACATTCCACACAAATAGCGCAGAGACACATCCAGCAAACGAGCGGTTGCATGCACATCTATGCACAGCTCGCTGAACAGATCACCATGCAACTGGGCTGGATTCCACACGGCTAAATGGTGCTCAAATATGGAATTATCATTAACTGCTTTCTCGCCACATAATCACGTACTAACCTAAGATAAAAATGGCCCATATAACCCATACATGATGTTGTGGCAAGTGCAGCTAGCGAGCAAGCCCTGCGTATAGGGGGGGGGGGTATTGTGTCCGGTACTGCCCCTGACAGTCTCCCCAGTGCTGATGTTTAAACCCTGCACCAGGCACTCATTGACGGCTGAGTGGACCTCAAGGGATGGCTCAGGCACAGTGCAGTTATCCGCCACTGATGTTAGCCGTGGCCATGGAACCGAACTCGTGATGCCGGGTTCGTAGCGCAGTTTTCGCTAACCACCATGCCAACGCTCTGCATATGCTTGAGTCCACGCATGCCTAGCCTCGTGCGTGCATCCGCACTTGCACACAATCATGCACACGAGGAGTACAGCGTGCTGACTTGAATGCGTTCACTCACGTGCAGCACATGCGCCAACACTCACAATCAATGGAGGTGAAATCACAACAGCAGCAGCAGCAGCAATGTAATCTCCCACAAAATGTACGCGTGGAACACGCGTCGCGTTCAACGTCCGTTTTGGTGCCTCAAGGGTTTCTTTTTCTTTAGGGGAACGCAAAACAAGAGTCGATCTGTGTTTTTGTTTTTTTCGTGCGTGCACTTTCTCGTGTCATCGTCGTCCGTACACGGGGGTGAGAGAGAGAGAGAGAGCGTGCGGGCCCTGCGGATTGTCGCGGAACCTCTCAAAACCCGGCCGTGTCGACGCGTACCACCCACCCCGCCGTGCCATCGGGGATACACTTTGTTGTTCGAGGACTCCCGGTTCCGCACGCTGTGCATGCCTATGCTGATTGAGATTTTTTTTCTCCCTCTCTTGGGATGTGCCTTAGGCTCCCCCCTTACCCCCTTGCACCACCCCCTCCCTTTCCCACATAAAAACAACCCTTTGAAATTGATTAACAAGCCAAAAATGTACTCTTATAATTACCAGCATTTATAGATGGTGAAATGCTTCCATTGTCAATGTTTTCTGTGAAGTCTCTAGTTTTTTTTTAAGCTTTAATTTCCAAAAACATCTTGGCCGTGCAAGTGGTCAACATTTTATAAATATGCTCGCGAGTATTTTCTGTGAGCAACATGTTCTGTTCTCTGCTATGTGTTTTTATAGTTAAAAAAAATATATATACGATCTTTGTGTCTGTACCTGCCCTTTTCGCGTGTCCGTGTTAGATAGTGAAAGGTTTTAAAACTCGTCATGCAGGTACGGGGCAGGGGTTCAAACCAAATCACTTAAACAGTGATTAAAATTCAAACTATACATTGTGCAGTAAACATTTTAAGTGTTGCCCGTGTCAACATTGTCACGTGAAATCATGGCACGAAGTTCAACATTTAAATTGTGAGCAGCAAAGTTTGATTGGTAACCGTTCTAATTGCCTCATCATAAAGGTATGTAAATGAAAATGCAACGTTCAGATTTGTAAGATGAGTACCCGTTCTTTTAATAGCTGTACAAGTTTAAGCCCCTAGAGCCAATGAATGTTTGGCCAAACCAGGAATCACGTGTCTTTATCCAAACATATATTGTGCATCGTAACAGATGTATTGATTCTAATCGTGAATCCAAATGCTTTTTATTCATGAAATCATGGGTTGAGGGTGTGAGAGGTGGTACTCATTTAAAAACTGATTTAACTCGTCACTGATGTTAACCATAGCTGCGGAATTAACTTGGGTTGTATGGTCCTAGCATAGCGTGTACACACACTGACACACAAAATAAAAAAATCCCCTGTATGCCTTAACAGACTGTTGGGGTAAGTGCTGTTAGCGAGCACCTATGAAGGCCGGCACAACACACGAGTGGGTAGGTGGCCAGCACTACTCCCGGCCACGTTTGTCTCCCCAGTGGCGATGTTTACACATCGTACCAGGTACCCATTTGAGGCTGAGTCGACCTAGGGGAGGCCCATGACCGTTTTAGAAAATCGTCACCGGGTTCGTAGTGCAGCGCCCAAATCGCTACACCACCACTCCCTACGACACACACACACGCACATAGATACAACTTCGCTTGCACTTGCTGGTTCTTGTATGCACAGTGCCTTGGTTGGCTGACTCGTGGCAAGATGTTAACTTCCTCGCCTGGCTTACAGAAGGTCGTGAGTTCGATCCCGACCCGGACACCTCTATATTTAAATTTTTACATGTTCTCCACGTGACCATGTGAATTTTTTTATCCGGGTCCTCCGGGTTTTCCCTCCACATTCATAATCAACGTGCGTTTAGAGTAATTTGGTTGCTATAACTTTCCACCTGATGATAAGCTATTGCGTTGAGCTGTCATTTGTGATGGCTGGGTCGCTTCTGAAAAAGAGCTGTGGAGCTCAGTGGGGCCTGAACTGGTAAAAAAAAACATTAACACGTAGGCGACCAACAGCATCTATAAGAGGTGTTGGGGTTAGATCATGCGAAAATAATTGTGTCGTTAAACTCGCCACCACGCGACACAGCCAATTAGTAAGGTTTGTCACGTAAAAAAAAATCCCAAAACCCACAATATTTAAAATTGTGAATGGGGGTTTACACTCCAACACTTGAGTGTGCTGCATTAGTAGTGAATCGGCACGTTTTGTTTACGTGACAAACCCTTTCTAATTGGCTGTGTTGAGGTGGTGGTGGATTTAACGACACACATTTATATTTACGCGATATAACACAAAAAAAAAAACCTCTGTTGTGGATGAAAAAAAAAAGTTTATTGAGTTTACGTGCAGTGGGTTTATGTGTTCAATCACCTCTGACCGGGAGCTCTCTTTTCAGGCTGGGCAGGCCACCGGCGCAGGAGTTGCCAGACATGTCCATGGCGGATGATGCCATCAGACCGTGCCCCATGTAGCCGTCCAGGAGGCCGTTTGAGATGGGCAGCTGTTCAAAGGAAGGGGCACGGATGAAACGCAGGAATGCGTCATCGGCATTTTGCGGAGGGGAGGGCGGGGGGGGCATCCGAAGATGGAACGTTGACAAATTTGGGTTATGTTGGTGTCCAGAAACACACAACAACAGCAGCAACAACAACAACAACAACAAAGAAAGCACGTGCGATGCTGCATTGGTAAGCGGCGCACAAATAACACGATAAACACATTCGGTAATGCCACTTGCCTCAAAAGAAAATGCATATGGGAATAACCAATGCTTCATGCGGAAGGGCTATTGCCTGAAACGTCACCTGTTATGTAGTATTTCATTTTAAGGTGGTGGTGTTATTGATAAATGTGTTGAGATTTCATGAAATGTAGAGTCCAGCTCGCTTCACCGTGTGTTGTAGTTGGCAGCATGAGATGGATATTTGATGTCATCAAATGCATTATCAAATGTCCTTTCTTTTTCAAAATTCCATTTTTACTCCAGAATAAGAAATACAGAAAGCATGGGAATCGGCCGTGCAAAACGATATAATTACAGCGAACACGTTATATAAACGCAAACCCGAAAGATATTTTTATCAGAGGAAAAATGCTCATATAGTGCATGTTATATCTTATTTAAATGGCATTTCCATACAGTTTTAGAAAATTTACTTAAATAAGTTCTTTCATACTGAAGGTAGGAGTGTTTCTCAGATATATCTTACACTGTAGTAAGCTACAAGGTGGAAAATGCGTAATGGTGTATTAATTGAGAATGGAATATTTTGAAACCTAAAAAATGAAATATACGTTTTTGCGGAGATGTCACAAAGCTATGGAGAGCGATGAAACAGAATTAGTGCTTTTATTTAAGCTCACTTTCACTCCGTCTTCCAAAGGTGATGCTCTAAAATGGCAATTGCAGTGCTGCACGCGCGCTGGTGGGCAGTTTACTCATTATATTCAAGAATGGGCTGAGGTTCAGAAAAACAAAGCCCATAAACGTTATGTTTCAATCAGCAGCCTTCATAAAAATAAAAAAATGCCTCTACAAAGTCTCTCGTTCATGGCCACAGAGCATCTTGTCGACATTTTTTTGCCGAGTCATCACTCTTCACGTTGGCACACAGCCGTCAATAACAGGTCTTTAATGTTTGGTTCTTTAACAGCGATGACAAGTCACGTAACACTCTCCCCAAAGTAGAACGCTTTTGACCTGCTACGTCAAACGATTTGGACACACTTGAGGTGAGAAACTTCAATTTACAGATCACGAAGATGCGTGGTGAGATGCATGCTCGCGATGACATTGAGAGATGAGAGAGACGGGAGGCAGCTGGTATCAGACGACATCCGCAGGTTAACTACAACATTCACTAGCAACCAAAAAATGGAACGCATCCGATGGTACGTCCGCGCAGAGGAGATGGAGCGATGGAATCAGCTTGTGTGTAAGTGCCAGGTGGATCGTTACATCGCAGGCTCATGAGAGGTGGCAGCATTTGGAGAGGCCTTCATCCAGCAGTGGATCGATCATAGCTGACATTTGATGATGATGATGATAATAGTCGCAATCATATAAAAAATATATATGATTTTTGTTTGTTTAATATATGTAACAGTGTCTTTCACAAATTCATCCTAAATGAGTTTTAACAGATTAGTTTTTGGTTCCCTTTTATCTCAGAACACGTGACATTTTTTTTTCCATTTTAGGGATTGATAAATGTGCATTACATCCCTCCACTCGTTTTCAAAATCAAATCGTTTGCACTGTGACAAAAACGAAGTTTGAACCACGGGGCAGATTGCACACCCATGCAATAACTAGCCACAGCTGGTGCTTTTTCGTGAAAAACATTATTGCTTTTGACCAACAACTATCAGTGATAAATGTCATCACAGCCCATCTAGTGGATGTGATGTATGCATGTTGAACTTATTTCGCACGTGCATAACCGTGCTAGAATTGAAGGTGCAGGGGGATGGACAAATGAACGAAAGACATGACATCAGTTTTGTATGTTTTGTTAGCGTGTGCCAGTTGGGTCCTTACATCGTGTACCCCGTGACCTTCCACAAAATAACGTGAACAAGCATTAACCACCGAACCCATTTTTGAATGAATTTCATTAACCCCAGCACTAATTTGGTAAATGAATCAATTAAATCGATGTTCAGCCCTTCATTAAATCCACCGCTGTATGAAGGCCTTGCCCCCTGCTGTATCGGTCGCGGAGAATGTTTCACCAAACTTCACTGTGCGTGCTTCTGATGTTCGCTTGCCACGTCCGCGGGACGGTGACTGCGCTCGTTACTGGCCCACCGCTCCCGTGGGCGCAGTGTAAAGGCGCAGCCCTGAAATTGCTCGTTCAAGCCACCGCTGGTAGAACGACCTCGGCTCAGAGGGAGTCCTGGAAAGCGCCGCTAAAGGGCACTTGGCCTACTCTTCCACGCGGAGTTCAGTATATGTGAAGGCAATGCACACACGTCTCTGACAGAAACCTTGTTTGTTAATTAATAGGCTTAAAATAGCAATCGTTTCAAAGTGTGTGTGTGTGTGTGAAGCATACAGTGCAGCACGCATACACTCGAGACAAAATACACGACGATGCTACGTAATTAGAGACGCTCCCAAATGACTTTGCACAATTAAGACAGAACCGGGATGACACGAAGCCACTGCAGGTTAATTAAGCACGTCCCCTCCTGTTTCAATCATACGCGGACATGCCAACAATTATGATAACACTTCAACGATACACGGGCACGAAGCAAACGCGTTGAAGCGGGCTTACCATGTCATATTTGTTGCGGTCTAGAATTTGCACGATAGTAAGAGCAGATTGCTTATCCTTCATTGTTAAAAAGATAAAGGCGGCTTTCTCGTCTGCAGACCTCCGCGACTTGCTGTGAATGCGTGGGCACGTGCCGCACTTTTACTTTATAAACGCAGCCGAAATGGGGACTTTGCTCTCTTTCCTCCCTTTAAAAGTTGTATCCATAACATCACCCCCCCCCCCGCCTCCTCCTCCGCCGGTAAGATCCCTTTGCCTGGCTAGGTCAGGGCCTAGTCAAAAATTTGCTAAGGACCCCTCTCACCCGAGTCCATTATTTTCTCCCCCATCCCCTCCTTCTCCAGCCCCTCACCGCTCACCCCCCTCTTAACTTTGTCCCTTTTTAGCCGCTCACCGCCTCTCTCTCTCTCTCTCCTCTCTCTTTCCCCCAACTCTCCAGCAGACGCCTTTTAGCTGCGCTCATCACAAATCCAAAGTAGACTTTGGCAGACATTAGGAGCGCGAGTTGCAATTGTTGAATTAGCCTGGACAAGTTTCATGTCTGTTGTATTGCTGCCCTGTGTATTGCTTTCCTCAGTATTTATTTGACGGCTCTCAAAGTAAAAAAGAAAACCGTGATTTCTTGTTCAAGTGACCATTTGAGGCGGTACCCAAATCCCCTTAACAGTTCTCAGCCAGTGGTGGAAATGCCTCAGTTCTGTGGCAGGTGCGAGTACACCTATAGAGCAGCCATTGTTGATTTCCCCACAAAGTGGTACGTATTTTAACGATCCTGAGGGGGGATAATGATGATGATGGGCTGAGCCAACCTCAAAAACTAGGTTTTGAACGTGTGATCTTCTGATTGGGGGCCGCCCACTCTACTGCTGGTCAAAGATTTACGATTTTCTGAGATTTGGAAATATTTACTTTGTGAACCATCGTTTACAATAATGCAGCAGACTTCATGTGGCATCTGCTGTAACCTCATTTTACTTTGTATATCGTACACACAGCCCGCTGGCAGGGTGGCACAGCAGCAACACTTACGCCTCTCCTTAAAAGGGGCCTGCTTTCGATGTTTGAAGCGTTTTGTGTGCGGGAATTCATGTTCTCTCTTCGTTCCGCAAGATATTTCTCTGTTGCTTGTTTGGTTTCTACTCAAAGCTAAAAATAGACATGCATATAGTATGGAGACGTTAACTGCCTCGCCTGGTATACAGGAGGTCGTGGGTTCCATCCCAACCCTGACGCCTGTATATTTGGAGTTTGCGTGTTTCTCTCAACGTGGTCGCGTGGATTTTTCTCTTGGTCCTCGGGGTTTTTCCTCCACATTTAGAATCAACATGCGTTTATAGTATTTAGGTGTTATACATTTCCATCTGATGAGCCAATTCGTTTAGCTATCATCTATGGCCAGGTCGCTTCTGAAAAAGAGCTGTATAGCCTTACCTACTAAAAGGAAAGAAAAAAAGTTAAGTTTTTGTACATAACTGGTATTGGCCAAACATCGCAGTGATAAAACATGAACTGCAAAAGTACTACATTGAGATTACTGATTGCAACATCGCCCTCGACTGCAAAAACTTGGCAGGACCCTCCTGAAACATAGCCTTGAGGCTCACCGATGCTTTCCTGGGTAAAACTATTAGAATAAATAGCTGTTGTCTGTCTTTGAAAATAAAAAAGTAACATGAGTCCACATCTGTGACCTCTCTAAAAATGTTTTCCAAGTTAAAAATTCAATCCCTGCACTTTGAAGTTTGTACTATGACTTGATACGACGAGGAGCATCGTCGTAATGAAGTTGTGTGCAACTGCTTGAGGTGTAATATATTAAAGTATTTTAAAGAACGTGACTGTAATCATTAACAACAAAAAAGCTCAACCATTATCCGAAACCCTCAATATCATAAATGTTGCCATATGTTTCAAACAGACAATTCCTTGGCATTAAAACATACAAAGTAAATATTTGCCAAAACCCGCCACGCATCCGTCAATCATTTGCAAAGAAGCCTTTGCTGTGTTGGCTGTCTCACAAATTGATATAATAAGCGATGTTGTAAAACATGAATAGCAGGTCTATGGCCTCATCAAGGTGCAATGATGAATAGAATATGCCAGCAACATGCACTTGACTGAAGTGTTTGTATATCACTTAAGCGCTTTATACTTTGCAGTCTTTTTGCCGATCCGACATTGGACGAAGGCCCCCCCCCCCTCCTCCGCCACGTTGTTCATTGGGGTTGTTTGACCATACTTCACCACGCGGGTTGGTGGCGGAGGGGTGCAGGACCAGTTCAGATAATGCTACTTATTTTGGCCGGAGAATGTTTATAGAACTCAGGTTGCCAGTTTCATCATCATGACACATAAAAAAGATGTTTCAAAAGTATAATGACACCAAACGAATATAATTGGATGCTGTTATGGTATAATCGCGAGCACATTCATACTGTGCCTATAATTACGAAGACGGTCGCTGCATCGAGCGCGCTTTCAGATGCACTTCCGCGTCCGTCTGGAACGCTCTTCTTTCCGATATTAGGAAGCCACTGGAGCTATGCACTTTTAAAATCTGAAATGGAAACTCATTTCTGTAGAGCTGGTGTTTTGTGCTGAGTTCGTTTTCCTTCCCCCGCACCTCCGATTAGCACGGTTGTCTACGTACGGTGCGCAAAAAGTTCAAAAAAGAAACGTCCGTAATTAAGCGTCTCAGCGCAGTTTAAAATGTTTAGCCCAGGGGACCCCATTAATGGCTCCCTGTCCCTGTGACCGCCACAGCATGGGTGTATAATCCAAGATGTGCAGCACTTACAGAGTTGGGGATCTGGACACTTGGCGTTTCCATGTAACCATTGCCCATGTCATCCTTCATGCTTGTCTCTAAGCTGATAATGTCGTCAATGACATCATCCATCTGTGGCAATAACAACAACAACAAAAGAAGCATTGTCACTGTTAAAAGACGTCACAAATACACAATAACAAGATTACACGGACGATGCATAATACTAAGACCATTAATACTAAGACCAAGATTATCAAACTATTACACAGCATTCGTGCACAGATACATTCATACTCATATTGTACATAAAACTGAAACATTGAACAATTGTAGCATTTGTTTTATGTAACGTTCAGGAGGACGGTAAATATTGTTTAAACAAAAGTTTTTTTACATCATCGGCCATGATCTATCCTCTGCTAGATGAAGGCCTCCCCAAGCCATTGCTATCTCTCACCGTCCTGCGATACCACAATCCGGATCACTCCTGCGCACGAACTGATATTTGCACTGCTCATGAGAGTCATACAAATCATTCCTAGCAATGCAGCACTCACGTTACTTCATTTATCGCGATTATGTAAGATAATTGCTCTTCTTCAGGAACTGAATTAAAACTAATCTAAAAGTAGTTTTTATTTTACCCGGTAAGGCTCCACTTAGCTGCACAGCTCTTTTTTCAGAAGCGACCTAGGCCACAATTATAGTAGCCAAATACTCTAAACGCGTGATATGTGATTCTAAATGTGAACGGGGAAAAAAAAAAACGAAGGACCCGGAAGAAAAAAAAATCCATGCCACAACGGGGAGAGAGACACGCAAACTGCACATTTTGAGGCATCAGGGTCGGCATCGAACCCACGACCCTTGTATACCAGGGGAGGTAGTTAACATCTCGCCACCATGGCGCCCCAATGTATTGCTCGGCATGTGGAGCGAAACATCCGACATCGTGCTGAACAACACGCGCTCCACCAGAAAACCCACTGCACCGCTATATAACACACGCGCAAAAAAACCAATGTGCTAAGATTAGTCATGTTATTCACGTATTTTAGTGCGTAAAACGTTACTCCACAAGAAAATAGGGGTTATTTTGACATCAATTCACCTAACACAATGGTTTGTCGGTGGACAGGGTGTTGTGTAAGCCATCAAGAACACTAGCTCAAATATCTGGATGCATAAATACGGTACATCCAATATTCGTCTTCTATTCTTCAATCGCATATTTTCTTTTTCAGTTTCTCTACTTGGACACATCATACATTTGCATATATTAGTGCACGTTCGGAGCACGATCCCATCGAGTCTGATAAATAATTGTGTTTATTACGGCCGAGCTAAACGGGACGCCGCCGTGGTGTCAATGGTTAACGCACCGTGGACTTGCAATCCCGAGGGGTTGCCCGTTTGATATTCCAGGGTGGCAATTAAAAGAACTGGCAAGTTGCTTACATCTCCCCAGCACCCCCTCACGGCCTCTGCCCACCAAGCAGTACAAATGAGTCGGTCCGCAGATCCGGCGAGTGATGGGGAAAACGGAAAACTGAGGTGTTCCCACTTTGTAGAATAAAGTCTGGCCGGAATGGAAAAGGAGGCAAACATATTCCATATATTATGGAAACATTCGATAGAGGGACTCACTTGGAGCTTCCCGTAGTGGAGGCCCTTTCTGCCAGTATTGGCATTAGAAAGTCATTGAAGGGTTGAAATCGCATGAGTAAAATACGTAGAATATGAATGTGTTTCCAAGGCCCAAAGAAACAGTTCAAACTCACTTCAAACATTTTAAACATTGCTTAATAACCGCCAAAAACAGTTAAACACAACGTAACACACGACAATTATATTAAGCATACAACTGAATGAAGACATTACAATCATATATTTTTTTTTACAACCGTGCGACTTCTTTAAAAAGTTATTGCAAAATTCAGCACTTTAACAACCACTAAAAACAGTTTAACGCAACGTAACGTCAGATAATTATTTTACACACACACACTAGTGAATGAAGGCATGCAAATTATGAACATCTTTATTTTTTACAACTGTGCCAATTTTTGAAAAAGTTTAACTTTTAAAATCTAAATTGAAAACTAATTCCTTGAGAACTGCTTCTTGCGTTTAGCTTTGTTGTCCTTCCCCCTGCCGCCTCCGATTAGCGTGGTTGGCTACGTACGGTGCGAAAGAAGTTCAACATACATACATAAAATAAAACAGTAAACGTTTTACTTACTCCTAAATGCACTCTCATGAATGGTGCCTTGCATGCGGTCTGCCGTTCACTGAAAGTAGAGCCCGAAATGAACTGCTCAGGCAAATCCCAAAGCTAAGCTTTATACCGTGTCCTATCATGGAAAAAAAGAATGGCCAATGAATTATTTTGCACGCAAATTGATTTATTTACTTTCACGCTTTTATTTCTAACACAATGAGGGGCTTGTGAATACATTTGTATTTTGGGTATATATATACTGGGAGGTTTTTGAAGATGGATACATATAAATAAATAAATAAACAAATTTTACTCAATGAATGTAAAGTGAAGGATAATTAAATTTCGTCTATTGGGAAGAATTTGTGTTTTCTCCACACGTAACGATGCTTATGATCATCAATGTTAAGCCAGGGTCAATCAACTGCTGGATGAAGGCCTCCCCAAGCTGCAGCCATCGTTCGCGATCCTGAGATGAGATATTGTGATGCGTCTCAGAAGTCTGGGGAAGCGAGACAAATTCAACTTATTCACGTGCAACGTTGGCGGTGGAATGGGTCATGGTTCCGAATGAAACAGCTGCCTTGGATATTACTGTGGTGTATATTCACGCACAAAATACACACAATGTCTGTTTCAAATGTATGTATGAAGGTATGGTGAATTTCTTTCGCACCGTACGTAGCCAACCAAATGTATTTATGAAGGTATGGTGAATTTATTTTGCACCGTACGTAGCCAACCCTGCTAATCGGAGGTGCGGGGGAAGGACAAGAAAATAAAGACAAAAAAGCAGTTCTAAAGAAATGAGTTTTCAATCTCAATTTCAAAGTGGAAAGTGGTCGTTTAAGATCCCGTGACGTAATTCACGACAATAGGCCATTGTGTGCTGGCCTCATTATACAGATTTGCCAAATTTGAAAAATTACCTGCATGTTTCTCAATTGAAAAACACCCACCATTCGCCACGATGTGGCCGTGACGTCTCCACGGTGCCTGTGCCAGGCTAGGTGCACTTGGAGGCCACGTGAAGTGTTGAAGGCTCGCTGACAGGTCACAGGACAGACCCAGGTGCTATGGGTTGATTGAGCAAGATGGCTGGCAGATGCACCAGCTGTGCCCCCTGCTGTGACAATTTTCTGTATTTTATCCACCTGGCGTTCCGCTCATTGTTGTGAGCGTCGCTCATCTGCCCTCCATTGTTGTTGGAGGACAACTGCCTCCAACTGACTCGTAGCATCCTTCACGAGCCAGAGGTCTTAACACCTCTGGCACCAGTTCTATATTTTCCCCTACCGCATCAGTCCATCTTTACTCCAGCCCGTGTCGTATCCGTTTAGCCCCCTCTATCTGGCCAAAGAGAAGCTGCTTGGGCATGCAGTGCCTTGGCATGCGAGCTATATAACCAAGCCAATGCAGCCTTGCCTGCCAGAGGAGGTCACTGATGAGAATGTGTCCAGCTCTTTCAAGAATTTGTCAGCTCCTCAAACAATCCAGGCTGGTTAAACCCATGATGGATCGTAGGCAAGCCACCCTGAATATTTCTAACAGGCACAGATGTTCCATCAGCGGGTCCACGTTTCACACGCATAGAGAAAGGAGGGCATGAGTGTGGCCAAGAAGACCTCAAGCTTCGTTTGGAGCAAAAAAAACAAGGTCACTTTCACATAGCATTACGCAGCCAATGCAACGATAATGCCACCGATTCGAGTGAGACCTCTGCTGTCAAATTGGAGCTAGTCATAAGCACACTGCCCAGATATGGAAAATGCTCAACTCTCTCCAAAACTGCTACCATATTAATGGGGAGTTGAGGGATGGAGTGTTTGAGGTAATAAAATACCCAGGTAAGTGCTTAGTTTGTGTGACTTATGGTAAGACCCCACCTCTTCGTGACAAGCTCCAGATTTAGCAGCAGTCCCTCCAACTCCTCCAGTGAGTTAGCAGCAATTACCAGATCATCAGCATACATAACATGGTTGACCAATAGGGATCCATCCGTCGACTGCACCCGGGTATCGTTCAGCCTCCCATTGTATCTGTACCAGATGGAAATTCCCCCGGTACAACCATGTAAAACTTTTCAAACTTCATCGTCAAAAATGATGTTAAATGATATGGGAGCCATAGGACATACCTGTTGGACCCCAAGGTGAACAGGGAATGGCTCAGACTCCTGGCCACGTAGCTTTACCTGGGCCTGCGCACCATCATGAAGGCCCTTAACGATTGTGAGCAGAGAGTAAGGGAATCCGAAAGCACAAAGAACTGCCCACAGCCGTAGCCTGTTGATCTATCATAGGCCTTGACCAGGTCAATAAAGCAGAGATGTAGGTCTTCCTCCACCTCTGCTGTAGCAGACAGACAGAGAATATGGCATCCGTGCAGGACTGCCTTGATCTGAAACCACATTTGGGCTTTGCAAGCCTCTCATCAGCGTGTCTGGCAAGGTGATGTTGAATCATGCTTGCCATGACTTTTCCCGGTACACTGAGGAGAGAGTTACCCATGTAGTTGTTAGAATCTGTGCGTTCCCCCTTCTAAAAAGAAGGAAACCACCAGGGGATCTTTACCATCCAGTGGAATTCGTCCTGTGGTCCAGACAATTGAAATATACCAATTATCACACCCTCCTATGAAAACTTGACAGGACCCTCCTGAAAAAGAGTCATGAGACTCAGTGAGGCTTTCCTGGGTAAACAAACATAATGATAACAAATTTAACTATTAATACAATATTTTTTTTATGTTACCAGGTAAGGCACCAATGAGCTATATAGCTATTTTTCAGAAGCGACCTGCCACAAATTATAGCTTAACGAAGTGGCTTATCACATGGAAATTTCTAGCAACCAAATACTCTAAATGCGTTTTTCAAAATGTGTGGGGGGGGGGTGGTCCCGGAGAAAAAGTCCACGCCACCACAGGAAGAGAGACACGCAAACTCCAAATATACAGCAGTCGTCAGGGTTGGGATCGAACCTACGAACTCATGCATACCGGGCGAGGTAGTTAACACCTCGCCACCATGGTACTCCTCATAATAACTGTCATCGAGACAAGAGAACGTTTACTAACCAGAACCTTAATTTTAACATTCATGTTTTTTTGTTTTTACACAATTGCTGAGCACAAGGTTGCAATGGTTCAAACATGTCCAGTGAGCGTCTGCCTCACCAACAGGAGGGTTGGTCAGCCAGCAAGAGTTGACCCGTTGAATTTGAGTGAGGTTAAATGTGGCTTGTGGGAAAGAAAAGAGACAACGGCAGGACATTCCAAAGCTGAAGGGTGTGAGGGAAGAAGCAGAAACAAAAGGGTTTGCAATGTGATGCACTGTACTATACAGTACATGTATAATCTTAGCTTTATTGTACAGTAAATCCAGCCATAATGTTTGTTTTACGATGTTAAGTATTAAAATGAATTCCAGTGATTATGCTTCTTTACATATGATCTGCCACGTGATCACAAGCAAGGCAACCATCCTCATTGAGTATGTTTAATTTGCACGTGCGGTTCGGAATCTTGGCATTGCTAAGCGCCTCCAGAAAGCAACACCTTGGACACCGCTCCTTTGCTTTCAAGCGGACACATTTCAGTATCTCCCATGAACCAACTCCAACCGGCTGCTCTCATTCGCCATTGACTACTGAGTGGCATCCACAGAAGAAGGGCCCAAGATGGCGTCTGTCGTAGATGTAGATAAAACTCTTCATTAGCTGATGGGTGGATTGTTGCATCGCGCAATGATGAGAGGTGGTGGTGGCTTGGAAAGGCCTTCACTCAGAAGTAGATTGAGCATGCTTGCTTCCACTGCTGCTGCTGATGATGATGGGGATAATGAAATATGGGACCTTATGGCAGTGGTTAATGGGGAGTTGGCCCCATTAAACGAATTTCTTGAGAACCGCTTTTTGTGATGAGTTTGTTGTCCAAAAACGAAAGAAGTTCAACACACATATGTATATAGAGTGCCAAACGGGACACATGTAACCTGAGTCACTATCCTGAGACACCTGCAGCGCAGCTGTACTGGAATAAAACTCAAGGAGCATGTTCGTACCAGCAGAGGGGGTAGTGGATCAATGTTGTATCGGCTAGAGGTATTTCTGCCATGACGAAATAGTAACCCATCAGTAGACATCCTGGCACCAACCCTTCAAATTTGTGATATTTGCACAATGGCTCACCTGTAGTTATTAATATATGTAAAAATATATACATAATAAAAGCGTGGCTCTCATCGTGAAAAGTACAACTGTAAATCTAAAACACAACTTTGTACTAATTGGGCTTTCAATTGTGGCTATTTTCACCGCACACACAAAAAGTAAATGAATGAAAAATCGCACGTGATCATAATCCAAATTCATACAAGAGGATGAGCTTAAATATAAATATCTTGATGAACTCTCAGATATTTTCCACAGTCATGCAATGACTTAATCTTCCTTCCATGGAAACATTTTTTCATCGTTTCAACAGATAGGACATTGTATTAAAAATGCAACAACAACAAAAAAACGCCGCTGTGTCTAATGGAGAGAGTACAAAGTTGCAGTGCTCAGGGCACAGATAGAATTATAATCGTTATGAGAATCTCCTGAGGGTTCGGATTGCCGCTAGGCCGTTCACATGACTGTCTTGGCAACTGCCACAATAGGAACATTTAGAGGCCACGGCTCCTCCCAGACCGTTTTTGCCTCATTCGAAATGCCTCTCTCAGATATTTTGGCTCAGCCGGCAGGCCCATATCCTCTGCTCACATGACGCCTTGACAAATGCTCCGAAAGATCCACCACTTTGAAAACAAACAAAAAAATCCGACCTGTTCTAACTTATATTGCGCAAAATCAAATTCACGCGTGCCCTAAGCCCTGCAGTGAGATGTCTTTAGCCTCAGGCATTTTGCCACAGTAAAGTTCCAATACAGCCGTTTAACGGGTTGCTGTGGATGTCGTTTTAGCTGTTTGTTGGCTATGAACAACAGGACCTGTGTCTGTGTCAATGCAGTATATCTCTGCCGAAAGGTAATTTGTTGTAAACAGCCCAGCCCGCCTCCCGCATTTAACATGCCATTAATGTGGTATTAAAGGTTATTAGCTGTCTCAGTATCTCAGAGTTAGAAATCTGCCAAAGCTAGTCTATTAAGGGAGCCTTGGATTTTGTTCAACTCTATTACGAATTGTGCACGTGGAAACGCGCAAAGATGCATGCAAACTGAACCACGCATTAGCAACGTGAGCATCCATCAGCACACGTGTTTTCTATCACACACACACACACTAATCGCTCTGACACACAGGGTGTGATTAATATATATACATAAATCTTGTTTAAGTTCTAATCGATCTAATATATTGAACGTATATCTATTCTGTATTTTATTTTTGGACTAAATCTGAAAAATACAAAAATCAGACACAGTAGATACCTCATGTCAGATGATCCGAAAGTGCATTGTGGTTTGGATTTATTTAAAAGTGTGACATAATTAAAAATTACCCCACATGTCAGGTTGCATCTGTGAATATCACTTTTGTGAAAGGGAAGACGCATCAAGTTAGTACATAATGTGAGAGATCAGAAAATTCACGGCCAAAAAAATACAAGAGTGTACTTAAGACATTGAAATATGATTTAAAACATAATAATGTAAAACTCATCCCGAAAATATATCTGTGCAATTCACAGCAATTGGTTTAAGGGGTTTACAATTTTACTGAAAACACGTGAATTATTCTCGGATGGACGGGCTGACAGATGGACGTAAACATTATCTGGCTGTTGGCTCCCTTGAACTGAAGAATAAAACCAAGTTGTTTCTGAGCAGCTGTCTGGACAAAGAGAAAACACTTCTCCTGTTAAAACGCCTAATCGTGTATCTATCTTGTACATATCAAAATACATAACGCCCCCTTTATTACTTCAGTACGTATTCAAGATGATTATGAACCTAGCGATCCATTTCTGATTCCTAGCCATGCTAACATTACCAACCCACACTGAGCAGTGTGGTGAAGCATGGTCAAAAACAGTTTTAACTCTTTAGATGTATAAGCTGCCCTTAAGCTATAGATCTCAGAGCGCCGTTGCGTGTCAAGGGAAGACATAAATAAGAAGCAACTGGTGAGAGAGAGACACGCAAGAGACGACAGAGAGAACTGGAGAGAGGATGGAGAGAAAGTCTAGGCTGTGTTTAACAGGTGGTGGGGCTCTTCAGATTGGACCTGAGTCTCCATTGACTGCGAGTTCCCTGGCCACCTGGAGTAGGGAATTCCAGAAACCTGGGCGCCGTACAGACAAAAGCGTGGCGGTCACCGCAGGGTAGAAGCCTGGGAGCGCCGTTACGCCGAGCAGGGGGGGCAGGGTCGGTGGATCTTGGCGATGAAACCCCCGTAACTGACGTGACACGGGCGAATCCTTCAACCCAGCAGTCGATTGACAAAAGGGTTGCACACGTGCAGAATAAAAAAATTGAAATGAAGATAACACAATTGTCCAATCAAAGAGTGTGGTGCGTTTATGAAAACGTCGTTTGATGATAAAAAAAAGAATGTCAACGTCGATGAGTTAAAATGCTTTGAGTCGGTGCACGCTGCTCGCTGTGACATACGGATCGGGGCGCTTGGACGCTGTCAAAGCAAATGGAACAAAAGCTGAGAGGTGTGCAGGAAGGCATGGGGTGATGCGCGCTTTTGCAATGTCACAGAGAGAGAGAGGGGTGAGCAGCAGCGCTTGCAGCAGGCCACAAACAATAAATGAGAGACCATTGACTGTCAAGGAGGGTTCAACGGGCTTGGGTCGAACACATCGCTCTCACGGATAGTGGCTTTTGGTTGAGAATAATGGGGAAAAAATTAACCCGTAAAAACAAAGTTTTTCACTATAAATCCTTTATATGCGTGGCGGCTAGAGTCCTCTCGTCCTCTGGCTTAAGATGGCTGCCACCTATGGGTCAGATGATTGCAGCGCAAGCATTAAGCAATTGGTAATTAAATATAATATTTTTGTCCTAAAAAGTGTAAAATTTTCGAAGATTTTTTTCAGGAACATTAATTGTCACGCACAATGAGTCTGTGTGGAAAATGTCAGCTCGATTGGATCACGGGAAGTGGGTTAAAAAACGACCGAAAGATTTGCACGGTCGTAAGCGCGCAAGCAAGCAAGCACGCAAGCACGAAAAGCAAGCAAGCAAGTGAACTTAATATAAAGGATTTAAAAACTGCAGCCAGAGGAGAGAATGATCGACCACTGTTGAGAAGCGGCAATGGGAGATAATCATGATGGTTTCATCCCAGGAGGCCTGTATCCAGCAGTAGATAGGCAATGGCTGCTACTGCTGCAAATGTTGATGATCGTGAAACACTCAGGAATTATTGTATTTATGTCTATGTGTAAGAGTACAGATTGTCATTAAGCATTCTAGATTTGAAAGGTTAAACTTGCAGCACATGACATATTTGATGCATAGTTCCATACATTTATAAAATATTATTTTCATACTTCAGTTACACTGCTTTAGTGTGTTTTGTTCATTGTATGACGTAATCATATTTAAAATGTAAGTATACTCACCAAATTAAGATATACTTTTTTTTTAGCGATTGCCCATAACACTGCCGCATTCATCTTTTTTTTTTACAAATATTGTGGCTGAGTGGCATGAGAAGCTTTTGTCTGAAGTTTTGAACGTTGATGTCAACATAAGACCATCCATCCTATACACGCATAAATATTCAATTGAAATATTTGAATGACGAATCAGTTCGTTTGCAGTTGCCAGACGGATTGCCGCATCACAGGTTTTCGAGAGGTGAACAGCAGTTTTAGGGGAGGCATTCATCCAGCAGTGGATTGCTCATGGCAGATGATGATGATGATGATGGCGAGAATAAAAGTATTGCACCACGTAGCAATCTTTTCACAAATAACCTTATCCAAAACGAGGATATGCATTTCGTTTTTTTTGTTGTATCAAGTTATCCGTCACTCGAGCTCATCCATCTTTTCCGCATGTCTTGTGGCTGAGTGCCGTGTTTAACTGTTGTCTTTGTGCGCAGGACAGCGCCGTCAATCCACCCACCTACTACTCGTACCCCACCACGTGAAGACTCCACGCTGTTGACACTAATTGCTGGCCCGTGATGGATGGGAGCGACGCCACTGGCATCTGGCTGGCAGCAGGGCGTCTCATGCCAACAAGTAATTAAGACTGAGGACTTGGTGAAGTAAGAGGAGGGAGGGAGGGAGGAGGAGAGGGGCATGAGGTTCAAATTCTGGAGCACTCAGAAGGAAATGTACCCTTATTTTCTTTGTAACGCAAGAATTGAAAATGTGCAGCTTTGCCACATCAAGAGGCTTGCGGTTTAGCCTGCACGGTAATTTTCAGTGAGGCGGGGATGCCAGCAGCATTTAAGAATGCCGAAATGATTGTTTTCGGCGTGGATTGTCGATAGGAGAACGCTTGCTTGTCTCTTATCCTTTTGCAAAATAGGCCCAGTCCACTAAGGCTGTCCAATAATACGCACATTTTCCCAGCGTATCAAACCGATGCTGCGGTGGAGTAAGGGGTCATCCATTGAGTATGTACGCATGGAGGGGGGAGGGGGGGTTAACGCAAATGCGTACGCTTACGTATGGGGGGGGTCTACTGACAATGTACGCATAAGAAACGGGAGGGGGGGGGGTGAAGCCTCGATAATAATGTGTCTACATCGGCCTTCAGATGAGTTAGACAGTCCAGTGATGGACTGATTGCTTAAACACGTTAATATTAATTCTAGATTTGAGGCTTTCGTGACTGCAAGGATTCATATTCTTAGGTTTTTTCGGTAAAGTCACATAGGTGCTGTGACGGTTCCACCTGAAGACGGAAGCTTGTGTTGCCTCCGAAACGTCGTGATTTTATTTTATTTAACTTGTATTAATTTTAATGTACATTTTTTAGCTACGTGACTTTACCGAAAAAAACTAAGAATACGTTAATATTATTAATCCTTGATCGTTTCTACGTGGATTAAATATCGGCCGTTCTATAGGATTCGGGGGGGGGGGGGGTGCGTCAGGCGTACGTACGCAGGTGGGGAGGGGGGGGTGTAAAAAGTCCGCGTGCGTACAGGGAGGCGAGGGAGGGGTCAAGTTTCGACAGATTTTTGCGTACCTACTCAATGGATGGCCCCTAACGGTTCGCGCGCTGGGCTTGCATCAGATTCCCCGGCGCGGCAGTTAAAACGATGGGGGCGAGTTTCCCAAATCCCCCCACGCATCTTCTCCTCTCCCCAGATGCTTGCAGGTCGATCGGCAGGTGGCGTGTCGTGGGTTAAAGTGTTTGGCACTCCTCCGCCTCTTCAAACTGGGTCACGAAATATTGCATGGCTGTACTTTTTCAACCTTTGCTATGTATGAATCTACAGGGTGTTTGAAAAAATATGGACCCGATGTAAAATCGCTATATCTTTGAAATTGGGTCCGTATTTTTAAAACACCCTGTATGTAGAGAAAAATACTGTGCATTTGCAAATTGAAACAGCATGCATTCGGGCAGTGAAATCGAGGATTGAACCCATGTTCTCTGATTACCTTGAGATTCCACACGTCTCGTCAATATTCAGCTACAATATGCGGCTAATACACGAACAGGTTAGCCTAAAAAATAATATTCTGCTATTATTGTCAAAAGTAACATTGTGCTTGGAGCTTAGAATGCTTTGGAAAATGTTTTAAGGGTTTGAGTATAACATTCTGGTCTCTCGTCCACCTGCGGTTGATCAAATAGAAACTATATTGTGAGAAATTAACAATGGCTATCATCCTGTGTAGAAATCTGACCCCGACCATGAGAATGTGGAATTTCCACCACGGGCCCAGGGCTGCCACCAGTGATTAACAACGACTTGCTCAATTGAGCCATACGATACTCGCATTTTGACTAGATATTAAAACCCTTGCGAAACATTTGATATAAATAAATAAACACCCACCACCTTTGTCGCTGACCATTGCTACATAACAGAAAAAAAACATATAAGAGGCTAACATATTCGAGGCAATGGCTTTTCACCATGGAAGAAACGGAGAAATGTTATAAGTATTGACTGAGTTTTAGTTGGAAATCACAATTTTCAGTGCGGTGGCTTGGTACGCAACAAAGCTTTTAGAACGTTGACAAATGCGCAATGTTGAATTTACATGAAAACCATTTTCCATTCATGCAGACTGAGCAACGAGTCCTTAAAATGTGTAAATGAAAAGTAAAACAACCGAATGTGATGGAAGCTGCAATATGCAATGTGCAATGTTCAACTCTTTATTGAGTTAGTCTTTGCAGTTTAACATGGAGGCTTTCGCGCCCAATATTATTAATAAGAAACGTTTTTGGGTTAGATCGCGTTATTTATAAATGTGTCGTAACCCTCCATCACCCGACACAGCCAATCAGTAATAAGATAACCCGTAAAAGCAAAGTTTTTCACTATAAATCCTTTTTATGCGTGGCGGCTAGAGTCCTCTCGTCCTCTGGCTTGAGATGGCTGCCACCTATGGGTCAGATGATTGCATGGCAGCATTAAGCAATTGGTAATTAAATATAATATTTTTGTCCTAAAAAGTGTAAAATTTGGGAAAAAAAATTTCACGAACATTAATTGTCACGCACAACGAGTCTGTGTGGAAAATGTCAGCTCGATTGGATCACGGGAAGTGGGTTAAAAAACGACCGAAAGATTTGCACGGTCGTAAGCAAGCAAGTGAACTTAATATAAAGGATTTAAAAAAGGTGTCACGTTGACAAAAGACAAATAGTTCACTACTTTAGCCCACCGGTGTGTTGAAGAGTGAATCCACAACATTTACAAGAATAGTGTATTACGAATTAGTCTTTGCACCCTGTCTGCTCTGAATAAAGGAAATTGCCCAAAACATACAGTTATTATTGATATTGTCTTTTCTTATGAGGCAGTATTAATTCAAAATGGGGTTATTCTTTGTGCAAGTAGTGCTTTGGCACAACAGCCAGCAAATCTCACTCATGTATATATGCATTGTTTTTCTTAAAACAATTGGCAAATTCTAAATGCACGCTCCTTGCCACGGCACATGGACCAGAAACGTGGACATTAACGAAGCAAATGAAACAAAATCTCCAAAGTGTGCATCAGAGAAGCATGGTGAGATGCTCGCTTGGACTTTACATTGGGAGACTGAGAGATGAACACGTGGCTTAGAGAACTTAAACACGCGTCTTCTTCACGACGCAATTTTGACTTCACAGAAGTAAGTGGGCTTTGGGAGGACACGTTGCTGGAAGGTTTGACGGCCAGTGGTCCACAATAGCAATGGAAGAGCAGCCGAAGGAGGAAATTCATCCCAGAGTAATCTACCACAGAGCTTGAACACGTACAATCATTATCTGTGTACGTGTTGGATTGTTTTTCTTGTTTTTTTATTACAACTTCAACACCAGCATGGTAGAAAGCGCCGATCACCGAACGGAAGTGGGGGGGGACAGAAATTTCGCGAACGGCAGCAACCCCGAGCTCGACTCGACATATCCCAATGAATTGTAATGAGAATATTTACAATGGAGGAATTCCGATGAGCCTTGAAATTATTTTTTCACGGATTTCCTCCAGCATTTCACAGATTTTCCAGCAGTAGCGGAGGAGAGAGAAACCGGGGGGGGGGGGGGTTGGGGGCTGGCTGACCCCCCCAGGTGGGGACCACGAGCGGGGAGGGGGGGATGGGACGTGAAAGTTTTTCAGGGGAGTGGAAAAGGGTAATGGGGGGGAAGAAAACGAACAAACTGGAAGGGGGGTGGGCCGGAGAAGTAAGGGGTCACGGTGAGTGGAAGGCGTCGGAGTGAAATGGGGCAGAGAACCAGACGGGTGGGGTGGGGGACAGGTGTTGGATTGTAACTTGGCAGCGTGGCTGTGACACATCCACCGAGGGCCCTCACCTCATGCTCGCCGTGCAGCCGCACGTTGAACACCGCCATGCGCGAGTGCGTCGCCGTCGATCCGCTCGTCCCCGTCGGCGTTGAGCGGCTCGGTCCGGGCGACCGGCGGCTGGGCAGGAAGCACTGCCTGAGCAGGGGCTGGCGCTGCGACTGCGACGCGATATGAAGCTTCGTCGCTGCCACTCCATCCAGGTGAGACGGGACCTGTTACGACAGCGACCGCCATTGTTATTCGAGCGGGCCAGCGTCGATAATATAACACTGGTCAACAACAAAAAGTATTTTTCTGGCCTGGACTTTTTTCAGCTGTTTTAGACTAATTTCAGGGTGCTGATTCCAAATCTTATCTCGGATTTGCTCTATCACATCTCATTTTTATGCTATCGGCATACCCCATTTTCATTGATTTTACCCGAAATTAACGCTGTCACTGATTGCAAGTTGTTGCGAGTCAGTGACTGCTTTAGTGTTAAAATATGGTGCTGTATTTTTAGGATAGTGTGTTTATAATATCATTTTATGTAGATATCCACATTTATTTAATATTTTTCTTCTGCAGTTTTAATTGAAAATACAATATTTGATAGACAAAATCTGATGCCAGATTGGGAATCAGCACCCCAAAATTACCTTAAGACCGTTGGAATACCTTATGCCAGAAAAAGTGTGTTGACCAGTGTTTTGTTCGTTGAAGTCTGGGGGTAATGTTAGGCTGCGGCCAGCTTAACCGTCAGTACTGCGAAGCGAGCAAATACGTTATTGTATTACGTTGCAAATCAATAACGTGGAGCGTCTATCGTCGGTAAGCTTTGCATGCGTTGACTTTGGGAGTGCTTTGTACGGAGCAACACCAAATTTGTAGCGCTTCTGTTGAAGGGTAAGGCTTTGAGACGCAATTTTAGGCTCATACGCACTGACTTGAAATTTAATTTTACGAATCTATTAAGACTGCTCTTAATCCATCACTGATTTCTAGTTAATGACCTTTTTGCTAAGTTTAATGTTAATGCATATGATATAAAATGGAGATTAATCTGATCAGCGAAATCAAACGTAAATTCTGTAAAAGATTTGGTGCTCAGATTAAAATTTGGAAATGTTCAGATGTCTCCTTTGAAACACACAGGTTAGGTAATGAACCATACATCTTAAAATTACAATATGCAATAATTAATTACGACCACAGTTTTAGTGTTACTGAAAAACTGTTACTTGGCAAAAAAATATTGCTTTTGGTACAAATAAAATAATTAGCATTTTCAGCGTCTATAAACACACACATTGTCATCAAACTTTTGTCTTGCAACAATGCATGAAGTAATTAAGCAAAGCTGCTTACATTTAGTATACTTACTTCCTTTATATTGTACAATTGAAACGGAAATTTGTTTTCAGAAAATAATTGACTTAATTTCCCTGAATTAATTAAAAAAGAAACCATCCTTGAAATCTTTATACCGTTTTCAGCATACAAAGCTAAACATTTAATAACGGCAACTTTAAAACAAGCGACTGAGGCAAAACACAAGTTGGAGGACTCACATGATAAGCAGTGTACTGCAGCAGTGTTGGAATTGTGTTCCACATTGTTGTCACTATCTCGTTTTCAAATCACTTTCTAAGACACTGCTCACTTTGCCCCGAGACCAGAGAGAGAGAAAAAAAAAACTAAATTCGACAATTTAAAATAGAATTAACGAATCTACAATTCCGCTGGGGATAAAAAATAAAGTTTCATTGTCACAGATTTTTTTTGTTGTTATTGCATAGACAGCACCCATTTGCCCGTGGTTATAAATACACACAAACAGACCGCGGGGATCCCATTGGCTCAAGCTGTCCACGAATCAGCACCAAGTTTGCCGATACGCATGCACGACAATTTCAAATCTCTTTTGACTCCCCCCCCCCCCCCGGGGGCGGTGTAAAAGTAGACAGAAGTAGCTGTGCTTGATATGCATAACACTCCTGCTTTGTGCTGCCCTCCATTTGGTGTCCCGCTTTGTGTGTGCACGCGTGCGCGTCTTTGTTTTGTAATACATCTAAAAACAGATTGAGAAACAACTCCGATGTGAATAGAATGTAATTGCGCTTTTCGATCATGATAGCGCGGTTGTGTAGGAATGTCTCCGACCTGTTGTTGGGCAGGCCTCAGTTAAACAAATACAGCCACACGTGCAATGATAATTAGCGCTGATCTTATGCAAACTAGTATACAATTATGTTATGCCCATGGACTCGAGTGGCATTTTCCCTCAGCTTACACCTTTTAGAATGAATACGTCTCTTATGTCTTCTTGGTTCTTTCGGTAAAGTCACGTAGAAGGGAAATAATAAAAT
>CM025647.2:4379399-4389726 GCA_014621495.2 Entosphenus tridentatus
CAACGCTTGTCTTCCCTTGCATTTACTCTCTATTGAGAATGAGAGTGTGCGAAAAACACCATTCGAAGATGCTGTTGTTAACTTGTTGCAATGAACTACAGCTCAACAAGTTAATCTCCTGTTTTTTTCGGTAAAGTGACTTTACCGAAAGAACCAAGAATATGAATCCCTGCAGTCACGAAAGCTTTAAATCAAAATTTAAGTTCATCTCCGGCATTAATTTATCTCACTTGATGTGAAAAAAAATCGATTAACATTCACATCACTCTGCCTCCTCGTATATACACTGTGCCAATCTTTGCAATAGAGAAATATATGTATTTATTCAAGAATATATCTTGGTTTAAAAAATGTTATCACACAAACAAACCAGAAAAAACCACGGTCAACATTTTTATTTCGTAGGTCCTAGGCACAGTGCCCTGATTGTCATGAATACCGTTATTCGGTTTGCGGATTTCGTGCAGGGCTGCGTGTTCATCGTTTCTCGTCTCGCTCAAGAGTTGGCTTGAGGATTTGAACCCAAGTTGAGCTGAAGACTTCATTACAACTCCTGAAGATGCGTGCATTAGTGGCGTGGCGAAAACAAAGCTCGAGAAAATAAATGCTCACAGCATACAGCCCGGACAGATTACAAGAGGCCTGTGGAAATGTGAGTGTTAAATATTAGCTATTAAAGCTGACGAACTACGGATGTTTCACATTAGTGGGATATGTATATAATTGCTGGTTTGTTTTTGGAACTTTAATTCTTACAATATGCAACAAGTTTAAGTTGTGTTCGTTTCACCAGTCTGAGAATAATCATATATATAGGCAAAAAATTAATCGCGTAATTAGCCGAGGACCTGTTGCTGGTAACAAGGTTAGGCGTATGCATGTGTGCGGTGGGTGGGGAACAACACTAAACAGAAAGAGAAGGTAAAGGCGCAGCCCCGCAATTACTTCCTCATGCCACTCCCTGCCAGAAGGGCCTTTCACTCGGGAGGGTATTTCTGCCTACTCTTGGACAAAGTTGAAGTGTCCACACTTCACCCCCCACCATAAGCGACCAGCCGATCGACAAACTGTGGTTGCTGCCCATGGATTCTTCTGCGTGGACAGAAGCGGGGGGGAGAGATTTAAGAAACCTGCTTCATTAAATTAACTGCCACGCCAGGGGATCGAACCGGTCGCTTGCTGGATTGCAAGTGCAGTGTTCGAACCATTACACCAGTGTGGCAGTACCCCTGGCGAGGCGCTTTTTAGATTAAATGAAGCCTGAAGTTGAAGTTAAATGTTTGAAGAATGACAGTACTAGGGTATATGTTTACACGCATACACGTGTTTATACACCACGTAAATATACGTGATTTTATCGTCGCATGGGTGTTTATTCTCGCACATTTAATGAAAGCAAAGCTTTAAAATGTGTTCGACTCGACGTACATTCCTAATTAAAACACGGAGACACTTATTAAATGTGCTGCATGCACATTGGGCCAAGTCTAAAACTCCACGGCGACTATTATAAACCTATCGCGGTACCCTTTCGCACAATCAGCAGAAGAAACTGATTTTTTTTTCGCACCGTACGTATGGCCAACCGTGCTAATCGGAGGTGCGGAACCAGGCAGGTGTCGAAACAATCAGGTACGAAACCAGCCTGGTATGGAACCAGACAGGTGATAGACCAGCCAGGTATGGAACCAGGCAGGTACGGCGGCTCGGTGGAAGAGTGAGTGGCTCGCAATCGGAATGAAGTGAGTTCAACTCCTCGCCGGCGAGTTCAAATCCTAGCAATTGACTCAGCCCATCACCCCTGCCGGGGGTCTATAAAATTGGCACCACTTTGTGGGAGACTCAACAAATGGTGTTCCGATGCAGAAATTTGGCCCCCTGCCATAGGCATGTGGAATTACCACCACTGGCCAAGGTTTGTATTTAATAGATGAGTTCCATTTCAACCAAAGGTTATTTGTGCAATCTGCTACTTTGACCTTTTGTCGACACACACACACACACACACTTACCTGACTGCACCAGCTGTACTCCAGCATGATTTTGCTTAGTCTCCCGATGAAGTGGGGCTTCCCTGCTGAAGCAGTTATCCCAGCCAGGAGGGTCGAGTGCTCACTTTGCCAGCCCCGGGTGCTTTTGTGTGTCCCTCCATCGGCAGGCCACAATCCCCGCTTTGTCCACGAAAGTTTTTTTTTTCTAAAAAGAAAGAAAGAAAAAAAAAACCCAAACCCTCCAGCCCCAACCCTGTGGCCGGTGGGTAATGAACTTGAAGCTTTTCTTGCAGAGTCAATGAATCGAGAGAAGCCGGGTTAAAAGAGAGAGAGAGAGAAAAAAAAGGGAGTCAGAAAATAAATAATCAAATAAAAGCGGCGGGGCTAATTACCGGCATTCTTGAACGCATTACGCATCTAGCACCCAGTCCTCCTTTCTCTGATCCTGTGTGTTATTCCTTAATTATTCCAGCGAGGTCGAGATGGGGGGCCGGGTGACTACGCAGCTAATAACTGGCACGGGAGAGACCCGATCTGGTGTGCGCTGTCACCATGCGATGCCCCCTTTCGTCGGCTCGTGACCACGTGCGCATTTACCTTGCACTCAGATCTGGAGCTTTTTGCTGGACATCCGTGGCCCCTCTGGAAAGCTATTAAACAAAAAACAAACAAACTTACCAGGTAAGACCCGCTGAGCTACTTAGCACTTTTTTTTTATCCAAGAAGCTGCCTGGCCACAAATGATAGCTCGATGAAGGGGCTTATCGCGTGGAAATTCACAGCAGCCAAATACTGTGAATGCGTGTTGATTTTGAATGTGGAGGGGAAAAAAAGCGAACGATTCGGAGGAATGTCCGCGCGAGCAGGGTGAGAACATGCAAACTCCAAATATACAAGCGTCCAGGTTGGGATCGAACCCACAACCTCATGTATTCCAGGCAAGGTAGTTAACATCTCACCACCATGGCGTCCATGGAAGGACTTCGGTTTCAAGCCGAATAGAAGGCACTTATCTTTGCTTTTCGAATCTTTTAGCAAGATTTGTAGATTGTATCACCGGTGACCGCATCTGCATGTCCCACTTTTAATTATTTTGTTTTGAGTCACTCGCATTGCACGTTTAGGTAAGGAACGAAACAGGAGGACATCTCTACAAATCTGGCTCTCGCCTGATGTTGCTAGTTGTAACTACTGGCGAAACGTCGTACTCAGATTGTAAATGTTGTGGCTTGGCTCTCTAACACACCGGTGTGCTGTTCTAGTGACGAATTGCCACGTTCTGTTTACGTGACAACCCTTACTAATTGGCTGTGTCGGGTGATGGTGGGTTTTATGACACGTTTATATATTTACGCGATCTAACCCCCCAAAAAAACCTGTATTATTGAAAAGTTTCGTTTTGTTTGTATATGGCTCGAAGTTTATTACCATATCGTCACATTTCATACCATTCTGTTTGACATCTGATTAGCATTATATAGGATTCTACACTAATAGGGATCACGTTTTGTAAATTTTTGATAGATTTTTTTGGGATCAATTGGCCTTCTTGTCGCGGTGAAATGAGAAGGGTTGACGTGCATAACAATGCCGATCGTTAAGAATTGAAATCAAAGCATGTCTTCTGTTATTTATCTGTGAGGCGTGGACATTCATGAAATTCCTTCACTTTGGCTGTGATTAAACACTTATTGTAATGCACTATAAGTAACAGGTTGTGATAGTTTCCATAATACAGGTTTTTAGGTTTCTATCGCGGGTTAGGCTACACGATCTAGCTAAACAAAAAACCTGTATTGTGTAATATTTTACTCACATTGATTGCATTAATCTCGTAAATAATGTCACGTCCATACTCTTTGGTTCTTTCGGTAAAGTCACGTAGGTATACAAATAATAGATCACGACGTTTCGATCGCAACACAAGCAATCGTCATCAGGTGGGACAACCACAGCAAGAAAAAACTGCTGAATAAAAAAATCGTCACCTGATGACGATTGCTTGTGTTGCGATCGAAACGTCGTGATCTATTCTATTTTCTACCCACGTGACTTTGCCGAAAGAACCAAAGAGTATGGATTCCTGCAGTCACGAAAGTTTCAAATCAAGATTAATGTCACTTCCATTAAAAAGCAACTCCCGATTTAAAACATTTGGCAGGATAAATATACGACGACTCAAACTTATCCCCTGGCTGCCGAAGATAACAATGAGCATACAAAAATAAGACGAAACAATACGTTGGCGTTCGAATGTGATGCACAGGGTGACCCAAGAGTAAGGGACACATAGGGGTATTTAATTTTTTTGAATACTGCCAATACATTTTTTTACGTGTTTATTCTTTAAGTCAATATTTTATTTCTTGTCAATATTAACATCCAATTTTCTTCTTCCTTTTCAGATGACGTTTAAAAATGGAAAGAAAATCTACTCAGGACAAACGATTACGATTAGTTTTATGTATGCTCAAGAAGGCAGCTGCAATCTATAAAAAAGTCCCAAATGCATTTGAAAAGAGAACGCATGCATTAACGTTCATGGAAGTCAGTTTGAACGTTTGTTAAAATTAATTAAATAACCTTTTGTGATTTGTTTAAATAGATAATAACCCTATGTGTCCTAACTTCTGCTCTACCCTGTAAAATAATAACCCAATGTCTCCTAACCTCTCGGCCATCCTGTATATTAATAATATTAACCCTCTGTGTCCTGACTTTTGGGCTGCCCTGTATTTAGTTAAATAACAATGTTTTTTTTTTGCAACAGGAGGGGTGGGGTGGGTAACTTTGTTTGAGATTGCCAGTATCGAAATTGCACAGTTCAACCGAGCAAGAGTGAAACTTGCAATAAATTGTAGGTAATGAGGGGACGGAAATGAATTATAGGATACAACGCAGCAGCAGCAGCAGCAGCAGCTGCCGGGGAGTTTGCCCACTTCATTTTCGTCCGGCTCCACTACGCACAGGAGGAGTGGGCCCCAGACACTAACCAGCTCTGACCACTCTGCTTGTGATCTCTCACGTGAAATAACGACGCTCTTGCAGACCCACGTCACGGCCCTGCCCTTTCATCTAGAAAACCCTACGGGAGAGAGAAAACCCGACCTCCAGCTTGCCCAAGTAAATTGCTCATTACTTTGTTTGCCTGGGAAGCCACTTAATACAGCCAACTGTGTGATTCTGCTCTGATGTTAGCGGTTGGCTTCGCACGCGCATTTGCACTTTGACATCGCGACGCCGCTTTTACTTAATTCGTGCGGTTGTGCTGCGGTAAAGGTGGCAGTGAGCAATGCTCAGACATACGCTTAGCTTTTTACGGCAAAGTCACGTAGGTAAAAAATAATAAAATAAAAAGTAATGAAAATAAATCAATTAAATCAATGATTTAATTTATTTGGACTATGCCGAAAATTTGAATCAAACTTCATCAGTAATTCACAGCGCCCTTGTCAATCCACTGCTCAACGGAGGCCTCACAGCAGAGGTCGCAAATGGGTACCCGATACCCGTACCCTACCCGATACCCGGCTACCCGTACCCGGCCGGGTACGGGTGCCCATTTGCGACCCTGGTGCGGCCGTGTACGGGTACGGGTAGACCGTGAGTCACTGGTGAGTGATTGTTTGTCACTCATTTCCCAACGTCTTGTTTCTTCTCACAATTCAAGTTCCTAGAATCAACCCACCCGCGCCTGCAACATGGTTTCATCCCAGAGGTCGCAATCAGGTACCCGATACCCGTTCCCTACCCGTACCTGGCCGGGTACGGGTAGGGTACGGGTACGGCCAGGTACAGGTACCCATTTGCGACCCTGGTGCGGCCAGGTACGGGTACGGGTAAGGAATCAAAACCCGTTTGCGAACTCTGCCTCACAGTGTCATGTCCGTCAGACGTTGAGGTTACTTGGCCAAGCTTCCCCACATAGGCCAACGACGATTCACGATTTGTTTAATTTTACCAGGTGTAAGGGCCACTGAGCTGTTGTGTAGCTTTTATTTTTAGAAGCGACCTGGATATCACAAATGATAGCTCAACGAAGTGGCCTATTATCATGTGGAGCAATGTATAGCAGCTAAATATTTTAAACGCATGTTGTTGATTCTGAAATGTGGAGGGACAAAAAAAAAAGTGGAACGAGCCGGATAGAAATCCACGCGGCCACGGAGGAGAACACGCAAATTTCAGATATACAGGCAAGCCATTTTCATTGAACCATGAGTTTTAATAATACAGCTTTATTAGATTTGAGTAGCGTTGGGAGGCATTCTCGTGTAAAAAAACACAAACACCTATACGGGGAGTTATTATTAAGACACCCGTAACGAGTTACAGTGTCATAATACCTGAATTGGTCATTTTCCAATGGTCAGATTTACAAAGCACTCTAAGCTTCATACAGTATGTTAATCATTTAAGAAGGGATTTACAGCGCAATAACAATTGACAGCATATCAAACTTAACATTTTAGAAATAACTTTGTTTCAGAGAACTTCAATTAAAATAACTTCCATGACGTAAGTAATCACAGTAAGCATGAAATACTTAAGCCGACAAAAAATACACAATTTTTAAAATGGGACATTAAAATCTGAGTGTATTTAAGTATGCAAAACACTGCATTGATTTGTTTTAATGTCTTGCTCAATGGAGCATTGGGACAATGCTCGTCTACTAAGCCAGTGGTGCAAATTCCACATTCTTAAAGCGCGGGGGGAGGGGGGAGTTTATTTGCAGAACGACTACTGCTAAATTCCCCAAAGTGCTGCAAATTTCGTCGACCTTGGAGGGGTCATTTGAAACCAAAACGTGGCTTTGAACTCGCGACCTTCTGATTTGCAAGACGTTCGCTCTACCGCGAGGCCACCTGGCCAGTAATGTGACAGTTCAGTTTTCTAAACGAAACAAAAATAAACTTCCACTCCTTTTTTTTCATTTGCGTGTAACACGCATCGATATGCACAAGCTGTTGTGAAAAGTAATACAAGCGAGCGCCTATCAGGGATGGCACAGCAAACACCGCCATATGTTCACTCGCTACTGATGTGGCCTTACTGTGACCAAAGAGCCTTTGTCTTCACATTGCTGATTCTGTACACATCATATCAGGTACTAGGGGAGAATCAGACTAGGTACAATTCCCACATGCCACTGATGGTATCCATGGCTGGAAATTGAACTTTGAACGCAGAACAGAAGTGACATGACTCCTTGTCCCCGAATATATTTATACACACACACTTGAATACAATTACCATTCACAACATTTGATAGCCATTAAATTGATAATTTCCTAGTGAGTAATTAGTAAATGGAGTTCATACGTGGCAATGAATTGTTACTGAACGAATATAATTATACAATTCATGTTATATAATTTCATTTCGCTTGGACTCGTCTTCTTCGATGATACGCTGGCATTCATGAAATAATAAAACGTATGAGGAGTAAGCGTAACGGGTTAAAGGTGCAGCCCTGCAATTTCTTACTCACGCCACTGCTGGCAAAAGAGCCTCCACCTGGAGGGAGCTCTGGAGGGCAAATGGCCTACTCTTCCACGTTGCCCAGATGTGCTGGATTCAAGAAAGCTGCCCATTGTCTCAACTGCCACACCAGGAGAAGAAGTATTAAGGAACTTTTTTTTTAAAATAAACAAGCCAACGGTGTCAGGCACGTACACCCAGAGAAAGTCTACACTCAAAGACGAATCAGTGACCAGCATCATTCGCGAAGCATCTTATCACTGAAAACGTACTCGTAAAACTTGTGTACAAATTACATTCGGGCAGTGGCACAACTCACATTTTAGCATGCATTAAGCTGTTGATTACCACCATCGGCGCCACGGTGGCTAGGAGATGTTAACTCCCTCGCCGGGTATACAGGAGGTCGTGGGTTCTATCCCGTCCCTGACGCCTACATATTTGGAGTGTGCGCGTTCTCCCCGTGGTTGCATAGATTTTTCTCCGGGGCCTCCGGTTTTCCCCTCCACACTTAGAAACACGTGCATAGCGTATTTGGCTGCTATGCATTTCCACGTGTTAAGCCACTTTGTTGAGCTATCATTTGTGGCCAGGTCGCTTCTGAAAAAAGAGCTACACAGCTCAGGGGGCCTTACCTGGTAAAATAACAATAGTTAATAGCAATAGTTTGAACTCGTTCGTCTTCAAGTACATTTTTTTATTTTATCTGACAAGCAAGAAGAACATTTTATTTGAATAATTATGAAAGATAAAATATTACCTTAAAGAATAAACCATAAAAAAAATTCAATTCCAGTGTTAACATTAACAAAATAACACTTTGTCCTGGCTTTTGGGCCACCCTGTGTATAAGGTGCACGGCACGTTTTAAGTATCCATTAAGAGTTTATTCTAGACAATTATTATGAAAGTCAACAACAACAACACCCGCCATTCTCCACTAAGTGGTGGAGACGTCACAACGGTGCTTGTGAAAGGCCAGGTGCACTTTGAAGGCCACGTGATGTGTCGAAGGAGGTCACGGGAGAGACCCAGGTACCGTGGATTCATTGCCTGAGATGACTGGCAGATGCGCCACCTGTGCCAAAGGATACAGTCAATACACTTTGAAATTAACATTCCATTGAGCTACATTCTGAGTGACGGATGCCGTGAGAGATATTGCATTTAGTTATGTCTGCCCAGGGTTTGGTATTCATCATATTCTCCATATTATAATCTGCACTATTTCCCCCTGTTTTCACATATTGTCTTGAATTCAAAGACAAATTAGCATGTAGGTGTTAACTAGGATTCAAAAAGCGAATTCATCTCTCTCATCAGTCTTGTCTCTATCTCTCTTATCCCATCTGTCCTCATCTTTGTCTGTTGTCCACATTTGTATTTACCTCACCTGATGATGGACGCTTGTGTTGCGACCAAAACTTCGTGTTATTTTTTCAATTTTTATTCATTTCACTGCATTTATGTCTCGTCAATTAATATCTTTTCATGCCATCTCACTCGGAATTTATAACTTAAATTAGTCTTAAAAGGAGGGACTTCCCCCCCTCCAGCAACAAGAAACGTCTGCCTAGGGTCCCCAACGGGTCATCATTAATGAGGCGTAGCACAACGAGCCCTTGCGATTTTCTTCGTAGCAAATCGCTTCGGCTGCAGTTCGCAGCGATCTAATCGGAGCGCGTCTTTTGAACGCGAGGCTCATCCGACGTCGCAAATATAGCGTGAACCCAGAGGCGAGAGATGGCCGCGATGGCTGGGATGGCAGCAGTGTTACGTGGAGCGATGCTGCCGCTGTGTTACTGTTTTGTCGAACAAAGACGGCGGTATAAGAATAGGTGTTACTCTTTGTGGCAAGAAAACAGTTGTATTAAGATGTTGAAACACCTTCCCCACCCAGCCCCTCCTCCCCACCCAGCCCCACCCTCCCCACCCAGCCCCTCCCCACCCTCCCCTCTCCACCCAGCCCCTCCCTCCCCACCCAGCCCCTCCCTGCACGACGGACGGACACAATAATCCCCTGTGGGCTGGTGGAACCAGTGGGTTCCTGCCAGTACTTGTTCCTGAAGAAATCTGCTACCACTAGCTTCGGTAAATTCCATGGGCCAAAACATAAATTGAACCACATACTTTAGTAGTACCGATTTATATATGTGTTTAATAAGAGTGAATTACTTGATAACCCACTCACATTATATATACTTATCACGTAAGTCACAATAATTGGTGACGTAAAAAAATTAACCCGTAAAAACTAAGTTTTTCACTATAAATCCTTTATATGCGTGGCGGCTAGAGTCCTCTCGTCCTCTGGCTTGAGATGGCTGCCACCTATGGGTCAGATGATTGTCTGCCACCATTAAGCAATTGGTAATTAAATATTTTTAAAAAATTGCCTAAAAAGTGTAAAATTTTGGAAAAAAAAATTCACGAAAATAAATTGTCACACACAACGAGTCTGTGTGCAAAATGTCAGCTCGATTGGATCACGGGAAGTGGGTTAAAAAACGACCGAAATATTTGCACAGTCGTAAGCGCGCAAGCAAGCGCGCAAGTGAACTTAATATAAAGGATTTACAAAAAGGCCACCTCAGGTGGTACCGACTCGTCACTTGATCTGGTGTGGACTCATGCAGCGGCAAGAAGTCGGCCTGTCACCTCGATGCAGGCCTCTTGGGAATATTTTGCCCCCAGAGACTCGGGTAACCTTTGCAGTTGTGCCTCATGTAACTCATCTCGAGTAGCGGGCTATTCACATCTTACCGCTAAGCCACGATTCGAAATGTACAAGGGACGGTATTACATTTGCCTTTAATGACGATGATTGAGCTTTTTAAAAAATCATGGTTTTC
>CM025647.2:4394726-4416796 GCA_014621495.2 Entosphenus tridentatus
CCCCCCCCCCCCCCCCCCCCCCCCCCCCCCCCAAAAATCGTCCAAAATCGCGTGACGTCATTTATGAACGGCCCCAAAGCTACGTAGCTCGGTAGGGCCTTACCTAGCAATGTACAATGATCCTATGAGGTTAACGTTCATCTGGTGGCGATGGGTCATGCAAGGCTCATTTGCATTGTGGGGGTCTTGAAAGCAAATATCACACGTGAATGAGAAACACAGGGGCAAGTAAGCGAAGTGTCACACTTGATGAATTCCGATGAGTAATATATCCTGTCAACTGCCGTGTGTTATACGAGCACCATACATAGATTTATTCTTCCTCCACAGAGCAGTGAAATGAATTTCACATTTACTTGAATCTACGTGGCCATATTTTTCGAGTGCCGTGGATGGATTGTTCAAAGCTTCTACAATCCATCATCATCACCACCACCACCAGCCAATCCACTACTGGATGAAAACCTCCCCTAAGCTACCTCCGCTACCGCTCGTAATCCTGCTTTGTAATAATTCACACACGAACTGATGTCAACCCGCCTCATTCGAAGTCCTCTCGGACTCATTCCATTGCTTGGCCACCACTCCGATATTTCCTTTTTCTCCATGACCATAGGCCATCATCCTTTCTCGTTTCACAGCAGACAACAAGACCGCGAGAGTGTACTGCCGATAGCCATACGTACGGAATACATGTTTTTCTCTTGAAGACCGTTGTTGACAAGTGCGGCTCTGATGCTGACTTACGCGCGCTGCATGGATTGTTGGTTGCGAGCGTTTACGAATGCGCTATTTGAACGCTGTGGGGGAACAGCTGGCAGAATGTATTCCAAACATAAGTGACAGTACCGCGTAGTGATGTGGAAGGGTTGCCCGTGTTAAGTGTGTAAGGACAGTGTTGTCATTATTATTTTACGCATATCCTACAAGAAACAATGGCCGTACCTATGAACAGCATATTAGATGTTTATTAGCACAAGTCCAGTCCAAAAGTCCAACAATTCCAAGCGGCCACCAACAAACAGTACTATTAAAGTTGTAATAGATGAGAGTCACAGCAATATATTTCTTACATCGCGCAGAGTTTTAAGGGCTTTGGAACCCAGCGAGACGGGAGAGAATTGCAAAGTTGTGCGACCCGAGGTTAACGAGATGCGCTGTCAACCTGCAGTGCGTCGGAATTATCACCGTACGGAGCCAACCGTGCTAGTTGGAGGTGCGGGGGCTTAGAGTGGGGAATGTTTTGTTTGGGGAGTATTGTGAAGTTGCTCCTTCATGCATATCCAACTGTTTACGGAGGCTTCGGTCCACTCACGTTTGCATCATTCGGCCATAGATTGCGTGGTGGTTGCTTGTTAATTTAATTTGCAAAATACAAGCGTAATATACTGTTGCTCCATATATGTTTTAGGGGTAAATTGACTCAACCGCTGGAAATTCAATGAATCGATACTTTTTTTTCACAATTTTATAGCATAGGCCTAAAGGCCCTAAGTATAATTGGCCAGCAACAAAGAGCACTATCAACATTGTAATAGATACGTGGTTAATACATTTCTTGACTAGAACAAGGTTGTGGAACCTAGAGGGAATCTACAATGGGAATCAATTCCAACGTCTGGGAGTTCTAAGGACAAAGCAGAAAGGGAAATGGGTCGTGACCTGAATTATATATGTTGCATGTATGTATATTGTCGGTATGTATGTGGTCTGTATTTATGTTGTATGAATGTTGTCTGTATATATGCTTTATGTTTGTTTTTTACATGTATGTATTTTGTATGTTGTACGTACGTTATATGCTGTCGTTGTGTATGTTGCATGTGTAACGTAATAGCGCCAGCTGGTGGACAGCAGCGGCAACTGTGGTGGACAGACAGCACACACGCTGGCGAGTGTGTGCACGGTGTGTGTTGGCAGGGCAGAGAAACTGGGAAAAGGGTCACGGGGGACCCCATCTGGATGCCCCTGGAAGCTGCTGGCGAGTTCGAGAAGGGAGGCGCGGTCAGGGCGGAGCCATCCCGCGCTGGGAGCATAAAAGGAGCCGAGAGCGGGGAGCTCAGGGCTGCCGGTTCTGGGAGTGGACTCGTCTCGTCGTCGCTGTCGTCTCGTCGCCGTCGTCGCTGCTGTCTTCGCTAGATGTTGCGCTACAAAATAGTTGTTGGCTATCTCAGTCAGTGCCGTCAGTGTTAGACGGCTAGTGTTGTATTTTAGCTAGTCTAAGCAACTGTGGAGAGTGTGCAGGCGAGACCGTGAATGTTCTAAATAAAGAAGGTGCCTCCTATAAACCTCTTCTCCGAATCACTAACACTACATATGTATGTATTATGTATGTATGTTTTACGTGTGTGTTTACGTATTTTGTATTTATTTTGTATGTATTCTGTCTGAATGTATGTTTTGTATTCATGTTGTATGCATGTTGTGTGTATGTTGCCTGTATGTATATTGTGTGTATGTATGTTTTATGTATGTTGCATGCCTTTTATATGTATTTTTTATGAATGTTGTATGTATGTTTTACATATGTTGTATGCATGTTGTGTGCATGTTGTCTGTATGCATGGTGTATGTATGTTGTACGTATGTTTTATGCGTGTTTTTGTATGTTTTATGTATGTTGTATGTTATCTGTATGTATGTTGTATGCATGTATAGTGACATATAATGGGTCACTACGGTACCTAGCGCCAGTTACTGATAGAGAGGGGAACTGGGAGTGCAGTAGACCTCTCTGCCAGCAGGATATGCGATGTCATGGGAAAAGATCCCTAGGGGGCATGGTTCTGGTGGCTGGCAGAGGGGGCATCTGAAGACGTAGCAGCCCGGTTGGCTGGCAAGGACATGTGACAGGACAGGGTAAGGATGTGGGCCAAAGGTGACAGAAGGGACACGTGGTGTATGGCCCAGAATCCTCTGGTGAGTTCCAGAAGGGGGCGTGACCGTGGGCGGAGCCAGGCCACGCTGGGAGGCATAAAAGGGAGGTCCCGGGGTCCCATTGGGGCTGTCTGCTGGGATGGAACCCGCCGTGCTATGTCTTTTCCTCGGTCTCCGGTCTTCGTGCTCGGTATTGTGGGTCAGGCAGTGTGCCGACTGACCTGACCCGTTTATATAGTTACCCCATGGTGGTTACCGGTTATGTAGTTATCCCGTTGTGGTCGTAGAATAAACTTGTTGCCTCCTAGATTAGTGTGTCTCTCAAGTGAGCCCACTTCACATGTTTTATGCATTTCGTATGTGTATATGCTGAGCTTTTTTCGCACCGTACATAGCCAACTGTGTGGCAGTGGAACACAGTGTGAATGAGACAACACAGTATGGGTCGCGATTCCAGAAGCACATCTTTTTTTCAAACTTTTTTTGTGATTTGCAGTGCTTCTGCATGGCAGACAATCCCATTTCATACGATACCCATTATGAATTGAACAACTTTGATTCTTGCGTGTGCGATTGCTTACTTCATGACCTTAAGAATCGAATTGAATCGATGCATTGTACCACCACTAACACTATATACAACGTAATTTAAGATTAGGCCTCTATTTTTTGTTATTAAAAGTATATATGAAACATACATAGCGACAATAGTGGATGGTCATATATTCACGTGTGTGCAATAATATAGGGTCGGAGCGGTTGTAAGTGCAAGCACTGGCTTATAAGGGTTAGGCGTATGAATAGGATAGTTTAGGTTAGCTGATAGGGCTCACGAGAAGCATTCAGTCGTGTGTTTACATTTTTTGAAATATATTGCCCTGTTTGGCATGTTGATAATGACCACCAAAAACACGCAGGAGAAGAGCATCACAGTCCCCTCCCCACTTTGCCTTCACGAATGGCCGAGTCGAGAGCCGTCGTTGGCTACCTCGGCAGTGTGTTGCAAATCTATATTTATATACTTTTGTTTTAAACGCTGACATTTTTTTAGTCGCACGCAACGCATGTGTAAAGGAAATAGCACTCGTGAATGTTTTTTTGTGACAAGCATGCATCTGCCAGACATTACACAAAGCTTCTCGATATTCCACAGTCATACATTTTGTGTTTTTTATTCCTTTTGAGAACTTTCTTTGTCACACAACACAAACAAGGTTTATATAAGCACGGGTTTCCACACCTTTTCTGTGAGAGAAAAATACTCGATAATTATATCTTCTTTTTTTTACAATCTGACTATTTCCCCATGAGTATTAACACTGCCCAGACCATCTTCAAAGAGAGATTTGAAATATGTAATTCTAGCCTCATAGACTTTGTGTCATGGAAAGAGGATTTTATGTTTTATTCTTAAAACAGTCGTGATTAAAAATTGAGACGTTGGCAAGCGTCGATTGAGAAATAAAATGACCACTTTTTTTGCCACGTGCATTTGAAGTTTGGCACGTGCAATTGTAATTATCTATGGTTTGACAGCAACCCTTGCACCACTGGGTTGTTTATTTTGTGATGTAAAAAAATAAACAGCTGCACAATTGCATTGATCTTACCTTGGGGATTTTACATTTGCAATACGTTCATAAAATAGTTGTGCTTGTCTGAAACTTTTAACAAGTGAATTCACGATGTCTAATTTAATTCCCTGCATTAAAACCACGTATTGAATTTCATCCCTAAATAAATAAGCCCAGCATTAGACTCATAACCACAATGGCTACGGTTAACCCTTGAGTATTCATGGGCGGTTTAGCCGATTGCGAATTAACTGTGCTTGTGAAGAAAAAAAATGTCGTACACATGCTGCTTCTATTAACCCTTTCCCATTCCGAGACATCTTGGAATGGGAAAGGGTGGGTCCGGTTCACCGCTGAATCGGCTCAGCATTATTTTTATTTAGAGAGGCATGTCGCAGTTGTTATTAAGACATCGTACTCACCATAGAGAACTGTAGCGACACGACCACCACACTCTTTTATTGTTAACGGCAAACTGTGCCACGCGTCCGGTACGTCGCGGTTCAGAAGACGTACTGACAAAGTTCCTTTATTTTAATTTTTCTTCCGATTCCGTGCGAAAGGGTTAACAGTTGTTCCTCACTCGTTGAGATCAGTGTCCACATGATCGCAAACATGTCATAAAGTAACTATTTTTTTTCAAAGAAGACAATAAAAACACAGGACTTATTCAATGTCTTCACCCCTGTCCTCCATCTGTAAGCAATATATTTGGAATACCTTAACTTATACATGATTTTCGTTATCCAGATTTTCGTTTTATCACGGAAATGTCCTCCTCATTACCAATATGCTAGGCAGAATTTCAATATGCTAGGCAGTTGCTCACATGAAATGAAATGTAGGGCGCGCAGAGTCAAAGGTAAAGGTTGCAGCCCAGATGTCGCTTGCTCACGCCGCTTCTGGCAGAAAGGACCTTCATTCGAGCGGGCACTAGAGGGCCGACGGTATTTCGACTGACTCTTTCACGCTTGTCAGGTATTTCATTAGAGGTGCCCCCACCAATACTTTACCCCACCACTCACAACCTCGTATACCCATTCACACATTTTGTCTGGACAGAGACGGGGGGGGGGGGATATGGCAATAAATTGCCCATTGTTTCAGCTGCTGAGCAAAGGCGATGAACGCAGAGATTTCTGGATTGCAAGTCGAGTCTGCTAACTATCAAACCGTGGCAGCATCCGGGTGGTGCAACGGTCGATCGAGCGGCTCGCAATCGGAAGGTTTGCGAGTTCAAATCCTGGCTGGGGATTGACTCGGCCCATCATTCGTCTGGAGTCGATAAATTCAGTGCCACCTTGTGGTGATGAGAACAGCGGTTGCCCTACAGACTCATCCCCTGCCATAGGAATGAGGAATTTCCACCACTGGCTCAGGGCTGTGAACAGGAGAGGAGCGTGACCTCATTGTTCATTCGAGTGGGGATTTTTTTTTTACACAAACAGTTATGCGAGTTGTAGTTATCGTTTTAGCGGGTTTTTTTTATTTGTTTTACGTCTTTCCTTACTCAGCAATGCTGATTAGTAAGAAGGAGTCGAGGACAAACTGGTGGGGAAAACAAAAAGTGAAATACGGCGAGCAGAGACAGAGGACGGGGCCGAGGGCTGCCATGCAGGGAAATAAAGGGCAATGTTGCTCATGACCGAGCTTCTGCGTTAGATCGCCTAAATATGTGTCGTCAAACCCGCCAATTAGTAATGTTTGCCACGCAAACAAAACATGGCAATTTGTTACTAGTTCAGGAGGATTTCTCCACAACTCTCGCTGTTGCCTTATGATGCTGGTTGTAATTACCGGTGAAACGTCGTACACGAATTGTAAATGTCGTGGCTTTTTCTCTCCAACATAGCAGTGTGCTGAACTAGTACCGAATTGGCATGATTTGTTTAAGTGATAAACCTTACTAGCTGGCTGTGTTGGGTGGTGGCGGGTTTAACAACTCATTTATATTTACCTCTATTATGGATAATATTGGTCGCGAAAGCCTACTACTACTACGTGTTAAACTGACAATGTTGTTGCAGGAGCCAACCGCGCTAATGTGGGTAGAGACGGAGGCATGTGGTAAGGCACAGAATGGATGGTCGGGTGGGTGCGGGACAAACATAGGCTTTTGCTGGCTTAGTCAAGAAAATATAATTTGTTTAATGAAAGCAGCTAATGCTATTTGCACGTGTTCGTTTTTGGTACTCCCTTGAATTAGCAGACTTTTCCAGCATGCGCTGCTTATCAGATGTCCTTTACACACACACACGAAAAACCCAACTTGGCAGGATATAGAAACCCCGTAAAGTCTCATAATGGACTTTAACTTACGCGACTGTGTGAACAGCATGTGGCTTTCATAATGCTGATTCTTCAAAACGATGTCTTTCTTTTTATTCACAGAAGCCTGAATGTTTAAAAAGTGATACGTTTTGGGTTCATATATTTATCATTAATTGCTGATGTTGTCATGGTGGAATTGTGTATGTGCGATAGAGTTACGGCCTTCCACTCTCTGCAGCTTTAAAAAAAACACTGAGAAGTGATTCATGACGTCAAGCCAAGAGCACCAGTTTATTGTACGCATCGAATCATGGCCGGATTGTTGTGCATTCGTACAGATTTGTGACTGAGCATCAATTCAGGCACCACACTGGTCACTGTTGGTTGTGAGGAGTGGTGAGAAGTGAGGGGAAGGGGGATGCGGGGGGGGGAAGGGGGGAATGATAAAATTGTGAACTATTTTTTTATTTAACCAGGCAAGGTCCACTGACTATACAGTATTCCCTCGTTATTCGCGAGGTATCCATTCTGGAAATGCCCGTGAACAGCGTGTATAATGTTATTGGTCTACGAAAACATCTTTTGTAATTAATTACCTTAAATAAAACATTTAAGTAAGCTATTAAATGCATGGACATATCTCATCACTTTATCTTAGAACTTTCTCGCATCCCATTCTCTTTCATCACTTTATCTCATCACATTCTTCATCTTTTTCTATCCCTCTCGATGCAGTCGATGTGTCGAGTTCCCGATGCGATTTGCGGATGGCCAAAATCGCGTAAAGCAAGCTCGCGAATAACGAGGGAAACACTGCACAGATATTTTTCAGAAGCGACCTGGATAGGTTCGGATTTCACTGATGTTCGATGTGGGTGAGAATTGAACTAAAGCCGTGAACCAAAAATATTAATTGAGAACCGCTGCTCTAGAGGGACTTTTCAGAGCTCCCTGCAGTTGATGATCTTCCACCAGCAGTGCTATGAGCGAGACAATTGCAGGACTGCACCTTTAACTTTACTATTCAACATTCAGCAAGCTTGCTCCGTTGTGTTATTTATCGCGTGGTTGCAGTGTCAGTGGTGGCTGTAATGTAACATTGGCGGTCGCTGCACTTTCATTTGCCGTGGATGTGAGAGGATGGAATGCCCATTCGGGGAGGTCCATAAATGACGTCACGTGATTTTAGACGATTTTTGACCCCCCCATCGTCACACGGCGTCACAAAAAGTCAGACCCCCTTCAAATATGACGTCACAAAGCTCTGCCCCCCCCCAAAACCATATTTCCATTTTGAAAATGAAAACATGCTTCAAATCGCTTTAAACTATTGTCATTGTAGTGCGTATTTAATGTGGCGCTGCACTCTGATTTTGTAAGATAAAACATTTATTAAAAAGTATATTTAATTAAGTGGAACGTGTTGTCTATATTTATTTAAAGTTGCGCATTTTGATGTGACGTCAAATTTCTCAAACCCCCCCCCTCGTCACATATCGTCACAAATGTCTGACCGCGCCCCCTCCCCCTAGGTACGCGACGTCTTTATGGACGGCCCTTTACGTGATTTTACAATTGCGGTCAACAGGGATTACGTTTTATTCGAGTGTCGCGTAAAGGCGAGAGACATCTCCGGAATAAAGTTGCCTCCGAAAAAGCTGCATTTATTTTAAAACAAATGCACAAGGAGTAATACATTGCGTGCCTGTAGCTGGTGCTCTTGAGTAGCCGCGCGAAGCCCCAAGTTAAATATTTAGCATGGCTCTGTAGCACGTCGTAATCAAATACGGTGAAGATGGAATTAATGTCCGTCCAGAGAATTTGTGCAAGAAATATATCCGCTCATTTCATACGTCAAATACATTTTTTGTTACTTCGTTTCAGTAAAACAAAAAACTAAATGCGTGCGTTTTGTCACGATCTTTCGAGAGGAAAGTCAAATGAAAAGCCGCCGAATAGATAGAGCTCTAGGCCGGAACCCGTTCAAACGACGATTAAGGCCGCGGAGACAATGAATGGCCATCAAGATGCAGCAATGCATCACTACGTCAACACGGCAGCAGTGGCAGTGCCGTGTCCCATTGGGGTTCCTAAACAGACATGATGTTGCACCCCCTTACCCCCCCCCAAAACCACCGTTCAATTTATAAATGTCTATTGCGATGACGGAAGAGTTGTCAACAAGGGACAGACACTCCTTGGTTCTTTAGGTAAAGTCACGACCACTTGTGTGGTGATCGAAACGTCGTGGTCTATTATTATTTTTCCACGTGATTTTACCGAAAGAACCTGCAGTCACGAAAGCTTCAAATCAAGAAGGGACAAATACCTTCTTTTTGAGATGAGAGGAAAGATGCGGTCGAGTAGATCAGACAGTTGAAGTGAAGAGAGATTTAGAGAAGCGATAGAGAAGGGGTGTCGTGCGTGACACGAGAAAAGATGAGGTGTAGACGCGACACAGATGGAGTGAAATGGGAGAGATGTAGGCGACACACGATGATTGAGTTCGTTAAAGATAGCAAAGATACGGACAATACAAGGATAAGAGCGATTAATTAAATGTTTATGTTGATACTTTTGTACACTCGTTAGGATTTCACTTTGAGATGCTGTTTTGGTTGATGTTAATGGTGGGGTTTTTTCATGAACCCTGGACCCCTTGAGCTATTGAGTGTCTGTCAACTTGCTTTTATCGGTTTGCGTATGAGCAACACGACCGCTGCTTGTCAACGTAATGCTTCGTAGGGACATGCCAGTGAATGCTCCTGCGGCTGCACAAGACATCAACAGATGTGCATAGTCGCACTGCATCAACTCACGTCAGCTTACACATCTCAGTGGAAGATTCCTTGAGTACCCCAGTATTTTATTGTTTTATTTTTATTATTGTATTATTTCCCTTTTACGTGACTTTACCGAAAGAACCAAGAAGATGAATCCCTGCAGTCACGAAAGCTTTAAATCGAAAATTGTCCCAGTGTGTTTCGTGTTTTGGTTTTGTTATCACAATCATGAGCAAACTATGCAGCTCAGCTCTCTAAATAAACCCCCCTAAGATTATACATGTTGGCAAAAGACGAGCTCGCTGTGAACACATATCTTCGTCTGCATTTTACGATAAAAGAAAATGTTAGGATTGAACATTTTTGGCCATTGTACGTGCCTCGGTTTGCACATTTTGGAAAGTCTTCACAGCTGTCAAATTATTTTCAGATGCAGGAGTCACGTGAATGATAAAAACCTGTAACGACTGCGAGCAGACTGCCGCGCAAGTCTTCGCGGTTGTGCTGTTTTGCTTTGCAGCGTGGCTTCAGGTCGCACCGGATGTGTTTTAACTTCCTATCTTAATTTTGTATCGAGCACATTCACTCAAGGCGCTTAATATGCTTTCAAAAACGGTAGCAAAATAGAATGATTTAGATGGCTGTGGTGTGCAAGGGTTAAGGAATGATTGACAGCCATAGAGGCTAATTGGGGGGTCACGAAAGGGCAGGGGAGGGACGGGAAGGAGTGGGGGGGACGAGGGGAGGGAAGATGAAGAGAATGGGCAATAGCGAAGAGGTGAGCTTTAAGAGAGGAATGGACGGAGTGGAAGGAGGGTAGACTTCTTAACGTACAGAGTAAGTTTATTCAAGTGGAGGGGTTGCAAAGGAGGACTGAAACCACGATTGTGCACCGGGAGGAGGAAGATAGAGAGACAGCGAGGATTGAGAACAAAGAGGCCGAAAGGGGACACCGAGGAGACGAGAGAGGCAAGACGAGGCAGGGCAAAGCCACGCAGAGATGTTGAGACTGGCGTCAGGTATCTGAAAAGGCAGCCGTAGTGAACGGCGTGCCAGTGACGTTTAATATTACAAATATTGCATAGGAAACAGAGGGGGAACATAGACATGGAGTAGGGAGAGAGGGAGTAGAGAGAGACGGGGGGTAGAGAGAGGGGGTAGAGAGGGAAGGGGTAAGAAGAACAGCGAGTGAAATCGTTTGTGAAATCTTTCATTGAAAAAGGGTTTACATAAAGCAAAGCATTAAAAAAACGAAATGATGAACGAAGCAAAGTGCCGACTACACCGATCATCTTCTTGTTTCCTCTGATCATAAAAAAAGGAGATGAGACGTGTGAGAATTAAAGCGTAGATGGAAAACGACCCGTGCCAGAAGCCTTTCGAATTTGTCGGAGTGCATCGAGAGCATAGGCAGGTAGACCCATTAGAAGAGAATCACACTATGCACGTATGTGCGTTGAACGTCATTCGCACTGCACGTAGCCAACCGTGCTAATCGGAGGTTGCAGGGAATCCGGCTGGGTGAAGGTCAGAGCACGAACAAAGAGTTTCTCGGCAGAGAGTGAGACGAGAGGTCAGATTTCCCTGTCGCAGAGCAGGTGAAAAATAAGAGCTTGGATAGAGGCTGCAGACGAGCGCGGCTTAGCAGGACGGAGCGGCCTGGCGAGCTCTTCGACCACCGCAGAGCAGGAGTGTGGCCTGGAGGTCGCGTGGCAAGGCGACGTGGGTAGCCCGGTGAAGAGACCCGCTTAGCCGCTGAGGCCATCTCTTTGATCGCCCGGCAGCTCGTAAGCGGCCAGGAAGCGGCCTGGACCCTCTCGATGGAGCAGCGCGTCAGCGTGGCGAGCGTGGCCTCTGCTCCCAAAAGGCCAACAGATTCAAATGACGAAGGTGAAGCAGCGATGGTGAAAGAGAAGGAACGAGAGGGGTCAGAGACGCACGTGGACATGTAGCAGGAGGAGAAGCCGGTTGCAGGCGCGAGCGTGCCAGAAATGGAGACTCGGCTCCCCACGAAGTTTTCCAGCGCTTGGAGCAAAACGTTGGGGCATCGTGCCGGACAACGCGCGGCTTCAACCCAGAAAATGCATCGGCGAGCTAAATGCAAAGCGTCTAATGCAAACCATTATTTATTAATTGTCCAAATGGAACAAATTGGCATGGGTTTATTTTACGTTCGTAATTACTTGTTTATTTTCGAATTATAATCTTTGGCAGCGGCATTTGCTTGCAGGTTGTGTATGCCAAGAGAGTAAATCAAACCCACACGAAAAGCATGAATGAATAATGCTTGGCACATGCACATATGGTAAGTGCATTTGTGAAGCAGCACACGCACACACACACACACTTACAAGCAGAATAGTTAATACCACTACATTTATTTTCTATGTGAGTAAATGAAAAGCCACCTCTGGACGTATTGCAGAGACCAGTGATGTAATTTAATCATCAATCCTTTTGTACGAATAAGAATGCGCAGTTAAATAAACGCAATGTTCTTCGTAATTTGCACCGACAACTTGCAATTTGAGTCCATCACCGGAGAAAAAACGTCTGCTTGAGATGGGTTACGGATGTGCTCCTACATACCACCAAAATGACGGCTCGCTAAATTAGATGTGGCAAATCGATGTTTGGGCGAGTAAATTGAAACAAAAAAAAATAAACCGCTTTGTATAAACACACACATTTATTTTAACACAGAGGCTTTCACGACCAATATTATTCATAATAAAGGTTTCTGGGTTAGAATAAATGCGTCGTAACCCTCCACCACCCGACACAGCCAATCAGTAAGGTATTTGTCACGTGAACAAAACGCAAATTAGTTTACCACTTCAGCCCACCGGTGTGTTGTAGAGCGAGTCCACAACATTCACTCTCCAACACATTGATTGGCTGTGTCGGGTGGTGGAGGGTTTCGACACATTCATAATTACGCGATCTAACCCAAAAATCTTTATTAGAAACACATTCATGCAATGCCCCGGCGGTTCGGGGCGGCGGGGGGTCATCGGTATCTCTGCGACAAATGCCGCAGCGAAAACCGTCGTGCGGTCTTTAAAGCTGTCAAGGAAACGTGCACACGGGGAAGGGAGGCAGCCAAACTTCTCAAAGCGAGCGAGCCGTTTGGTTTTTTTTATGCATGCGGTGCCTGGAATAACAAACAGCATCTCGGGGCAAAGCAGGTGGGCGATCCAACTGGTGGACATCGGTCGTCGAGATGAATGCACTACCTCTCTGGATCAAGGCAGCCGCCTCGACCAGCTGTGTAAATATATTTTTTAATGTTTTCGCAACTTTCCACCTAACACTGCAATGAGTGTCTGGTAAAGTTCGACCGGAATCGATCTGGAAGCGGTCACTGGCGGTGAACTTTGTTCGGACGAGAAAAGGCGGCCGATCCAGAGCCGTGCGTCGGCTGGCTACTGGGAGAAAGCATCGTCTGTCATCGGAGGTCAAACTCCTGTCCAGCTGACCTACGCTTCAACCTCTGTGAGTGGACAGAGGTTGAAAGTTTTTGTTTATGAATTCTTACTGCCTGCTATAATATAACGATCAGAAACAACGATCACTTGGTGTTGATGTTGTTGCAACCTCCTTCAATTTCGACCAGCTTTAGCTTCATTGACAAAAAAAAAATCATAAAAATTAATTAAAACAGCAGCTGGGATTCAGGTTGAAGAAATTGCACGCACACAGACTTGGTCGTATTGAGATGTCGCTGAACGGGTACCGACCCTCTCAACGTCCGCACTTTCTCTGCAGCCTTGACGGCACAGGCGGCAGGGAGATGCGGGAGACCTCCAGGTACCCACCGACATATCGGCTGCGATTCTTTCAAATCGTTCCGCGATTCTCTGTTGAAAAACACCCAGAGATGTCTTTTTTTTTCTTCATCAAAACGGTATAATTATAATAAATGCATTGCATCGCCCACATTTCAACTGTGCCTTTCACACCGCTGCCCAATTATACTTCTCTCACAGTGGAGGATTCCTTCAAGAAAACTCTGAGTAAGCATTGCGCCCTATTGAAGTAACACAAACCGTCATATATTTATTCGAAAAGTGAAACGTGTATTTCTGCACTCTTTAAAGTTCCAAGTGGTTGGTCTGACAACATTTTATTTATGTGTTATTCAGATAAGAATGATATACCTAAGTTTCAACATTTTCTAGAGCCAGTGCTGGATCAAGGCCTCTGCAGGTATTTTTTGTCCACGCATCGTCATGCTGGTCGGTGTGCCTTTGTGAAGGGAGAGAGATCCCAGAACCAAATTTCGATTTAAAGCTTTCGTGACTGCAGGGTTTCATATTCTTGGTTCTTTCGGTAAAGTCACGTAGAAGGTAAATAAAAAAATAAAAAAATAAAAAAAATTCTCACGACGTTTCGATTGCAACACAAGCAATCATCATCAGGTGTGAAAACGACAGCAAGAAAATAAAAACAAACCGTCGTGAGAATTGTATTGTTTTATTATTTCCCTTCTACGTGACTTTACCGAAAGAACCAAGAATACGAATCCCAGAACCAGTTCAGATATAATCACTCTCCACTGACGTTAGCCACAAGCAGGAATGGTGCGCGTAGCAACAGTGCGCTCACCACAGCGTCACCGCTGCTGCTTCGAGCGTGGACATTTGCCCTGCAGAGAAGTGAATGAAGGAGCTGCTGATGTGGAGCAGTGCTCGTGTAACCCATTTATGATTAGTTTCTTAGGTTTGAATCCAAGAAACTGTGTCCAGAGAGAAACAATAAACCTGGTCCATTTCCACCCACATTTCGTTTTATTGAGCATTTTTCAAAGCATCAGGAACGGACTCAAATGGATTTCATATTACAGGTTTCTTTTGTGTTATCATATGAATGCGTCGTTAAACTCTCCATCATTATTTTATTTTTCAAAGAATCAGGAGCGGACTCAAATGGATTTCATAATACAGGTTTTTTTTTGTGTTATTATATAAATGCGTCGTTAAACCCTCCATCACCCGACACAGCCAATTAGTAAGGTTTGTCACGTAAACAGAACATGCCAATTCGTTACTAATTCAGCACACCGGTGTGTTGGGAAAGCAAAGTAACGAATTGCCACGTTCTGTTTACGTGACAAACCTCACTAATTGGCTGTGTCGGGTGGTGGTGGGTTTAACGACACATTCCTACATTCACGTGATCTAACCCAAAACAACCTATATTATGGAAGATATTGCTCGCGAAAGCCTTTGTGTTAAACTCGAGTAAATTTTTTGGGCGGCTTCGGTTTTTCAGCTTCTCTGAGGATGTCTTTTGTCGCGCCAGCCATATGAGACGTGGGTGAACATGTACGCTGGCTGAAGTACGATACGACACTGATATAGACACCCTGTTACATTCAATACATACTGCACGTATATAAAAAAAAACTCAACAGTCGACGATAGACAATATATGTATTTATATGTGCATCCGATGTGCACCGTAGCGGTTTTCTCTGCATGGTAATACACTTTTTTTTACCTGCATTAAAGCTAAAGTTGGGGTTAATATTATAAATGCAGAGGACAAATCTCTTTAGCAATACATCACCATCTAGAGCACAGACGTCCACGAGCAGCTGTTCAGAATAATCTGCTGGGAGACGGCTCTGCTTACAATACATTTTTTTCCCAGCCTCCAGTTTATATTCCAAAACGTAATATTCTACACCGTTTATTCTCACTCGGCGAGACGTTAACTACCCAGGTCGTCACGGTGGCGAGATGTTAACTATCCCACCTGGTACACAGGCGGTCGTGGTTTCAATCCCGACCCTGACGCCTGCTGTATATTGGTAGTTTGTGTGTCTCTCTCCCCCTGTGGTCGCGTGGATTTTTCTCCGGGTCCTCCGGTTTTTCCCTCCACATTTAGACATATGCATTTTAGAGTATTTGGCTGCTATAAATTCCTACGTCGTGATAAGCCACTTCGTTGAGCTATCATTTGTGGCCAGGTCGCTTCTGACAAGGAGGTGTATCGCTCACAGGGCCTGAACTGGTTTAAAGACAATAGTCAATCGCAACAGTTTGAACTCGTTTGTCTTTTCGTAAAATGTATTCCCATTTTTAAATGTCATCTGACAAATAAGAGGACAATTTAAAATGAATAATTAATAATGGCTAAAACTTAAATATTTACAATAGTTTTACTTTCCCAGGACGTCTTAATCTGGAAACATATATAATTTTTAAATGACCCCCCAAAGTTTTAAACGCGTCTTACATTCCAGAGCATCTTCTACTGCAGAGGATACAGTCATAGCAGTTGTTTTTCATTTGTTTGTCCCGGTGAAGGAAAACAAAAATAAAGGATCAAAATGCTTTTCTTGGAAATGAGGCCGAACATGGTTATGCAATGTGCAGCTTCGGGGTGGGGTGGGGGGGGGGGCTGGACACCCCATGTGTACAAACAACGCGTTCGGATGTGGAGCGCACAAGTGCAGTTCATCATATGCCTCTCTGTGGTCAGAGGGATTTTTTTGGCCCTCCGCAGGGTGGGCAGTTAACCAGCGGGGAGGAGTAGGAGGAGTAGTAGGAGGTAGAGTGCGTAGAGGTGGCGTGGGCGGTCGGGGATGGTTTATGGCTTTTGTTATTTGTATTAGTGCTGACACAAATTGGCACTTCTGAGTGTGTTCCGTCCCCACGTTCAAAACTGCCGATTAAAGCATGTTCGGTTGGCTTCATGGAACGGCCTTCGTCCACGAGTTCAAATAACTCTCAGGCTTGACAGGGAGCGCTCGTGTGGATATTAAGTGGCCAAACTGCGGATTGTAATTCGCGATAGAGTTTGTGAAGTGGAGGCAAATTCGTTCAGCATCTCGACGACGTCATTGCTGTTCTCATATAAGGCCTCTTTGACATCTCAGCCTGTATGTAAAAGCGAATTTAAACGAGCTGAAATGCATGTAGATTGTATTGAGTAAGTGACCGACATTTAAATGTTTGAACGGCCTGTGCAAGTTTCACACTCGAAGTTTTTAAGGGCACTCAATCCGTGTTCTAGCCCCCAGCGAAAGTTTAATCCACTGATAATTGAGTGCATCCCCCAAGCCGTGGCCACAAACGAACCACAACACCTTCCTGCTGATCTCGTCAAGCAGCATAAACCATCACGAAAACTCCGGTCATCCTACGTGACTTTACCGAAAAAAACCTAAGAGTACCTATGTGTTAAATTTATGTTAGCCGTGGCTGGGAATTGAACTTTGGTTACCAGGTTTCAAAGCGTAATGTGCGATGTACCTCATCACCACTCCCCTTAAAAAAGCACCGTTTCATCTTATTCACTCTCACCGTTCGCCATTGGAATTCGCTCCCACCGTTTCTTTTCCCAATGTCTTGTGACTTTGCTTGGTTTAAAAAAAAAAAAAACGCCTGAACTGTCCTCACCTGAGGACGGCTGCTTGCGTTGTGGCCGAAACGTCGTGAGAATTTTATTGTATTATGTTTTATTTTTATTTCTTTATTATTTCCCTTCTACGTGACTTTACCGAAATAACCAAGAAGATGAATCCCTGCAGTCACAAAGTCGAAATCAATACATTCATGTTTTTTAAATAAAATATAGAATAGGTGACGTTCCGAGCAAGGACCCTTGGTTGTCCTTCAACCACAACACCGATTAGAGCACTCGGCTACGTACGGTGTGAAAAAAGTCCAGCATACATACTTCCCAAACTGTAAACTATTACATGTTTTCTTAAGGCTACAGTATTATTGGTGAACGTGTTGAGTTTTTAATCAGAGATGTAATAATTGCTGACCGATTGGCATTTTGGGCATTTGCGCTTGCACTCAGCAACTGCGATTTGAAAATAAACTAAAAAGTGTACTTTAATGTCGCGTGAAACTAAAACATTGCAGCAGGTAAGAGTGAATGCATTGTCACTGCTCTGACGAACGTGACGAGCAAGGGTGCACTTCGAATCTCTGTGAAAGATTTTGAAAGCGGGCATCTTGATACAAATCTTACTTGCTGCCAGCTTGTTTGTCTTCTGGAAAGAAAACACTTTTTAGACATGTGCCGTGATAAACGACTGACGGCTACATCACTTCAGCTGCTTTTCTTGGCGGATGCGATGTTGTCCACTGGAGTTTTAGCTGAAAGCTTTAATGTTCTGGCAAACTGTCTGTGGATTTTTTTCTCACATTTATCTCCCATGAATCATATTTTTGTTAGCTCCATATAGCTTTACTCATCCTGCCCTGCAATTAAAGCATCGGTTTATTTAATAACATTGCAAAACACTCTTGAAAAAGACATATGTGTTTTTTTATATATAACGTTTTTTTTAATATGAAGTCGACTATAATGGTCATAATAAAACGGTGTGTGGTACAGAACATTAACAACACGTGATATAAAGGGTGAGTGAGCGTTCCACATTTGGAAGGTTGCCAGATCAAGGCCTGGTTGGAAGATGGCTCAACCCATCATCTTTCCGGAGTTGATCAAATCGGTACAACTTTGTGGTAAGGCCAGTGGTGGTTGTCCTGTGGATAAACTCTCCTCTGTCATAGGAATGTGGAAATTCCATCACTGGCTCAGGGAGATGAGCACCGCCGCATTGCTCATTCGAGCAAGAAAACACTTTGACTTTGACAAAGAATTCTAGATTTGAAGCTTTCGTGACTGCAAGGATTCATATTCTTAGGTTTTTTCGGTAAAGTCACGTAGGTAAAAAATAAAAATTAATAAAAGTAAAATAAAAATGAAATAAAAAATCACGACGTTTCGGAGGCAACACAAGCTTCCGTCTTCAGGTGGAACCGTCACAGCACGATAGCTGTATCAAGTGAGAGAAATTCCAAGAACACAGTATTTGTATATATAGGTTGAGGGTGGGAGGGGCCAAGGTAGGCCCTGAATATTATTTTTGTGAGGTTCGGTGCGGCTTTTATTAATTTTAATTTTTTACCTACGTGACTTTACCGAAAAAACTTTGACTTTGACAAAGAATGTTAGGTTAATAATTATAATAGAATGCTATGTATTCGCCTTGGGGAGCCTCACTGAGTCTTAAGACTCTTATTCTTCTGAGGCTCCTGTGATGGAATGTTTGGCCCATTTCCATTCGTGAACATTTCGCATGTCGGAGGACACAAGAGCAATTGTCGACAAACCCATGCATACGAGGGGTAGCATTTAAAGATTCACACGGATGGATTGAATACGTCATTGTTATCCAGGCCACCTCCAACCCACCTCGCAGCAGAAGTATAAAGTAGTTTGTTCCAGCTTACTGCACTTTTGCCTTGTGAATTTCAACAGGTAAACATTCTAATCGACTTCCCTTATGTCCGTTCAATGTGGCTTTGTTGCAACGATTCCAGCATTTCATCGAAATTTTGTTTGAAAATGCTGAGAGAAGGCGACTACGCACATTGTATAATGTCAAAAGTCTGGTCAATGAACCGAAGTTATTTAAGTTTTTTTGTTTGGAGGGGGAGGGAACAAAAATATAATATTTCAAGCTGATGGCTTCACCAAATGGGCCATGGAAGCTGCATGGCCATGTGCTTCCCCTATCGTAATGAACTCAAGATCGTCTACGGGCAGCGCTCATGCACACAGCCCAATGGCCAGCTTCACCCACGCAATGTTTATTGCAGCGTCAATTATGCTAACCTTTGGAGGGCACAATTTTTAAAGAAAATAATCAATTTATACAATAAAATTATTCAACAAAGGTATTTGGATGCTAGCTATAACATTTAGTAAAAAAAAGCCCGAGTGTTTTTAATAATTAGACTTTATTAATAGTAATAATATTGATGAATAGTTGCTCAAGTTTATCGATTTATCAATTCATCAATCTCTCTAACGCAGTTGTAAAAAAAATCTCCAGTTTCCGATGGAGAAAGCTCGTCTCTCCATCGAGATCGAATCAGTGCACTGGATTAAGGTGGTGGAGCGGTGGTGCATCAGTTAGCGCGCTGCTCTGTGACCTTTTGCCCCTGTGTTCGATTCCCGGCCACGGCTAACTTCATCGGTGAGTTATGTCTGAACTGGACCCAGGTTTCTGTTTGACCAACCCTGCACTGGGTTATCGTTTTAAGCCAAACAACCCACATGGCTGGAACAACGTGGGAAAACCTTCATTCGGCAGTGAATTAACAAATGGCTGGAGATTGTTATTCATAATGATAGATTTAAGAAGGACTGTGTCTAAGTAAACATCGGCAATGTGTGTGGTGGCAATTTGTTTTGCTGTGGTTTTATCCTTAGATTAGTTCGCTCATCATTTTAATATTTCCTTCACGTCTTTCATCATGGTCTACCTCATTTAACATTTTATTATTGTGCCGGAGAGACAAAGTCAATTGCCCGATGAACATTATATCCAGCTGCGCATCACCGAAGAAGTGCACTGAGATAAATAAAAAAGTGCCACCCTTCCCGGCATCTGCTGTGTTAATGGATTAGCATTTAAAATAAGTGAAAAGGCACACAAGTGGCTGTTCAAACCATATTGCTCGTGAAATGTGGCTTCATATCAGATTATGAGTATGCGTATCGTTGCATGAGCTTGCAAGAAGAGTATAATCGCTTTAAATACAAGCACTTTCTTTTCTGTTAGATTTTTTTCACTTCTCTCATTTTCCGGTATATCTTGAGATTGCTACGTGACATTTTTAAATATCCTTCAATTCAGGAGCCTCTACAAAGCCGAGTCATGTGCCCTGTTAGATTCAGTATATATAAAGCCACAAATAAAATATCCCAGGTATCCTTTAAGGAAATACTTATGAACCTCTTACATTCCACGGCACACTTTCGAGTTTGCTCCATCTCCGCGACACACTGTTTGCCCAACTACGCAAAAATGACCTGGGGTGGGAACTGCGTGGCTGCCTACTGCCGCATGCCACTACGACAAAATGGAGAGGGTGGGATGACTGGCAGGGTTAGACGTCGGATAGGCCACTGAGCAGCAAGCTGAGAGTTCGTCTGTGCAAGCTTGTGAACAGTGGAGTTCTCTCTTTTCCCGTGAATCCGATAACAACCACGACAGTTGTGATGCGCTGCTCTGAGGGTTTTGACTGATAAGACCGCGAGCGCTACTCTTCAGATGGAAGTTCTCCCGAGAAATGGGTCAATTAATTGATTGCATCGATGGATAAAAAATATTTTTAATTGTTTCGTAGCAGATTGCTCAGGCCCCTTTAAAAATGGCATCCCCATCACGTTCTGCCTCCCACGGTTGGGCGACCCCTTTAACACTCAGGAACATTCCTTTAGATTATGTCAATTATTGGGCTGCTATAAATGTCCGCGTAATTATTCACCTCGTTGAGCAATCAGTTGTGGCCAGGTCGCTTCTGAAAAATAAGCTAATAGCTCATTTGCCTTAAGTTGGTGAAATAAACGGTTCATACTCTTTGGTTCTTTCGGTAAAGTCACGTAGGTATAAAATAAAATAAATCACGACGTTTCGGGCGCAACACAAGCGTCCATCATCAATGATCACACTTGTGATGACGGACGCTTGTGTTGCTTCCAAAACGTCGTGATATATTTTATTTTCTACCTACGTGACTTTACCGAAAGAACCAAAGAGTATGGATTCCTGCAGTCACGAAAGCTTCAAATCAAGAATAAACAGTTATTTTTCTGTGCCTTTTTTGTGCCTTTTTTACACCTGCTGCGTGTTGCCTCCAAAACGTCGTGATTTAATTTAGTTGTTTTCATTTATTTTATTTTATTGATTGTTTTACCTACGTGACTTTACCGAAAAAAACAAAGAACAAGAATAAACAGTTCAGTTTTAGTTTTGATTTGTTTACCTTTCCTATATTTTGCAATTCTATCGTGTTTGATACTATTTGTTGTTATGACATTCCAACCCACGTGCCCCTACTGGACATCTGTGAAAAAGAGCTTCATAGCTCATCAGATTCCCACAGTATGAATACAGATTCTGATCCTGATTACCGCCACTCTCAGAGTGACGAGGCTGATGACGCTGATGACATCACCAAGTACCGCTTATCACCTCCCGTCCAGCGGCACCAAATGGAAGATGTGAGGATTTGTTTTTCCAACCGTACTGTGTTATTCAATATTATAACCGATAATCGATAGGATAATCGATTACTTAATTCATCTAAGTTTTTAGCGATGCTGCATTGGCATCAGAGCACAAGCACGATGAAAAAAATCATCACATTAAAAGGAAAAATAACAAGTGACGTTTCAGGCAATGGGCCTTCTTCATAAACAGAAAAATTAGGCATTAAATAGTTTCCTTGTAAGGCAGTGCTGTTGACGAATGTGTAGTTTTGGATAATCACGTCGCTCAGCTCGACATTCCTCCGTGGTATATTCCATTTGGTTTTTTTGTGCAATGATTCTTGCCCAAACTGAGACCGTTTAACTCAGTACCGCTAAGTCGTGTTTTTATTTTTACTACCTGGGAACCTACGGGTAAACTATAACATTGACGTTGAGCATCGCAACTCAACGAATATTTAATACCTCCTGGTAAATTCCGAGCGTGTGATTTGCTGAAAGCAAAGTAATGAGACGCGAGTGTCGAGAGACG
>CM025647.2:4426796-4455666 GCA_014621495.2 Entosphenus tridentatus
TTGGTTCTTTCGGTGAAGTCACGTACTGTAGGTATAAAATAAAATACCTAAGAATATAGCATTATCGTACTTCGTGGATTTTACAGGCAAATTAATTACTTTACTCTTTGGTTCTTTCGGTGAAGTCACGTACTGTAGGTATAAAATAAAATACTCATTTTAAAATAAAAATTAAATAACTATTTTACATTTTATTTTATACCTACGTAATAAATATTTATTAAATACATATTTTAAATATTTATTTTATTTTATACCTACGTGACTTTACCGAAATAACCAAAGAGTATGGATCCCTGCAGTCACGAAAACTTAATTAATTACTGTACTCAAATAGGGGCCTGTCCGCTTATACCCCTGCAGAGCCCCACCACTTAACTAAATGGCACCTCATGGGAACCTCATTTGCCAGTAAAAATATGATAATTGTTTTTTTTTACTCTTCTATCTGGCAACAAAGCTGACACCTTTTACAAGGAGTCAAGTTTGCATAGACCGCAATACCTGCAGTCATAATACAAACAAAAGACATAACTCTGATAATGTGCACTGTCCTTGAAGTTGATTGGTCCACACCCGAGACAGCTTTCCTTAGAGCCTAGTCTCACATGGGTTGGACCAGATGACGCCAAAAGGCGCCTATCATATTTTTACTGGCAAATGAGGTTCCCATGAGGTGCCATTTAGTTAAGTGGCGCCTTTTGGCGTCATCTGGTCCAACCCATGTGATACTAGGCTCTAAGGAAAGCTGTCTCGGGTGTGGACCAATCAACTTCAAGGACAGTGCACATTATCAGAGTTATGTCTTTTGTTTGTATTATGACTGCAGGTATTGCGGGCTATGCAAACTTGACTCCTTGTAAAAGGTGTCAGTTTTGTTGCCAGATAGAAGGGTAAAAAACCAATTATCAAATGGCACCTCCTCAAACAAATCAAGTACGTGTTTAGCATTGAGGATCATGTCATGTTTAAAACCCTGAGGCTATGATGGACATTCCACATTGTTATTGGGAGGGGGGGAGGGTCTATCTATAGGAGAACCATTGTTGACTCCGATTAGCACGGTTGGCTGCGTACGGTGCTAAAGAAGTTTAACATACACTAGTACACGCGTACTGCCCATCGACTCAACACTACACCTCCGATTAGCACGATTGTCTACGTGCGGTGCAAAAGAAGGTCAACATACAAAGTGGTGCCCATATGTAGTGTACTTGGAGGGATGATTGGCCGAGTCAACCCCCCCCCGCCGCCCACCGACCAGGACTTGAACTCACAACGTGCCCATTGTGAGCCGCTCGCTCTACCCCCCGAGTCACCCGCGGGCCGGCTCGCCAGCAGTCAACACGACACTGAATAAACACAACCGCGTGATGACATCGGGTCTCATCTGTAATTGGTATCACTGGCGGCACAGAACGCAATGCTTTCCTGCGCTAACTTTAGCCCCGTCGTTTTAAAGGACTCGCGACTGCCGTGCGACACGTTACAGAGCGCGCATCTTCAGACGGGCGTCCCGTTCACGTCCAACACAGGTTTAGTGCCTTGAAATAATTGCACTTTAACATTACGGGACACTCCCATTCTCTCTCATTTGCGCAGCTTGTTCAATGGCGAAAGCAGTAATTATCTGCATCCTGCGAGGCATCTGTCAAAGACTGACGAGTGGGCTATGGTGCCCTTATATTTGATGTAAGGCCGCTAAACACTAAATACGCCAATTGAGTGTAAATTGATGTGGTGTTCATTGCGAGGAATAGAGCATTGAATATATATATCATGATCGTGTTCGTTGTAATATGCCAGAGCTTTGATATGAGAAGAGAATCCACTTACAGACGTGAATATCATTATTTGAAATTGCAGATCTCACTTTTATTGGTATATATATATTTTATATATACACATGCAGCATTCATTTTTGAGAAGACCATAATCTACCCAATTCAATTTTAAAATAATTTAACGAAGTTCTTTCACTCTCCACGTCATCGCATGCAGAGCACGTGTGCGTGTGTACGTGTGTAATAAGGTGTTCGTATAATGACAATATTTTTTGCAGAGTTCACCTGGGGTAAAGGTGTCTAATGTGGGGGCTCGGTGGTTCGTGTAAGCATCTTGAGATACTGTTGCATGTGTACACGATATGAGCACAAATTGTATCATATTGTTATTTTCATGGCACGGCAATATCCAGAGACTTGGATTCAATTTCTGGCAAAAGTCATCCTTGGCGAAATCTAACTTAACCGAAGCCTCGCCTTCCCAAAATCGACTTAACCTTAAACGTGCAACTGTTTAGCGTGACCAGTACTGGGGGAAAGAGAGTCCAAAAACCTCTCTCCTGTGTGCAGTGTTGGCCCCCTATGCACATGCACAGCTCTCTTATGTCAGTCCACTGCTGGATGAGTGCCTGCCCCCCGCTTTGCACGCCGTGAAGGTTACTTCACCATACTTCACCACGCTGGTCAGTGCAGGTTGGTGAGCGCAGGGCGCATAGGGGTACAGTATAACAATAGATTGCATTGCCACCTGCTGCTCGTTGACAGCTGTAGGTCGCCACGATGTCGAAATGTTAATTACCTTGCCTGGTCTACAGGTTGTGGAGTTGATACCGACCCTGACGCCTGTAAATTTGGAGTAAGCATGTCTCTCTCACCGTGGTCACGTGGATTTTTCTCCGGTTCCTCAGATTTTTCCCTCTACATTTAGAATCGACATGCGTTTAGAGTATTTGGCTGCAATATATTTCCACGTGATAAGCGACTTTGTTGAGCTATCATATGTGGCCAGGTCGCTTCTGAAAAAGAGTTAGGTCAGAATTAGTATATTTATTTATACTTGAGGAATTCGATGAGCTATAAAGATCTTTTTCACAGGTGTCCAGTAGGGCCAGGTCAGAACGTTACAACAACAAACGAAATTTCTAGCACAGTGGGCCTTACCTGGTAAAATAAAAATAGTTTATCGTAGTTTTTTTTTTATTATATTCTTCATCTAAATATACGGTTGATGTTGTGTGACAAATAGTCAAAATTGAAGCAAAATTTTAGAGGTCAGAATCAGAATATTTATACCGGAGGAATCCGATGTGCTGTAAAGCTCTTTTTCTAGATGTCCAGTAGGAGCAGGTCAGAACGTTCGTTTAGTTTAGCTCTTGCCCAATAGCCCATGCAGGCTACATGGAGAGGGCACCTTTATCTTGTTCGCAGTACATTCCATTGGCAACGCGCCCGGTGCCAGCGTACCTTCAAAGGGAGCAGACCCGTCCCACACGGACCACATCTGTACGAGGAAAAACGGCGTCCAGCAGAAGACGTACACCACGATGATGACGAAGGTCATCTTGGTGGTGCGGATCTTCGCCTTGGAGATGTTCCTCACCGAGCTGACCCGCGACGCCGTCGCGGCCACCGGCGGTGCCACCGCCGCGGACGTCCGCGCCAGCATCCCCTTCGGCGGCGGGCGGCCCTCCCGCCCGCCGCGCCTCTCCGTCTTGGCCCGCATGTTCCTCCAGATCTCGGCGGTGATCATGCCGTAGCACCAGATCAGCACGGCGACGGGCGCGACGAACACGGCGACGGCGGTCCACGTGACGTACGCCTTGAGCCCCCACGGCTCGACAAAGGCTGCCCAGCAGTCGTAGACGCCCGTGCCCTGCTGGACCTCGCGCAGCGAGAAGATGTACGCCTGCGGGACGCTGAAGAGGAAGCTCACGAGCCAGCTGACGAGGATCATCAGGTAGGACTGCGTCGACGACTGCTGGATCGTCCGCAGCGGGTGGCAGATGGCGATGTAGCGGTCCATGGCCATCATGATGAGCATGTAGGTGGAGGCGAACATGCCGAGGATCTGCAGGTACTTGACGGTGCGGCACAGTATGTCCGAGCCGTTGAAGCGGAAGGTCACCTCCCAGATGAGCTGGGGCAGCACCTGCAGAGACGTTCGAGAAGTTAATAATCGTGATGGCAATGAAGAGGAATGGCCTAAAGGTCACGGCCAAGACGACTGGGCGCAAGGGGTATAATATTGTCACGCGCAACAAAGCCGCTCAACTATTGAAGACGCTTGGTTTTGGGAGAACTCGCCCGGGTTGTGTTTGTGCCCAGGGCAGTTGTTGAAGGTGAGCCAGCAAGACCGCGATAAGAGTAAATATGTGGATGAGAGTGAATTGGAAGCGCTTTTGGTAAATTGGACTTAATACTGAATGAAAACAGCACACCGCTATGCCTAAAGAACATCAAAACAATTAGTTGGATTCTTAAAAGACAAAGGTGCAGGGCTGCACCTGGCAGAATGGCTTTCACGAGAGAGAGCACTCAATAGAGCCCTCTAACGAGAACTACATGATGAGCAAGAGCGAGGGGCGCCACGGTAGCGAAATATTAACTACCTCGCCTGATATACAGGAGGTAGTGGGTTCGATCCCAAACCGTGAAGGCTGCATATTTGAAGTTTGTATGTTCCGGATTTTCCCGAGAATCAAAAGGCGTTCATAGTATTTGGCTGCTATTAATTTGCACACGATGATAAACCACTCAGTTGCGCTATCATTTGTGGCCAGGTCACTTCTGAAAAATAACTGCATAGCTCAGTGGGCCTTACTTGGTAAAAAAAATGTAATTTAGTTTTATAAAGGGACATGAGGCAGTGCAAGGCCCACACCAGCAGTCCCGTCGCACTGACCCCTGGGTAGAAGTACCCACACTTTACCCCACCATACACGATATACGATCTGTCGTGTATCCCTTTATACTGCTGGGTGCACAGAGGTGCCATGGTGGCAAGATGTTGACTCCCTCGCCTGGTATGCAGGAGGTCGTGGGTTCGATCCTGACCTTGACGCCTGCTGTATATTTGGAGTTTGCGTATCTCTCTCCCCAATCAACATCACGCGTTTAGAGTATTTGGCTGCTAGAAATGTCCATATGGTGATAAACCACTCCGTCGAGTTATCATATGTGATAGCCAGGTCGCTTCTAGAAAAGAGCTATGAAGCTCAGTGGGGCCTTACCTGGTAAAATATTAAAAACCAAAAATTTGAATTGTTTTAATAGTTTAGAGGTGGATGTGGTGGGGGGCATTCAAGAAACTTGCCCCCGTTGCCTCAACTGCCGAACCAGGAGATCAAATCGAACCCATGACCTTGGGATTTCACGTCCAGTGTGCTCACCATTACACCACTGAGGCAGCGTCCGCTGTACTACCTCTCTATCTATCAAGTGGGTCAGGAACATGGGCATCGGCAATTAATATGAAATACAAACTGAACAGTGTATGTACGTATGTTGAACTTCTTTTGCAGCGTACGTCGCCAACCGTGCTAATCGGAGGTGCGGGGAAAGGAAACCAAACTACACACAAAAAGGCATTTCTCAAGAAACGAGTTTTCAATCCAAATGATTCAAAACTGCACAGCTCCAATGGCTTCCTGATATATGGAAGGAAGAGCGTTCCAGACGGCCGCAGAAGCGCATCTGAAAGCACCGTGTGATGCGGTGGCCATCTTTGTTTGATGGTGAGCCAAAATCTCCCGCTGCAAGGATAACCGGAGTTTGCATGATAGTCTGTACTCCTTGATATAATTTATTATTCACTGTCGTGGCCATGGGTGGATAATGCATGTGTATGTAGCCAACCGTGATAATTGGAGGTGTGGGGAAAGGACGATAAATTAAACACCAAAATATGTTCTCAAGAAATTAGTTTTCAACTTGGATAATGTAAAACTGCACAGCTCCTACGGCTTCCTAATATTAGCAAGCAAGAGCGTTCCAGACGGCCGCAGAAGCGCACCCGAAAGCGCCGCGCGATGCGGTGACCACCGTTGTTGTTCAAAAGCAAGCGAAGCGTGATGAGAGAGAGAGAGGGGGGGGGGAAGGGGTGGGCACACGCTTGCGATGACACCGAGGGACGGGTAGTCGGGAACACGCCGGAACGCGTGGCCGGCAGCACCTGGAAGAAGGCCACTACCAGGTCGGCGATGCTCAGGTGCATGATAAAGAGGTGCATCCGCGACGTCTTCTTCTTGGTGCTGAGCAGCGCCAGGAGCACGCAGGCGTTGCCGACCACGGCCACACAGAGGATGACGGCGAGGATCGCGATCTCCACCTTGGCGAGATCTTCGTCGCGGCTCAGCGTCGACTCGGATGCGTTCGCCGTGCCGTTGGCCATCCCTCCTGCAACGATGTCGCGTACGCGAGCGTTTTTATTGTTATTTGCCGGGCAGCGGGTTGTTGTTGCTGGGCAGCGCTTCTAATGTTGATGTACGGTTTGTCGTCATGTCTATCAAAACTCGACACCATAGAGCTCGTTGATTTTCCGACCATCATCACCTAGCCAGTGAACTGGAACACGTACACCAAGCTCTCAAGATGAATGGATATTCAGACTGCACAATTCGAAAAGCTATCACCCCAACCGTTGGGAAAGAACCATCTGAGGACCCAATCAAAACCATCACCTTGCCATACATAGCAGGGGTCACCAAAAATATTTCCCAAATCATGAGCAAACACAACATCCAGGTTCGATTTAACACAGTACATACAATTCGTGATCTGATCCCATCTGTGAAGGATGTGATCCCTGACATGCAATACCCTGGCGTCTACAAACTAAGCTGTGTCTGCGGCAACAGTTACATTGGGGAAACTAAGCGACATGTCTCGGACCTTGTTTGTGAACATAAGCAGATCTGAAACATTGTATGACCAATACCTCGGTCGTGGCTGATCATTATTTTAACGCTTTGGACTCACGAAATTTATTTTTCCGAGACGAAGGTACTTTGCAAACCCACTGGCTATCAACAAAGATTTGTTCATGAAGCCATCCATATATACAGACGCAGACACAATTTCAACCGAGAAGACGGGTACAAACTTAGCAATCATTGCAAGGACGTTATCAACGAGTTTAAGTCATAACTGGCTGCGATGTTCTGACCCTGCCACCTTCCAATGTCAGTTGTTATTTTCTGCTCTCCGATTTTACATCAACAGGTTACATTTCTCACACCAACACAGCCACCTCTGCGTGCCGACCTCGACGTGGCGGTGGCTCACCGATCTTACATTAACATGCTCATCTCTCACACTAACACGCTCATCTCTCACGTTAACATAGCCACCTCGGCGCGCTCGCCGTGGAGGCCACTCACCGATCTTACATTAACATGCTAATTTTTAACCTGGCAGACCTTTAATTGGTGGAAACCCACCACCTTCGCGGTTTCTGCCCATCACTTTACATTAACATTAGCTACCCCGCCCATGCTGCTGATATTTAGGCCACGCCCATTTCAAACCTTTATAAACTGTTTGCCTTTAGAAGCTAACCCCCTTTTCCTGATGACGACCGCTTGTGTTGCGATCGAAACGTCGTAGTTTTTGTTATTTTCTTTGAACCTATCTACGTGACTTCATACCCAAAGAATATGAATTCCTGCAGTCACGAAAGCTTTAAGTCACGACAATGTTTTGTTTTAGGTTAGATCGCGTAAATATAGATATATTGTTTACCCACCACCATCCGACACAGCCAATAAGTAAGGTTTGTCACGTTAAGAAAACGTGCCTATGACGTAGGCTCAAAGCGATGACATCACCTGACACTATTTAAGACTGGAAACAGGAAGACTTTTTGACAATTCTGGCAAAGCTGGTTGTAATCACCAACGAAAACGTCGTACTCAAATTGTAAATGTTGTGGGTTCACTCTCCAACACACCAGTGTGCTGAACTAGTAACGAATTGGCATGTTTTGCTTACGTGCCAAACCTTTGCTAATTGGCCGTGTCGGGTGGTGGCGGTTTTAACGACATCTTCTTATTTACGCGATCTAACCCAAACACTCATGGATAATATTGTTAAACTGGAAATGTTGATGCAGGAGCCACCTGCACGATAAAATGTACCGTTCACCTGTCTTGTGGACGCATAAGCCTCTCAAAGTTATTTGCAATTGTTATCGTGTGGTTACTCTGCTCTTCGAAATTTTAATTGGGAGAAATCATGCACAAATATAAACGGTTGAAATATATAGCAAAACACTGACCGAGCACATTCCCAGATGACATTTGTCTTGACCACATTTTAATGGGCATTAACAACAGGAAAATATAAAAAAAACGAGCAATGGAAGCTTCACTAAGTCAGGGTTATAATAATTACGAACAAAATGAAAAACAATAATGCACATCGATATCTGTTGGAGTGTCACGTTGGGGAAACGCGTGGGAGTATCCTTACCGAGGTTGAGGTATCGAATGCAGACAGACAGGAAAACGGCGCGGTGATGGAGGTGGACTCTAGCAGCTTGGAGGTTTCTCGTTTAAAATTGAATTTAATCATGAAACTCAAATAGCCCAGAATGCCTCATCAAGAGCATTTTGCCATCAGTTTAAATATATACAGTATTACTTGTTGTGTCATGTGGATCAGAAACATGACCGTTGAGAAATGCATTAAAAACGACTGAAAAGTACGTGAACAGACGCGGTGGAGAGGCGCTCGCTCGCTTATATTTAGAGGGGACGATGGTTGATGGCCGAGACCAAGAATGGAGCAGCAGCCCACGGAGGGAATGCGCCGGAGATGACAACCACCGCAGAGATGGAGCGATGAGATCAGCTGGCGTGCAGGAACGCGACTGAATGTTACACAGTGAGACCATGAGAGATGGCAGTGGCTTGGGGAGGCCTTCATCCAGCAGTGGATCGATCAGGGCTGATGATGATGATGATAACTGAGGATCCACCTGCTTGCCTACCTGCTCACCTGCCTACCTGCCTAACCACTTGCCTAAAGCGTCCATCTGTACGGAGGTTTAACTTACTTTGAAAACGTACGCTCCTATGAAGCAGGAGTCCTGATAGATTTAATTTTATGTTTGTTTTTGTTCAGCACTTGAACAACGACACAATTTAATGTGACACGTTTCATAAAGTTAAGCAAACCCAGTGCTCTATACATTTGTGTTCTCTCCCCACCCCCAAACCAAAACAATCTCTGGAATAAAATACGATGACGTCCTTGTCATGCCAACATTATTTCAGACCACAAAACGGTGTGTGTCTGGTGTGATATTCCGCTACAAACCCAGTGACCCGAGTTCAATTCCTGCTCACGGCGACCACCAGTGACGATTATCTGAAGCGGTCCTGAGCCTCCCTTGGCTCGCTTTAGCCTCAAATGAGTACCTTGTACGGAAGTGTAAACATCGCAAACTAGGGAGACAAAGGCGGCCGGGCGTGGTGCTGGCCACCCACCCCGTTGTGTGCCGTGCCGGCCTTCATAGGTTGCTACTCGCGAACGGCACTTGCCTCAAAATAATGTTAAGGCTATACGGGGGATCTTTGTCTGGACACATTCACGAGAAGGGTGTTTTTCAATGCATCGCTCGATTGAAGTGCTGAGCATTTCAGCACCGGGCTATGAAAGCGAACAAAAACAATTTCAAGTAAGGAAGAGCCAAACAAATAATAGACAACTTAACAGAGTACTCCTCATAAGCTTCGTACCCAAGAATGAATGGCTATCGTTAAGGTCGTTGATTGTCGCCGCTTTGCCAATTGTACGCAACTAACTCAGATCTATATTTTGAGCGTATACATTGGTACTATTAGTCAACATTGATTTTTGCTCTTAGGAAGCTTGTATGTATGCACAGTAGGTGTGCATGTTCATCATAAAATACTGTACTCCATTACCTATGTCAGCAATTTTCACGCTTCGCATTCATGTCCTGTGAGACCTTGAAAGTGTTCGCTATTAATAGGTGAAAGTTCGTTTGATATGTTATTAAAAAGAACACGAACTTAAGTGGAACTGTTAAAATGAATCGTAATTTAAGGAGGTCCATTCGTTTCAATCCACTTGGCCTGGTAGATTAAGTTGGCTCTCTTTTAAACCCTCGTTGAGGGTAGACTCAGCCAATCAGCTTCACAGGGTCGATACATTGACTACCAATTCGTGGTGACATAAACGCTGGTTGTCCCCTGGATAGACTCGCCCCAGCCATAGGAACGTCGATTTTACACCACTGGCTCATGGCTGTAAGCGGACGATGAGGACTGTCTTAATGCTCATTTGAGCAATAAATCACTTTTTTCTTTTGGTAAAATTATCACTTTTTCTTAAACATCTCCGAGGACTCGTCATTTATCATGAATATTTTCAGCAATTATTTTCGTCCCGTGAGAGAACCGTTCGAAAACCCTGCATTCCTGTCTCTTTAATGGTCACATTGGATTGTTCAGTGCACATCTGTCGATTGTAAATAACGTCTGACGGTGAGACATTTCAAGGATCGGTGCAAATGAAAAAGAACAAAACAGTGCTAAATCTAAATGCTAAATGTTTCACCTCCTGACCAAAATCTTGTTTTCATCATCTCGAGTTTCAAACCAGGCCCTGATATCAACATGAGCCATACGCACATGATAGATGCCCACCGTGGAATTGTCAGACTTTTGAACGTGATGCCTTCAACTAACCCACGGGATCAAAATGCATTACAACGCATTAAAGTCGACCACCGGCGTACCCATGCTCTGATTTGTAAATGAAGCACACGGGAGCTGCTTGGGGTTTTTGCGCAACTTTTCCAGCACACAATCCTCGCAATATCCCAGCTAACCTCGCTTGCGTGCATTCCAACAAAGTCATTCCCTGACCGCACGCAACAAAGATGAGCGAAACGACCTCGGGGCAAACGCCACTCCCCGTCTCCCACCCGACCGCTATCGATGCCCTTTCCTCGCTCCGTCGCACGCGGTCTGCGAAGGAGACAGAAACAAATAAAGACGCTTACCTTCGCTTCAAATCCGCTTAAGCGCGGGACGCAGCCGAGTATTCGGCACTCATGGCCGAGGTGGGGGGGGGGCGGTGGAGGGCTTCCCGCTAACACAAACACAGCTCCCGCAGTAGCCGGGGTATCGCCGCGTCCCAACTCTTGTGAGCTCGCACGGCTCCTCTCTGTGTCTCTCTCTCGCTCGCGCGAGTTTCTTCCGCCGGGATCCCGATCGTCGCCTTTCGTACGCGACAGCGGCCCCCGACCAAACCTCCCCACCACCACCACCACCAGCAACCCAACTCTCAACCCTCAACCTCGAGCCACGGACGAACAATTCGTGGCTCCAGCGAAGAGGAGGGGTTTCTTCGGACGGCGCGTGCCGAGAGACGCAGTTGCGCTGTGACGCACGCCAACAGCAGCGGCTGTGCTCCATGCGATAGTGGAGATGGGGCAGGCAGGGGGGGGTAAGAGACGCCGATCTTCCGTTAACACCGACTCGCAACAGTTTCACCCAGGGCCCACCCCAACCCCGACCACCCCACAGGAATAAACAAGCCGTTGTGGTCTCTGCGTGAGCGCGATTCATTCTGTGACACTGAACGCGTCGTCCAAGACAGAAGCGGCAGAGCTTCGCCCACGATTTTGGGGGAAAAAAAAAAATTAGCACCACATCGCGATGTTTCCAGAGGGACGCGCTGATTATTGATTTAGTTTTATTTCACGAGGGCATTTTTAAGGAGATAACCTGTAAATGTGAACAAACGATTATTCATAATAGAGGTTTTTGGCTTAGATCGCGTAAATATATAAATGTGTCGTGAATACCCGCCACCACCCGACACAGCCAACTAGTAAGGTTTGCCACGTAAACAGAACATGGCAATTCGTCACTAGTACAGCACTAGTGTATAGTGCAGTGTATAGTGCAGTGTGTAGGTGTATTGTATAGTGTAGTGTATAGTAGTGTAGTGAATAGTAGTGTATGTAGTGGAGTGTATAGTAGTGTGTAGTCGTGTAGTGTATAGTAGTGTATAGTGTAGTGTATAGTGCAGTGTATAGTGTAGTGTATAGTGTAGTATACTAGTACAGCACACCGATGTGGAGAGCCAAGCCACAACATTTACAATCTGAGTACGACGTTTAGCCAGTAATAACAACTAGCTTCATCAGGCGACAGCCAGATTTGTGGAGAAGTCTTCCTGTTTCGTTCCTTACATAGAGGCGTAGATGTGTTGACAATTATTAGTATCATGATAACGGCACGTTCCCAAAATGTCACTTGCAAAGAGGTACCATCCAAGGGCATTCACTTTATGTTTGCTCACAAGCAACTGAGTTCCTGAAACGATGTACCACAGTGGTGAATGCTCCGCGTTTAAGTGGACGTCGTTCATTAACTAACGACGTAATTGATGGCCACATCAAAGCCAAGGCTCTTGATTGCTTTCGTGTACAAAATAAGTGGCAGTGGTGTTATCGTAGTCGCATTCTTCAGACAGGCTACCTTCATTCCACCTGCAGAAATATCACATCTGGATTTTAACCAAATCCAGATGCTGCTGCTGCTGCTACAAAAAAATCTTAAACCCACGGAAGTCAATTCATCATGGTCGGGAACAAATAAAGAAAAACATTCCACGGAAGTTCATTTCAACAGAGAAAATCTCTTTTGCATTTCAAACACGCGACGCAGGCATCAATGGGATCCGGTGACTGTTTTTCATAACATTTCATAACACCTGGGGAATAGTTAAATTTTGTAATTGTTAATTATCCACATTTCACGTGAGATCGTACCAGTTGATATAAACCGACATGGTATCCTGTGTCGTCGAAGAGTGATCCGAATAGTTCATCGTCCGTGGCATATTTATGTGCAACTCTTGATATCACCCATCACCACCACCACTGCCCATTCAATACCAAATGTGTCCCATCTACAGATACGGAATTCATGAATAGATAAAGGCATTTTGACTCAAAGCTTACGTGACTGCAGCAATTCATATTCGTCGGGTCTTTCGGTAAAGTCACGTAGATAGGTTCAAAGAAAATAACAAAAAACTACGACGTTTCGATCACAACACCAAGCGATGGTCATCAGAAGGAAAGAGAAGGAAAGCTGCTTTCCTCCTCTTTACCGAAGGACCCAAAGAAGATAAAGGCATTTGTTTAGCGGGAAAAACCAAATGATTGAAATCCATGACCTCTTCGGAAAAAGAAAATCTCGGAAACCGTAGCCACATAGATACATTTATTATTAATATTTTACTATACAGCTCCAGGTATATATTTTTTTTATTAAGCGGGCAAGAGTATGTCACGCTCCTTGCAAGGGATGATGGCCAGTGGTCGAGACGAATGACTGAGTGGCAGTCAAGGTGGAGATCTCGAAGGAGGTAAACATGTGGAATCGTTTTTTGTTTTCCACCGCGGAGATTGAGCAATAACATCAGATCTTGTGCAGGAACCAAACGGAGTTTAGCCATGGTAAATTTTATTTTACCTGTTTTGTCTTACCAGGCAAAGGCCCATTGAGCTATATTGATCTTTTTCAAAAGCGACCTTACCACAAATGATAACTCAACGACGTGACTTGTAACGCGGAAATTTATAGCGGCCAAATACTCTAAACGAGTGATGTTGATTCTAAATGTGGAGAAAAAAACTGGAGGACCCGGAGAAAAATCCACGCGACCATGGAGAGAACACACAAACTCCAAGCATAGAGATGACAGGGTCGGGATGGTGATGGCTTGGGGAAAGCCTTCATCCAGCAGTGGATAGATCATGGCAGATGATGCATTTCCAAATGTGAGATTGGTGAGATGTCACGAGTAAACTGAAATATCAGGATCTCTGTCCGAGTCTGTGGACATTTTTCAAAAACGTCTTTAAACCTACCTATACCGCTTATAGAACGATTAGGTATTCAGAACATGGCTTTTGGCTTAATGTTATTGCTATGAATTTTAGTTTTTGTTTTCATGCTGAGTGCTTGCTTCTGTGTCTCGTACAGCGCTTTGAGATCCTCGATGAAAGGCACGATATATATACATTAAATTACCATTAAATTATATCTCACAGGCCGTTTAACAGCGGCACAACGGTACATTCGTTGGATTTGCGTGCAGTGGGTTCAAATGAGCCCTCGCATTGGCTCGTGGCAGGCTACATTCGCAACAGAAAATGAGAAAATATGTTCGAGAAGCAACATTGAAATGTGACGATTCATCGAATCGCCGCCGTGAGGTAGCGAATTGTTACACCTCGAGCGTTTAGCGTGCCATGTCAATCAATCAAATGGCAAGGTCAAAGGGCAACCGTGCGGCCCTGGAATTGCTTGCTCACGCCACTGCTGTTCGAAGGTCCACCAACTCGAGGGAGCTCTGGAAGAGCCCCTTGAGAAAGCAAACTTCCCCTCTGCTCGGAAGTTTTGGAAGAGGTGGGAGGACCCACACTCTGTCCCACCGCACGCGAATTGCCGATCAACCTCTACCAGTGGTGGCTGGGGGGGGGGGTCTATGAAACACGCACCATTGGTTTCAACTGGCGCACCGGGAGACTGAATCGAACTGGTACCCTCTGGGTTTTGTAAGTCCAGCGTGCCAAACCTTCTTAATTGCATTCTTGTTTCATTGCACTAGAATGCACAATGTATTTTGAATATATAAATAAAGTACGTGTAAAGTGGGCCAAATCCATATTCCTAGTTAACCTCTCGTATGGCTGTCTACAAACACATGTGGATAAAATCAGAAAGAATATACACAGTTTTCCCTTAATAAACAATTATGAAGTGGCCCAAATCCATATGCCTAGTTAACCTCTTGTGTGGATGTTTACAAAACACATGTGGATAAAACAAGCAGGAATGTGCACAGTATTGTCACATCTTCTTGGTTCTTTCGGTAAAGTCACGTAGAAGGGAAGTAATAAAAGAACCAAGAAGATGAATCCCTGCAGTCACGAAAGCTTTAAATCGAAAGTATTGTCACATTAAACAATTTCGAATCGCGCGGACGTGTCACATTAAACAGAAATTGCAACGGTGCACTCTTAATATTCGCGGAGTTTTTTTTGTCGCGGTTTTGCGCATTCGCGACGAATTTAGTGCACAGTGGTAGCAATTTGAAAGTCGCGGTGTTGTATTTTAGCTGTTCGTGGCCGTAGCGTACGCGCGCGTGCGTGAGTATGCCACTATCCCCGACAAGACGTAGTGGATCGTGGGAGGGCGACAGTTGCCCAGTCTGTCTTTGTCTGCCACCGCTATTGTTTCACACGCGAGTGCTTTCCTTTGTGATTGTTCGAAATGAGGCCCTGTATAATATTCGTGTGTTTATTCCTCGATGTGTTTGTAGGATGGTCAACAGCAGGAAAATAAAAAGTGCTAGTTTTGTTCAGGGAAATATTTAAAAAAAAATTAAAATAAAACACGCTTTAATGAAATGTACCGTACGAGTAATGGATGAACTCCACCATTCTAGGAAGTGGCCCCGAAGCTTGCCACAACGTAAGGAGCCGTGGTGATTTACAGGCAACGTCAGTTGAGCGTGGACAATTAGACCGAAGCCGAAATATAACATATACAAAATTATGTTTAAAAATATCTTTTTTCTTTTAAGTATAGAATATAGTATTGACATCAGTATGACATAAGTATAGCAAATTTGCAGTCGATACCACATTGGGAAATGGGTAAAAATTTAGTTACAAGATTTGAGGATACAACAACAACAGAGTTAATACTGGTGGGGAGGGTGGGGCTGGATGGGGAGGGGAGGGTGGGGATGGGCTGGGTGGGGCGGGTGGGGTGGGGAGGGGCTGGGTGGGGAGGGTGGGTGGGGCTGGGTGGGGGGTGGGAGGGGTGGGGCTGGGTGGGGAGGGGCTGGTCACCCCGTGGTGCCCTTATAAAACTCAACGTTTAACCTACTCACGCCGGCTTGTGCCCGCCCTCACAGTCGGGCATATTTGCGGAATACACCACGCCGCCGTTGACCCTGGCCATTGACCGAACAACCCAACGTTCCTACCAGCTTCCTCCGCAGGAATGTGTTAAAAAGCGTGTAATGATAAAAATAAAAATGGAAGGTGACCGGAAAGAGAAAAAAGCCTAACAGAGAATATCTTGACGACATCAAAAGAGTTGGTGCCAGAGAAATGTGGCCACTACTTGAGCGCATTGGCACAAGACAGAGGAAAGTGGAAACAAATAACGACATGTGCAGTGGACACCTCCAGGCTATCTGTCCATGGATCGGAAAGAAGATGATGATGATATTTGCACTTTTGAATATGCTCATCATTATTAATGGTAAGTTAAAGATCACAATAATACTCTACAATAAATGTATGCATTCCTTTATACATTATGCTTATATAGTTATTCCCCCTAACCCTATTTTCCCCATGAGCTTTGAGTTTTAATATTCTCCAGGAAGGTACCCCCCACGAATATTAAAGATGTTTTTAACATTCACTTTGACCCTGGCTTTAATATCAGGCATGCCGTAATTTACAGCCCCTTTTGACTCATTATAATGCTTTCAACTCAATGAAATCAATATTTCTGCGAAATTGCATTTTATTTCATGAGACCTTGTGGAAAAATTACCAGTATTTCAGGAACACTGCCTGTAAAAAAATACCTTCAAAATAACGAATGTTGGTCCATTTTACAAGCTCCCCTTATTTATAATCAAAAACTTTCCATAAATGACCAGAAATTCCATGAGCCCGTGAACATGTGTGCAGGTTGGAGACGTAGAAACAACAACATGCAAATGCTGCGAACAAAGTGACATCGGCACGACTCCCATCATGCCTTGCGTGCATGTCATGTGACCACCACATGCGCTGAGCCTTGACGAGACCACACTCAAAAGAGAGCCGAAAGCGTGGCAGTGTTTCTGTTTCAACACGTTTTTTCGGGAGCGTCGTCGGTTGCACTCCGCACGTTGCAGGACTTGCTTGCATTCGTCACTTGCACGCTAAGACCGACACATTGCGAATACTATTACACGCTTTCATTAAACTCACTCTGTTGTTGTATCCTCAAATCTTGTAACTCAAATGTTAACCCACTTCCCAATGTGGTATCGACTGCAAACTTGGTATACTTATGTCATACCAATGACACAACTATATTCTATCATAACAAATATATTTTTTTACATTTTTTTTAGATGTTATGTTTCGGCTTGGCTCTAATTGTCCACGGTCAACTGACGTTGGCTGTAATTGGCCACTGTCCCGTACGTTATGGCAAGCTTCGGGGCCACTTCCTGGAGTCGTGGAGTTCTTTCATTACTAGTACATTTAATAAAAGCGTGTTTTAAAAAAAAGTTTTTAAAATATTACTTATTTTATATTAGAGTGATGGACCACCTTTATTCAAGTCGAAGGCTCAGAACACACCAATCAAGCGCTTCCAAAGACTAAACGTTCAACTCGTTGTTCGTTTCAACTGTTTCAGAGTGAAACCAATGACTTGACTTTTAAGTTTGCAACATCGCTTTGCTCCCCATAGCAGCAGAGACATTTTGTCCGGAAGCATTTTACTTTGGCTCGTTCACTCCCCCTTGTGTGCCAAAATGTGCGTGCTTTATATTTGGCAATCACCCGCAATGGGCAACACTTCAAGGACACAAAAAAACAGTTGTTCATACGATGAACTCCTCTCTTTGGCTGCACGAGTGACAAGATGAGCAATGGTGCAATATGTGTTAAATCTTGACTTAAAGCTTTCGTGACTGCAGGAATTCATATTGTTTGAGTCTTTCGGTAAAGCCACGTGGATAGAAAAATAATAACATATTTTTACAACAACATGCAAATGTTGCTAACAAACAGTGACATCGGCACGACTCCCATCATGCCTTATTTTTATTATTTTTCTATGAATATGTGTTAATTTAAACATCCAAATGCGTTCGCCAACAACGCTGCCCTCGACGGAAATCATACGCGCAGTATACAGTCCTGTATTAGGTGACATGTTTGGGGAAAGGGCCCTCTTCTTCTCCTGCTGCGAAGGATAATCAAAACAATGGAGAGAAATCGTGCGTACGCATGTTTGTCCTTGGAGGGATTTGTTTTTTTGGCACACTTCCCTAAGAGGGAAAAACACATAAATATTGGTTGGCAACATTTTGGGCTCTTGCCTGACATATCGGTTCATTTCGTCCTTTAAAACAGTTTTCCTGGCGGATATGTTTGAGTTGCTGTAATGTAACCATCACCGCATCAAAAAAGGCCACGTAATTGTAACGTTTTAACAATATGTCTTGTGCAAAATAAGGATAACAAGTCACTGTTTTATGCAGATACATTCCAATATAAGCACTGTGGCCCCCATGTATCATTGCCCCGTTCTGCCGGCCACGTGCCCCATTACTGACCGACTTAACATACAAGAACTACACCTTTGCGGTGAAAGGGCTTCTTTGGAAACGACTCGTGCAGACCTGAGTGGATCAAGAGAGTGAAACAGACAGCTTCACCGGTGCCACAGTGAATGCCAAACAACTCATGCTCAACACAGGCCCACTCATCCACGACATACCACGATATTAACTCCTGAAATGAGTTTATATTTAGTAGGTTATAGCAGCGCAACTCCACAAATCATCGATATCCCCCCCCTTCCCTCCATAGAATGTAGGTGTCGCGGATCGCGAGGGCCGTCGCAAATTTGACGATTTCTCCATCGAGAGTAAAGTGGGATTGTTGGAGTTTCGCAGCAATAACAATAGGGAGAATGAACATCCCTTTCGTGTGTTACATAATACGTGGTGAAATATGAACACTCGTGTAAGTGCACGGGTTTACATAATAGCACGCGGAAATAGCTTTCCCTACACCTGCAGTGCGTTTTAAAAGGACTGCTATTACATGCACAATGTGAAAGCAATTACCAGAGAGCAATCGTATGTTGGTTTCCCTCCGTCATCATTAGTTTTTGTCACATCACGTTCTCACATTGGGCTTTCGTCGTCGTCATCATCGTCGGGCCACGGTCGATCCACCGCTTGACGAAAGCCTCGCCTTTCGCGACCGCGTGCTGTAACAATCGCACGTGGCACCTGCACGCTCTGGCGACCTCGGGTTTCACATCTTCTGAATCCGGCACGCCTGGTCGAAGCTACTCGCATTTTGTCAAATGGCCCTCTGTGTTTCGATTTAAAGCTTTCGTGACTGCAGGGATTCATCTTCTTGGTTCTTTCGGTAAAGTCACGTAGAATGGAAATAATAAAATAATAAAAATAAAACAATAAAATAATTCTCACGACGTTTCGGCCACAACGCAAGCAGCCGTCCTCAGGTGGAGAACAGGTCTGTCGAGAAGACAGTCTGAATGACACGCCCCAGGCTTGGAGCGACTATTTAAGTTGGGATGGAGGGGCGAAGAGTGCCTTTGCAAAAGGATTTGTATATCAAGAGGAATTTAGCATATTTATGGAAAATGCAGATATGCGATTAGTACTACTTGTGAAATGTGTAGGAGGTTTGGCGAGGGGTTTAAAGTCATTATGCCCGTGCATTATGCAGGATTAGCAGCATCAAAGGGAGGGGATAGGCCCTCTGTGTGTTTAACGCACGGTGGCAATAAGACGCGAGCAAGCATAGTCCAGACGGAATGCCGTCCAATGGGAACGACTGCTTTGCAGATAAAAAAATGCTCGGTTAATTGTGGCGGCGAGTTTTCGAAAGGCTAGAGTGGTGATGAACAGAGAGAGAACGGTAACATCTGGCAGTGCAAAAAACACTTTGATACTTTTACCCAAGTAAAACAATCTGAAAATTTAACGGAAAAAAAACTCAACTCATCCGTAAATTACACTGTTTTCAACTATATATACACTCTTACAATCATACATATCCTGTATTTCGTGACATTTTGTACACTGGTCCTTTTTCATAGCAGCTATGGAAAGATAATCAACAAAGAAGCACCATTGCTGGAAACGTCCCCCACAACATTTGAAAGTGTTTTTCTTCCTTTGTAGGACCGTGTTATTCGTGAATTAAGTTTGTGTGTTGTGTGCTTGTGCCAGCATTGGCATGACATCTCTCAGCAAGCCGCGGTGGCTATATGTAAAATACATCGCCTGGTATACAAGAGGTCGTGTGTTCGATTCCGACCCTGACGCCTGTATATTTGGAGTTTGCACGTTCTCCAAGTGGTAGCGTGGATTTTATCTGGGTCCTGCGGCTTTTCCCTCCACATTTAGAATCAACATTCATTTCTAGAATTTGGCTGCTATACATTTCCACATGATAATCCATTAACATTTGTGGCCAGGTCGCTTCTGAAAACGAGCTATATTACTCAGTGGGCCTTACCTGGTAAAAAAAAGTTAATAGTTTAGTTTTTAAGTGATATCGACACCTCGACGCTTCTGGTATCGGCTGCTACCTTGGCCCAAACTTGACCCTTTCCAAAACTAAGCCTCACATTCGTCATTGAGACAGCCAGTTTACACATTTACTCTCGAGGAAATGTTCCTCCGAGAGGAATAATGGGACAAACGTGCACAAATATCGTCTTCATTCATTCGGCTGCCATCTAAGCGAAAGTGTGCTCTGCAGTGTGACGTGTGTGATAATGCAGAAACTAAATAAGAGCACACTATATGTATGCATGTTGAACTTCTTTCGCACCATACATAGCCAACCAATGCAATCGGAGGTGCGGGGCGAGGAAAACAAACTAAGCACAACAATACGTTCTGAAGAAATTCGTTTTCAATTTAGATTTAAAGGTGCATAGCTCGAGTTTCTTCCTAATATCGGAAGGAAGAGCGTTCCAGACGGCCACAGAAGCGCATCTGAAAGCACGCGATACGGTGACCGTCTTTGTTCGACGGCTAACCAAAAGCGGCTGCATGCGAGGATGACCGGAGTTCGCCTGATGCTTTACGCTCATTGAGGAGAAGAATATCGATCGGTTATGGAGATGTAGTGTTGTAAATAAAGGCAGACGATTTCTTGTCTTCTGTCCAGGCCACTTTATTACAGTCTGTTTATAGAACACTTGTGTTAGTTATGCCGAGGATCTGCCGCCCGTCGCTCGTTCGCTCCCTCACTCGCCGCGTCCCTATCCTATCCTCTACTCTCCTTTCCTATCCTATTCTCTACTCTCCTTGTTCACCCTTCCCAGCCGCGGCGTTAAGCGTGCCAACGTACGGACTGCGCTTACCCCTAGCGACCCTATCCTAGCCTACCCAAGTCCACACGGGACTACTCTCGCCCAAGAATACTCGAACTAGCTTGGCGGGTCCGGCTTCAGCTTCTCTTGTCTTCTGTCTTCATCATACTGCCCCTCGGGCTCGTTTTGGCCATCTTATATATCACTCGCGACCCCTTTTCCAGAACATTCTCCAGAATAACCCTCCATGATTGGCAGATACCGGTCTTTTGAAATTCCGGTTCACCTCCCCCCTTGTTTACCCCAACGGAATTACCCCAACGGTCATCCTGACCTTAGCTGTTCTCAACATCCCCACAATGATGCTCACCAACCGCCTCTTCTGGCTACCCAGCGCGGACATGCAGTCGTTCCCGAATATGCGCGCGTTGAACCACTACAGAGATATGAACATTGACACTTTTGCCTTGTGTTGGTATGTAACCGCGGCTTCGCTCGGCTAAAACTCCATCCCTAGCCCCTGTAAAAAAAAACATCTTTTTGGAAGATTATAAATCGAAAAGTTGCGTTCACGAGATCCCTCGACACATTTTTTTTTCCTAAAGAAGGCACGGGAATTTGCCGTGATGGAGAGGTTCCCACAATTTCTTCGGTAATTACGTACATTTTCTGACGTTGACTTCTCTTGAAATATGGTAACGTAATAGCAGTATCCCTGGGATGTGCTGGTTGGCATTGCCCCAGGGGGGCTGTGATGTAATGAGAATATTTTTCATGGACGGCAATATGAGAGCAAGATATGAGGTTCAGTAAGGAGGATTGGAGTTGACACGCACGGCGGTGCGGTGGTTGGCACACATCGCTAAGAACTCAGCAAGCTCCGTTCGATTCCCAGTCACAGTTAAACGTGAGTGGCGTGTTTGTATCTGAGCTGCTCTTGGATACCACCCAATTTTCTCGATCCCACACCAAACCAAAGGGGTGAAGGATGGTTAAACAACCCTTTACGACAGACATCGCTTTGGGAAAAATTCATCCAGTAGTGAACTAACAAAGGGCTGGAAACTATGATTTGTATTATTTCACATAGGCATTAAAAGATTTTGTACCTTGGGATTCATAAGTAATTACTTACATGTGCACAATCGCCAGGGTGCAAGTTGTTTTCTTTGATGCTAATGTTGCTGCATGAACAACAACACATGTATCATAGCATTCATAAATTAAGTCAGAAAACACACGACACACAACATGTGTTTGGAGCAGGATTCTAAAATGTATTTTTTCCCTTTTTTTTACAAACTTAAAGCCCACGCACTCCTTCCCAGGGCCAAGTTCAATCCAAATATTTGTTAATATATTTGAACAAAAATGAAAAGTCAAAGTTATATATTTATCTTGATTTGAATATATATTTATATTTTATAAATATATATTTATATTCGTTGGGTCTTTCGGTAAAGTCCCGCAGATATAAAAAAAACATACAAATAAAATACTAAAAATAAAAGTAAAGTGAATACAAAATAATACAAATATCACGACATTTCGATCACAACACAAGCAATCGTCATCAGGAGAAAAAAAGAGGGGGGAAGCAGGCTACCTCCGCGCTCTCATCGTGGAGGTAGCTCTCCGATCTTACATTTGCATTTCTCACTTTAACATCACTAGCCCCTCCCACTTCGTTTATGACCCTTGGACTACACCCATTTCAAACCTTTAAAACAGCCTGCCTCAGCAGCTTTCCCCATTTTTTTGTATCCTGATGGTGATTGCTTGTGTTGAGATCGAAACATCATGATATTTTAGTTTTTAAAATTATTTTATTGTTTTTTTTATCGACGTGACTTTACCAAAAGACCCAAAGATTATGAATTCCTGCAGTCACGAAAGCTTTAAGTCAAGAGTTTTATATATTTTTTGCGCAAATGTGCATTTGAGGCAGTGGTTTATTTCCCTGTTGATAGCCCTGAACCAGTGGTGTCAATTCCACATTCCTATGGCGGAGGGGCATTTCTCACCATACGAAAATCACCGTTGACTCCCCCCCCAAAAAAAAATGTGGTACCAATTTTACAACCTCAGGGGGATGATGGGCTGCGTCAACCCCCCAGCCAGGATTTGATCTCTCTTCCTTCCAAAAGCGGACTGCTCGCTCAACCGCTGAGCCATCTGGCCCGTCAAATCTACATATTAAATTAAAATGTAGTAAGTCGGGTATGCGGCTAGTGTGTGCCGAAACTGGCACTGTCAGTATTTTGAGAAAGCTTTAAGAAGAAAATAAGACAAACGTGGGTGGCCATGGAAGGCCACACTTTCATTGATGATCCAAACTGCTAAGGATGTCCTCAACAAATATCAATTGCCGTCTTTGGCTGTGGACTTCATCTGCTTCAGGGAACGATCTGTATACGTGTTGGGATTTCGTGTGTGACGTAGCTAAGACGCTGGTCAAGCACCTGGCACGACATTGCAAAGTGCCGTGGTGCTGTGCCTGCCTTCATACCTGCGACCCCGTTATCTATGACGCCATGATCCATGACCCCATTATCCATGACCCCATTATCCACGACCCCATTATCCGCAACTAAAATGTTCTGCGACTCCAATATCCGCGACCTTATTATCCATCACTCCCATTATCCGCTGGAGCCACAGGGTCACCAAAGGTTCCTGTTATCCGCGCCCCTATTCCTCTATTATCGGCATTTTTTGTCTTCCACTTGAATCACATGACGTAGAATAGCGGATAATAGAACCCACGATGTCCCAGCCACCTCCACCACGATGTCGGTGATGATAAAAGGAGTTCAAATGTATCTACAAATACACAACTCATTCACACGTGTCGTCATCTGAAGATAATTATGCAACAGTGAGTGAACGCCATGGAGCCATTCGGAAATGAAACTCAGCAGTTCACTTTCGCTTGGGAAATCGGGGTTAACGTACAATTGACACACAAGTGCCTTTCTTGGCGCTGGTCGATCATTGCCGGTTTGCCCGCAGTCCGCACTCACGATAAGTTAAATTGCGGACACAATTGATTATTTATACGGGTCAGCTCGTGCCATCTGCACTGCAGATGCACAAATGTTATGTTTGGGTCTCATTCCGAGTATTTGGTGAAATATTAAAAGTTAAACAAATACATTATAATTGTATCGGCTATACCTATCGAGTGGGACTTTTACATTTTTATAGTGCGTCCTTAATTCACCACGGGGCCATGTGTTGTTGTGATATCATGTACGTTGTAAGGTGACAAAGCTGAGAAATGTGAATATCAAGTTGAAATATTTATCATGGCCATTTTCAAAAACTGTAATGCCACATTATTGCCCTCTAGTGATCAACCTGAGAATAACACAACGCATGCCACAAAGTATTAACGATGTGAACCATAACTTGACAAACGTCATCATCGTCACCATCAGCCAGGGCCAATCCTACTGCTGGTTGAAAGCCCCTCACCAATGTCCACCAAGGAGGTGGAGCGATGGAATCAGTTCGCGTGCACTTGCCGGGTGGATTTTCCCAATATCTTTGTATCCTAATATCTGGTAGTTCCAATGCCTCATGTGAAATCTGGAGGTAACCCTGCTATCACTCGCCCTTGTATCAGATCAAACTATAAGTATTGTCATTGTAGTCATTGTACTTGGGATTTTCGCTGAGCCGCCCCTTATTGGACATCTGTGGAAAAGAGCTTCATAGCTCATCGGATTCCTCCACTATAAATAAACATTCTGATTCTGAGAATAGGGTTTCCCCTTTTTTCTGGCAACAAAACAGAAAAAAAAGGAAAAACCTATTCTAAACCTATTCTCATATTTTGATACTGGCAAAGCAGGTCCCATGATGTAGATTCTGATTAAGTGTTTACTATCACCTCACGCGTGTCGTGTTGTGTTCACCTCCGTACCCTTGAGTATGTGTCTCTGTGGCGTGTCTCGTACCAAGTTTGATGTTAATGTGGCGGGCAAAGCCTTTTGAGAATCACTTCGCACGAATGACGCTTCATAAAATAAAATAATAATTCTTATTTACACCAGAGAGCCTCAGCGTCAACACCAGTTGACGCTTATCGCGATATAAACCACTTACCTGCTCATTCATGACATTCTCGCTTGTCATTGAGCCATAGGCCAAACGTGATTATCGGTACCATTACAGGGTGCAAAATGCTAACAATAGTTGCATTGAAGCATTTTATCTTTAGAAAATACATATATATGATAGCAAGGTCGCCATGGTAGCTTTCTCGAATAAAAATGTAATTAAACTGGGCAAGCAAAAAGTATGTTTTAATGAGAACACTACTGAATTTGAAAAAAATAAGTTACACGAAACATTTACAAAATATAAACATGCATACGTAGTTCATTCATACAACGAGCAGTACAGTATTAAGTATTAACACTAACATTTGTAATGGTGTATACTGCCCAGGGGGTTGTGTACTACTGGAGTAGCATTTGCCAACCCCAAGTGGAACCAACCAAGCCCGTGCTCCATTGCCAAATTGATTAACTGGCTGCTTGCTCTTATCAAGTCCACACGCACGATTTGGAGTAGTTAACACAGTGGTTTGCACACAAAGTGTACTTGTATAATATAAAATATGTATTTAAAAGAAGTGGTTTTGCAATTGACAGTTCACTTCATTGCTGTCCCAGTGTTCAAAGGCGAAGCCCTGCAATGTCTTGCTCACACCGTGGCTGGTGGAAGGGCCTCGACGATTCGCAGATCTTCAGAGCCCTTCTGGAGGATGTTCGACCTACTTTTTCACGCTGCCCAGATGTTTGGGAAGAGAAGGGATCACCCGCGCTTCGTCCCACATCGCACGTGACCCCACCGATCACAGAACTGGAGTGAACCTTTCGATTGAAAGCTTTCGTGACTGCAGGGATTCATATTATTGGTTCTATCGGTGAAGTCACGTAGAAGGGAAATAATAAATTAATACCGAAAGAACCAATAATATGTAGTGAACATATTTGTGCAGCTGGCTGGGTGGACAAAGGTGGAGGGATTTTAGAAAGTTGACCGCATGATTTCAACTGCTGTGCCGGGAGATTGAACTGGCGACCTCTGGATTGCAAGTCCAGTGTTAAACCATTACACGATGTCAGTATCAAGGTGCTTAAACACATAGGGGGGAAAGGTATACATTTAGATCATTTGATGATATATAAATCATCGGTTTTGGAATTCCAATACAGCAGTTGAGACAATACTGTAGGTTTCTTAAACGTCCTGCCTCTGTCAATCCAGCAATATAAATGGGTGCACTACAGTTCGTCCATTCGGAGATACCATCTAATGTGTGAATTGAGTGTATTCCCATTTTTTACAAGATGTGGAAGAATAGGCCAAATATCCGCCACAGGCACCTCTCCTAAGTTAACTCTCGTGGATGCCCATCTGTCAGCAGTGGCGTGAGCAAGCAATTGCAGGGCTGCATCTTTACCTTTGTACAACACCTTCAGATAAGCTGAAATGTATATGCATTACAAGTCTGAAGGGAAATATATTGAATAACGCTTTTCAATTGGCAGAGCACTTTATCACTTAAAACATAACCAGGAAATAATCTAAATTGCTGAGTATGATTTCCCGCACTCGGTCTTTTTGAACTTTGATGTTAATAAGATGTACTAGGTAATCATTCCCTCCACCCCCATTTCTCACAACACACGATCGTTTCACTCTCAAGGGATATTCTTCCACTTCCCACGAAACAACATCCCCCACCCCGCCTCCACAATTTTTTGTATGAAATTAACGATCCGTGATGCTGGCTGTTAAAAAAAACATCGGTAAAATGAGTGAGAATTTCCCCCTCCATGCGATGCACGCAACTCAGAAAAAAGCCACGAGGTTTGCCGATAACGCGAGGCGTAGACCGCGCGTGACGCGGGTCGAATTGGAAAACCCAGCGTGGCCCAAACCCCAAACCCTCCTTTGGTTTGCTGCGGCGTTTCGCCTCGCAGAGCGGACTTCCCCTAAGAGTAATAATATCTCGGCTGCGTTTTTTTCTTCTTCAGTTCCCTCTCCTGTGCCGTCATCGTTGTTGTTGTTGTTGTTTGCAGTGCGTGGTACAACACCTGCCATTCGTCCCGTCGACGTTCTGTTAATGCAGGATTGTATATGTCCTCAGCGCCACGACCGCTCGGAGATGGAGACCCAAGAGAGACTCATTCGCGACAACAAAAGCAGTTTCTATTCGGATACTTTGCGAGATTTTCCCTCTTCGCCCTATGAGTATCCCTTCTCAGCATACACGCACACTCACCCCCCACACTCACCCCCATCATCTCTGCTGCCGTTGAATTGGGCTTCGCGCAGCCTGACTTTTCCTTCGAATCTCTCCGTTTTTTTCTAAGTTTCCTCTTGTGTTTGCCGCACGTGACATGAGCACAGCATTGAGGCCTCACGCGTGTGAAGGTGTACCATGCACCCAGCACGCACTCGGTCCCATTCGGAGCATCGGCGCCGCTGAAATGAGTTCGACTCGGAAGTTTGTCCTGTGGGTGGACTGCATCTTTGCCACGAGGAGCACGGAATTTCCAACGCTGGCTCAGAGCCAATAATATAATTCCCGTACCGCACAATTTGCAAAAGGGCACGTGGAACGGGGAGAATTTGAATACTTGTTATAGAACAAAGATCCTCCGTATAGCCGTAACGGACTGTTAGGGCAAGTGCTGTTAACGAGAAGCACCTATGAAGGCCGGCAAGGCACACGAGGGGGTGGGTGGCCAGCAACAGGCCCGCCCGCCTTTGTCTCCCTAGTGGCCATGTTGATCGTGAGTGGGAATCGAACTTGGGTTTCCACATTCGTAGCGCAGCGTGCTAACCGCCACATTACCACTCCCCCAATATATATTTTGTGTATAGTATTGTAAGCATACACACACATTGGTGGCATAGATATTATAAATGTAAGAAAAAAAGACGTGTTCTAATTTTTCTGGGTATTTAATGTGAAATATGTACATTAATACAATGTATTTTACCTTTTACATATTTACGTTGTCGTTTTACACCGATATAAAAAACTAAATGTGTTTCCATTTTGGTAAAATATGATGTATGCATGTTGAACTTCTTTCGGACCATACCTAGCCAACCGTTCTAATCAGAGGAGGAGGGAAGAAAAAAACTAAACAACACAAAAAACGCCGTTGTAAAGAAATGAATTTTCAATGTAAAAATTGTATGCACATGACCTCGTCAGGAACTCGAAAGCTAAGCCCTGGTTGAGCCTGGTTGGTACTTGAATGGGCAATACCCCATGGTTGGCCTGTTGTTTTGGGCGTGGGGCTGTTTAGGGGGCACTTTCGCCGATAAGACATCGTCAGTGTGAGGCCCGCCACACCTTTGAAACCATTGGGGGTTTGACAGCAGCACGCTGATGATGATGATGGGGGGTGTTGTCACTCTTTGTGTATTGTCAGGGGCCGCACTAAAGGCCACCAAGGGCCTGCCAGTGGCCCGCGGAACTTGCAATGATGAACACTGGCTTAGTGACACTCAACTATTTTCATTTTTCCATGTAAGGCCCGCTGAGCTCTATAGCTGTTTTTCAGCAGCTATCTGCCCACAAATGATAGCTCAACGATGTGGCTCATCCTGTGGAAATGCATAGCAGCCAAATACATGAAACGCATGTTTCACCTGTGCGTATGTGTGGGCATTCTCCAAGTACTGTACAGTCGACTACTCAGTTTTATTTCCATATTCAAACAGTAACAACATTGCCCAGATATCCCAAGGCAGTGGGTAACCACCACTACGTTATGTGAATCAAGGCAGTATGTACCACCACTACGTCATGTGACTCTAGGCAGTGGGTACCACTACTACGTCATGTGACTCAAGGCAGTGGGTAACCACCACTACGTCATGTGACTC
>CM025647.2:4458275-4481865 GCA_014621495.2 Entosphenus tridentatus
TGAGTGTGTACATGTGTGTGTGTAATTGAATGTGTGTGTGTGATTATGTATATAGGTCGACTCAGTCTAAAGTGAGTACCTGGTGACGGTGTGTAGTCAACATCGCCACTGGGGAGACAAAGGCGGCCGGGCGTGGTGCTGGCCACCCACCCCCTCGCTAACAGCACTTGCCCCAACAGCCTGTGTAGGCTACACGGGGGACCTCTATGTGTATGTGTTTTTAATATAAAGTCATGATTATAATTGCTTATTTTTATACAGGTTGCTGCGTACAGCCTCTGGAGCCTGGGTATTTAAATGAAAGCAATGTGTGTTGTCATAAGGCCAGATGCATTTTTTGAATTGGAAATCCTGTTGCATGTGGTCGTAAAACTGCACCCGTGTACGAAGTAAAGATGTGAACTCAGGCTCTTGTGTGGGCCATCTCGAGTTCTGCCTTCTAGTCTCATCCAGGTCAATTGGGAGGAGCAGATTCACCATTATACCATTCCCAATTTTCCACCTGCCTTTTTTTATCGTAAGTAAGTTGTTCACACGTGGCAATCCTGGCGTGAATGCCAGTGTGTGATCATTATTGCAGAGTGTAGGTCTCATTTGGTCCCTGGATTGAGTTGATACTCAAGAGATTGATGCGAGTCTTCCATATCTGGCAGTGGATTACAAGTTCATGACCAATGGGGTGAATGTTTGTTGTTGCTCACTGAGAGCAGTTGTGTGCCAGAAAGGACAAGGTAATGTGGCTCTAGAAGGGGTCAGATTCTAGAGCAGGGAAAGAGAGGTCACACTGGCAGACAAAGTGGCATGAATATGCTCTTAAGGAAGTCCACTTGGAACCTACTATGATGCAAGGGATGGACAAGACAGATTCGCGGAGCAGGGAAGTTAATACGATGGATGTGTGGCAGTAGTTGCAAGTTGGTGCATTCCACCTGTAACCCAGCACTGTGGTGGCAAGGCATGGTGGATCGCACACGTGTTGTGAAACGCCCTTGCCATGGGCATTGCGGTGGCCCATACTCTGGCTTGCCAGGATAACGAAGGGACAGCAAATGTGGACTTCCCATCCGTGTGGGGAGGAGTGTTGACCACCTCGTTACGCGTGTGGTTTTCTCCGGTTGCTCTGGTTTCCTCCCACATCAATGGAGTTGGGTTCATCAAACAAATTTAGCAAGAACAAAATTCAACACATGATTCAATAAGTGCCGTAAAAGATGAAGAAATATTGTTTAATAGACGACGTTTATGGGCAATGATCCTTCTATATAGCACATACATACAGGGGGCAGAGAGATAATAGTAGATAATATGAGTTTGAGACAGCACGAAACACCATTGGGCTCGATGAGAACTATAATAATGTTTTCTAATGACCATGTTTTTTAATCGGCATGTAAATAGTTAGCTCATTCTAGCTATTGGGTAACAGAGGGCCCCACCGAGCTTTGGTTCAGACTGCCTTCCCGCTTGCCTGTGGTTTTCTGCGCCTCTGAATCTACGGAATTTGTGCGCATTACACATTTGCAACTTTCTCTTTTTTTTTACGATTTGACTGGCGTGGTAGGAGATTGGAAACTCGGAAGGAGGTGGCCTCAGGAGGGAAAATTAGTAGCTTGTGGTGGTGGCAGTGGTCCAGTCACGTGATATTACTGGTGATTAGAACTGACTATATATTCAACCAGATTCCAGTTACTATTGGCATCCATCAGTCTCTCCTACCCAGTCTCCTCACCCCGATGGACACTCGACCTACTGGTGGACGTGGTGTTGGAGATCACGAGGTCGTGAGATTGTTGAGTGGGAGATGAAATTAGAAGGGAGGGATCCATGGATTCCAAGAGTGACTTGTGTGTTTGCGTGTAGAACTCTTTTCACACCGAACGTAGCCAACGGTGCTAATCAGAGGTGCGGGGGAGGGACAATTGATGAATCGTCAGCTTGGATGTCAACATCACCAGTGAGTAGAGGGGGGAGGCCTAAGATTGAAGTGAGGTGAGAAAAGTATGGCATGAGGTTTGAGTTTGGGTGATGGTAAATGGCTGTCTTTGGTTGGAGCACTGTGGGAGGTGGTGGGAGAGAAATGCTCTAAAGAGTTAACAATTTGTAAATTTACGGTAAATAATTTAAAGTGAGGTGTGGTAGTGACAGCCATTCCTTCGCTTATGCATTCAAGTATACACAATATGCACATGTGTGTATCGATGTATTCACGTGTGTATTCATTCGTGCGTTAGGGCGCACACATTGCATACGCATGCATTGTGACGTATCTGTATATGTGCAGCATTGGTTCAGTACAAGCAAACTGGACTGGTTTTGACATTCGTTGTTATTTATTTTGTCTATATATGCATTTGTATGCAGTGAGGAGTGTATACACAGGCCTTGTACATGTGCATAGTGATTTGCCTTTGTGTATGTTACATGTCATGTATGCATCTGTTGGCTTAAAAAAGACTAAACTACAGTATTTCCCAAATAAGGCCATTTTCACGACAACATTGTGAACTTTCTTTCCCCTCGGTTACACGACACATACCGTTTGGGAATTTGTACTGAATCTGTTGTGTATAAAGAATACAAATATCTTAAGTGTATGTATACGTGTGTTATATGTATGTATTTCTCTCGTTATGCGAGTATATACGTGTGAATCATCTGTGTGTCGACTTAAATAATATCTGTGCGTGTAATGATTTTATTTTTTACATGTAATTATGCATAGGTATAGTATGTCTTTTTAAAATGCAAATCTGCGTGTACCCTCTCTGTACGTGATTTGTGCACTGTGTACATATCTGTGTCAACACGTGTATTATACTGTCCTGTAATTCTATTCACACGATGCATTAAATATGCATCATGTGAATATCATACACAGGTACATGCACTGCACGCATACCACCGTATAGACGTGCGTTTTTTCGTGTCACGTTAAATGCACAGCCATTTGCTCTCTCCGCTATCCCTTCTTTAACCAGACGGTGAAACAGACCCATTAAGATACATGAAACAACATTGCCTGTTTTGCAAGGGTGGACCTGGGTCATGTCCGGTGAATTTCCCTCGCTTGCAATTGCACCGTCTCGTCTTGTGCCCATCCTTCTTGCCCAATCCTCCCATTTGCTCCACGTTTTTTTTCTTCCTCCCTTTTTCTCCCCCCTTTTCCACGGCCGACCCAACATTTTTTTTTTTTACAATTCCCCACAGGCCGAAGAGACAGGCGAAGGCTCTGTTTGAGGAGGCATACTGGGACTGCAGCGTGTGCACGTTCAGGAACAGGGCGGAGGCATTCAAGTGCAGCATCTGCGACGTGCGGAAAGGCACGTCCACACGGTGAGAAATTGATAACTTTTGCCTTCTGCTTCCAACCCCCTCCTCCTGTGAGCTGGTGAATTTTCTCGCGTGGAGCAGCCTTGTGTTGACGGTGTACTGCAAGATGTTGTGCAAGTACCGGCACTCCGCGAAATACAAATGTCCTGACTTGCGAACATCCGCACTTGCGAACGAACCGCCGTAAGATGTTGTTATTTCTAACCGTCCGTACTTACGAACCGAACCGCGGGACTATTTTGTTCTGCGGAGTTATTCTCGGCGAGATGTAAATAGTCCCAGCATCCTGCGTGATGCAACACCCCTTGCGACAAGCAAACCAGCATAAGGGCTCAAGGTAAGTGAAAATATAACCGATTTTTTTCTTTTCATGGTACTTTATTTTATGTTTTCTTTACACTACAGTATTTATTACAGTATTAAATACAAATCTACATTATTTATTATTGTTTAACAATGCGTTTGTTGAACCATAACACATTTTATAACACTAACCGTACTTGCATTTAAATATTGAGTTGCAAGATACGAACAAATCGACTTACGAATGGGTCTCGGGAACATAACTCGTTTGTAAGTCGAGGACTGTCTGTATATTCCTTCTTCTGAATAGTTTAGTCATTAGCACACTACGAACCAAGGCAGTTAATTCATCATCATCATGGTCAGTCAAGGTATGCCATCTGCTTAAAAGTGGGCATTACGGATCAGGCAACAGATGGCAAGCATTGGTTTCAATAACCAAAATAAATGACTGATCAGTTTCAGGTATTGAATAATTCATGGTTCTCAGCATGCTAAGAACATTCATGTCGCTTTCCAATGTTTGAGGTCAATGTGTGCTACCTGCTATGACATATGGTTCCGAAACACCGTCATTCACGAAAGATGTAGAACAAAAGAGAAAAATTTGCATAGATGCGTGGAGCGATGCTTGATTGAAATTAGTGACAGAAAAATGTATAAATAGATTAAAGAATACATGCAGATGAATTACATCATCCGAAGTGTGTTGAAAAGTGGACTCAGGAGGCAGGAGATGTCAGAATCAAATGACTTACAAATATACAAATAAAATGCAATACAGTGGTACCTCAGTATACGTCGTTAATTAGTTCAAGAAGGTAGGACTTATACTGAAAATGACGTATACCAAACAAATGTTTCCCATAAGAAATAAAGAGAAAGGAAATGATCCGTTCCAGAGTATAAGAAATTATATTTTATTTGGCATATACATTAATGGGGTTGTATTAACTAATTTAGACACTACTTATTACTAAAATGCATACATAAATTACAATAAATGGAAAAATAAATGAAAATAAATTGAAATAAAAATAAAATTTTACGTCACTTTACCTTGCTGAGAGGAGTTGATAGCCTACGAGGATGGTGGTGAGGAAGGGGCGGAGTCGTGAACGGGGTCTACGTGGGTACGTGGTGACTCATCCCAACCCATACAAGTTCTAGCAAGCGCGGCGTATCCCAAGCAAGACGTTGTATCCCAAGACGTGTTTTTCTCGTCAAAGCACGACGTATACCAAATTCGACGTATTCCAAAGCGGTCGTATACCGAGGTATGACTGTATTTTAAAAAAATCTTACCAGGTAAAGCCCACTGAGCTATTGACTTATTTTTCAAAAGCGACCTGGCCACAAATGAAAGCCCATCAAAAAGTGGCTTATTATCTGGAAATGTTATAGCAGTAAAATAATATAAATAATCACGAGAAGAGAGACGATGGTCAAGAACAAGAACAGTGGTAGCAACCATGGCATGGAACACGTCCAAGAGGATGTCCAGCGAGTAAATAGAGCGATGAAATCAGTTTGTGTCCAGGTGCTGGACGGAGTTTTGCATTGCAAGATCTTAACAGGTGGTGGTCTGCCAGCTTAGGGAGAGGCCTTCATCCAGCAGAAGATTGGTCATGGCTTATAATGATAACTACATTTACAATGCAAGCTGGTCATGTTGTTTGCTCAAGAGCACACAAATCTAGTTACACAAAACACAAACCAGGGAAGTTCCCAAATTTTTCAGAACGTGAAAAAAAACTGCTTTCGCCTTGTTCAGCCACATCTTCTTCCCTCCCAACTTTACCAAGGTTTGAGAGTCCCCTTGCCTTGGATAAGTTGTCCAGGCGGATGTTGAAACTGAAGTCCGCTTGTACAAAGTTTGTTTCGGAACCTGCAAAACTATCTCCAGATGAATCAAATTGCAGCAGCCCAGACTTCCCACCTTGCATCTGTAATCATAACCACATCACCCCCACTCCACAGATCTCTCCACTGGCTGCTTACGAAATTCTTTAACACATTCCTGCGGAGGGATCTGGTAGGAATGTTGGGTTGCTCGGTCAATGGCCAGGGTCAACGGCGGCGTGGTGTATTCCGCAAATATGCCCGACTGAGGGCGGGCACAAGCCGGCGTGAGTAGGTTAAACGTTGAGTTTTATAAGGGCACCACGGGGTGATCAGCCCCTCCCCACCCAGCCCCACCCCTCCCACTCTCCACCCAGCCCCACCCTCCCCACCCAGCCCCTCCCCACCCAGCCCCTCCCCACCCTCCCCACCCAGCCCCTCCCCACCCTCCCCTCTCCACCCAGCCCCACCCCTCCCATTTTTGGATGTACGACGGACGGACACAATAATCTCCTGTGGGCTGGTGGAACCAGGATGTTCCTTCCAGTATCAGTTAAAGGACTGCCTTCACCCCCCTCAAGATCTACCCCTGGACTTGCTCCTGCCAACTACTCCCATGACATCTTGCTCTGCTTCCCCTCGTGTGCTCGCTGTGCCAGGCACCAAAGCCTTTTGTCAATAACCCCCAGTGAACCTCTGCTGTGTGGTTGGGTGGTGGCATCTTCTCGGCTGTGAGCTGTGCTGTTTAGAAATCCCTTCACCAGTTGTCCACTCTGGCAAATCTTCTAAATCTGTTCAAGCCAAAACCTAAGGCATCTTTTGCTCTTCTTATGGCTCTTCGATTTAAGTATCTTACACAGCACCGTACAATGTGACAATCTTCCTGTTTGCCCTGTGGTATCCTACCTCAAATTTTGTACAGCATTTTGAGATGCAGCCACATTTGGAAGCCCTGCAGATCACGTTTGTAATGTAAAAACTCAAATATTAGTCAATATTGGCCGTTATTCGTAACATAGAATCCTTTTTCACTTATATAGATTGATCTCTAAAGAAGGGCTGTTGCCCGAAACGTTACCCGTTTATATATTTTAGGGGGCAGTGTTATTGACAACAAATGTGTTGGCTTGTTGCCATCTGTACCCCCTCACAACGCAGAACCGGCAAACTCATGTTGTTCCATGTTGCGTTGTGCCTGCCTGCTGTGGCCGCAGGAAGCCCCGACTGAATTCACAGCTCGTCGCCCAGCAGGTGGCTCAGAAGTTCAGTGTTCCCACCAAGAAGGAGAAGAGGGAGCGCGGTGAGAAAGAGAAGCTGGACAAAGACAGAGAGGCGTCTTCCAGCACAAGCAAGAGGAATCTCAACAAAAAAACAAGGTATGATTATTTACGGTTGATGGCTGTTGATGTTTGCCAACCGGTCACGCTGAGGACTGGGGTCTCCATTGAGAAGTGTTCCCCTTATGACAGCCATTGCTCCCGCCGTATACAGCAATCCCCCCGCGATAGGTTTCCACGTGCATTGTTCCGCGTATACGTTTGCTGACTAATTGGGGGAGCGTATTTCCTTGCAATTGTAATGTTTCACATATGCATTGCATTTAAAAATTGCGCAAAAGTTTTTGCGCATTTTTTTTCACGCGGTGAAAACGGTCTACTTTGCGATGTAATACAGTACTGTACGTGCGGAAAATCCCTCGATCACGTGCCTCCATCTGCCAGCCCCCGCCATTTCGTGCGTTCATTGTGCACGTGTTATTTAGCCATACTGTGTAGCATCACGTGATTGTTTAAATAAAGTAGAGTAAAAGTACAGCACTTTACCATCCGGAATGCTCTATTAACCGGCGTCTGTCATAGATGGCAATACTAATCGTCCTTCACGTATCCGGAAACAATTCCCATAGCCATCCGGCATCTTGCCGTGCGGTTCTCAAAGATCTGTTGTTGTTTTTACGGAAGCGTCAGGACACTGCCGAGTGGTGGCGCTAGCTACAGTCTGTACATACAGTACTTACCATTGTATACTGTACTCTAAACTGCCCCACTGCTTCTCTACAATCAACTTAGAATGCTCTGCAACTGACTGGTAAGTACCCCTGTAAAAGAGTACCGTATATTATTTCTCATATAGTTAAAATGTAAGCTTAGTTTCTGTCTTGAAAAGTTGAATGTACCATTGGAACCTCATTTGCCAGTAAAAATGTGGTGAACCTTAAGTATAACTCTCCGATAACCGGCATATTTGATTAACCGGCATCCTCCATCATGGATGGAGGATAACGGAGCTTTTCCTGCATAAATGACGTATGAGATGAGTTCAAAACGCCACAGTTGATGATTGCGCCTCTGGCAAGGAACATTTCAAAGAAAAAGTATGAATCTCGAGGTTAAATTCGACGTTATATTGTATTTTATATATTGCTACAAAGCTTGGCCTACCCATCTATTTGAGTTAGCGCAGGAAACGTTCTAGAATGTGTTCAAAATGTGGCGCCTTTAACTGCCGCTAAAATGACTCGTCTAGCAGTTGTGGGATTGTCGAAAATATGGAAAGGCTTTTAAAGTGTCAGAATTGAAGATCAAAATCAGTCGCTTCTGGACCATCTGTGGTAAGTATTTGTATCTAATTGTTTGTATCTATCATGAGTTAAAATGTATGCAAACTTATACTAATATGCATTTTTGCGCACTTGATGACACTTAGTCACGCATTTTCTTTACCCGAAATGTCAGCTAGGAAGTCGACCCCTGATTATAATATTATTTACATGGGAAATTATAGTTAGCTTGAAGTCATTTGGAGTTGAGTATCATTTCCCTGGAAGGCATCACTTATGTATAGCGATGGATTCCTATACTCGCATCAATGCGTTGTTTTCGTAGTAGTCTCCGGATTATAACCAAGGTTTTTGCATTTGTTCTATATAGCTCATGTGCAGGTTGATGTCTGATGTTTTCACTCCACGTGCTGTGGGAGCTTCTTTAGAATGCTTCTTTCTTTTATAGTGCCTGAAGAAGCTTCCAGGATGTTGAGCGAAACATCGGGCATCATTGCAGAATGACTCGCGTTTTTAACCCGGAAAGCCATTGGAGAGATCAAGTTGTGACTAGGTGGCATGTGCCACTTGTAGCTATTTTGCCTTTTAACATTCACTTTTATCCAAAATGCATTTATCTGACTATGTTAACAGGTAGTGTGAAACAATATGTAGAAGATTATATACACATTTTTTTTCATCAATCTCATCAGTATTCAAAACAATCTTTAATCAAGTAAATGGTCGATTTTAAACAACTGTATTTGAAATCAACTAAAAATCTAACAACATTTATTATATAGTTGGTCGCATGCGTACAAAACAAAGTACTGGCAAGTACATCACAACACTACTGTGTTGTAAACTTGTTGATACCTGATGACATGACAACATGACAATGTAAATGTTTATCCATGGGCGGCGGAGGCGTTTTCACGTTGAAATACATTCACAAGTTAAGATCGCTTGTCTCACATGCTAATGTTTATCTTTCGCCTAAGGAAGTGGTGCCCCCCCCTCATTGTACAGCTCGGCAGGTTGCAGGTCATCCTCAGACAAAAGAAGAAGTGAGCCCTCTGTGTGAACAGCACGTTGTCATCACTGTGGTTTTAAGTGCTTAAAAAGGGAACTTTGAGGGTAACACTGCCGGGGCTCATTGTGCAAAAAAAAGTTTGTGTACATTTGCATTCTGGCAACAAAAACGTCAGGATGGCATGTTCCTACCCGACTATGCATGGCTGCAGCCACCTCTACAAACACGTGTTCCCTCACATTCATTGTACTTACTGCTTGGCATTGATGCCACGGTTTAATGTGCCCACGGTATCACGTTTTTTTTATCCATAATGATGAGGGCGGGGTGAGTTGCTTCTCTTGGTCAATCATTCTATCCACAATTATCGGTAACAAAAAATTATAAAAATAATAGGAATTAAAATATCATTTTTTTTTAAAAAAATTCTATTATTATTTCTGTAATTTTTATTATTATTTTTTACCTACGTGACTTTACCGAAAAAAACCTGAGTATGAATCCTTGCAGTCACGAAAGCTTCAAATCTAGAACAAAAATTAATCCTATCTACCACAACATCTGTGGGTAAACGTGGAGAATCCAGTGCATGTGCTACGCATCTTATCTTACCCACGAAATAATTGTGAATGGTGGATAACAACGCACTTCCTGGTGGCATCTTCTGGGTCTGCTGTCTGCGCATCTGTCCAAGCCCTCGTGTAATAGGAAGAGTAGCAGCACACCCATATGCTTTGGCGACAGGCCAATCTATCATTTTCTAGTTTTATTACACGTTGTTATTTCTGCAGAGCATTTGGCAATTCTGATGAAACACCCCTCAGTGTATATTTAACTTAGGTCGTCGTATTGACTTTAATACGTGTACTGTGGCACCACTTGTAAATACTGTTTAAACTGCTATTCTATTAAGGAAGATAGATGCAACTGATAGTGTAAAGTAATCACATAGCTTAAAAGTTAACGATGGATGAAGATTGTTATCTTGTAATTACAATTGATACGATGTCTTCAGTTGATTGTCAGATGATGTCAAGCTAGATTAGCACAAATGTACCATGTATTTCCATTGATCTAAGTCACTGTTCCCTTGCACAACCAAGCTTTTGGCAGTACTCGTCTTCAGTGGTTGGTGCCAAATCAAGTCGAAAAATTGCACAATCTTATCGTTAAGGGATGGGCTCTCCATTTTGACAACCGATCTTGATTTTTTTTGACAGCCAACTAAAAATGGTGATTTGTTTTGTCCGTGACGACGGATGAGAGTACGCTGGGCATTTTTTTTGTCAACCGACAAATGAGGAATTGCCGCTACAGAAAGATCCACGGTGACACCATCCGAGCGGTTGCGCGTTTCCAGAGGTTCGATTCCCAGCTCGTGGTAACGCGTGCCGCTGTCCGCTTAGCGGTGGACATTGGTGTCGTTGGACAATGCCGGTGTCGTCCAGATTTGTCAAATGGAAGAGGGATAACAAAAAAACAACTTACAATTTACCCAGTTGGAATATACATCGTACCCCCCCCCAAATTCTGTCAAAACATGGAACGACCCTTCTGAAAAAGAATAATGGCACTCGGTGAGGTTTTCCCCGGGTAAACATGCTTAGTAGTCGTGGCAATAATAATAATACGATCACAATCATCGGTGTACCATCATCGGTGTACAATTTCACCCTCTGTCGCAATGGGTTAAGTAAGACACCGATGTGGGTGTCCTCAATGTATAGCTCAAGCGGAACAGACAAACCTGGGGCCTGCCTAGAGGTAGAGAATTGTTTTGAAACTCAGCTAATGGAGTTGGGAGAGGGGAGTGATTATAAGGTATATCTACAAAACCACACATGTTGTACGTGTCGTATCACTTGCTTGTGGGTGTATTTGCACACGTGTAAGAATGCAAATGGGTCATCCTTGTTATTAAGTGGATGTTTAAATTTCAGACTGATGATTTCAGACTGATGACCGACTCTCTCTTTGCTTAAACTGAAGCGACTTATCATCATGAGCCGTGTATATCCACTGCTGGATGAATGTCTCCCCACATCATCATCCCACATGGTCCTGTGATGCATTTCCTAAACAGAGGAAGAGTTGTACTTGAGGGAAGAGTTACCTGGATAACATTAAGGTCCTGAAACTACTGTAAGTTTAAGATGATTAAAAAAATGTCCTGCAACAGGCCATGAAGATCTAGAAATGTACCAATTCTATGAATAACTAAATCAGCTACGATATGATACAATTGGTAAATTCATTGCAACGCCAGTTAAAATGTCCAGGGGGTGAGATGATTATTTGTGAATTTGGTAGTGCCGCGGTGGTGAGATGTTTTCTCCCTCGCCTGGTATGGAGGAGATTGTGGGTTCGGTCCTGACCCTGATGCCTGTTTATATGGAGTGTGCATGTTCTCCCTGTGGTCGCGTGGAATTTTTATCCAGGTCCTACAGTTTTTCCCTCGACTTTTCCCTCCACATTTAGAAGCAACACGTGTTCAGAGTATTTGGCTGCTATAAATGTCCACATGATTAGCCACTTTGTTGAACTATCACTTGTGGCCAGGTCGCTTCTGAAAACGAGCTATAGAGATCAGTGGGCCTTACCTGGTAAAAATAAAAATAGTTTAATTCTTGACTTAAAGCTTTCGTGACTGCAGGAATTCATATTCTTGGGTCTTTCCGTAAAGTCACATAGATAGGTAAAAATGTTTTGTCATTTTCTTTGAACCTATCTACGTGACTTTACCGAAAGACCCAAGAATAAAAAATAGTTTAGTTTAAAAATGAGGGAAAAAATGTGAACTGGAATTCCCAACCACTAGGGCCGTGAAGATAACAAGCGCCTGTACGGAGGCGGCTGCATAGCGACATTTATAAATTAAAGTGACTTTATTTTCACGAAAAAACACACCACGTTGTCAGGAACGTCTCTCACCTTAGCAAATTCAACACGGCAAACGATCGCAGGCCGGTGCGATGCACGTTACATTTGAACATTGGCAAAGAACGAACAGAGCTAATTAAAGGTGAGACTAGGACAACGTCAAACATCTAGTTTTCAGGAGGTAGGGGAATTTCGACTCATTATCAGCAACAGATTGAACTCCCCAGAGAAGCAGAATGATGAAATGGATGTCACTTTCAAAATTGAGATCGCTAACCTTGTGATGGTGCACTAAAAGTGGGTGGTTAATGTAGAAAGCTAGAGGGCAAGTTATCTGAAACCTTAAAGAATGCATGCAATAAGGCGGTAAATAATAACAGGATGAATATGCTGAATAAAATGGAATACGTAGAACTCTGTAAAACCACTGAGAAAAGAATGAGGAAAGAAAGATTGTGAACTACCAAAATGATTGAAGATGTAATAAGCCAAAGAGGTCACGAATATTGTAACAAGGAGGTTTATTGATACAGGTCATGTAGTGACTATTATGGAGAGGCACACGTGATAGACATTTGCCACGGTAGAACTGTTTTTTATCCATAATGATGAGGGCGGGGAGTTGGTTCTCTTGGTGAATCATTTTATCCACAGTTATTGGTAAAAATACAACATTTGTGGATAAACATAGATAATCCAGTGCATGCGCTACGCATCTTATGTTACCCGCAAAATAATTGTGAATGGTGGATAACAACGTACTTCCTGGTGGCATCTTCTGGGTCTGCTGTCTGCGGATTAACACCAATCGTAGGAAGTCTCGCGCATCTGTCCAAGCCCCACGTGTAATAGGAAGAGTGGATAATAAGGTAGCGGATAAGACGAGTTTTACTCCACAGACTTAACGAGCCAAAGCGTGACGGAAGGGCCAAGTTGGTGTTTAAACTCTGCAGTCTTCCAACTATCCGGCAGGCAAAGTCCCACCGCAGTCCCGCCTGGACCCAAGCGGTCCTTGCGTCGTCGCGCTCACGGTGCCGTTGTTGATTTATTTTTGCCCTCACCTATCTCGGGGCAGGCCCAAGCTGAAGAACATCGACAGGAGCAGTGGGCAGCAGCTCGCGGTCACCGTGGGCAACGTCACCGTCATCATCACCGACTTCAAGGAGAAGAAGCCCACGGCAGGTGCCGGCGCGGTGGCGTCGGGCCCCAAGGGCCCATCGGCGGGCGGGGCGGCCCGGGGCGGTTCGGAGAGGGGCGGCTCCAGCTCCGACAGCAACACGGAGAGAGATGAGCCCTCGCACCCGGCCTCGCCGCAGAGGGACGAGTCGCTGAGCGGAGACTCGCACTGAAGCGGCGGTGGAGGTGGCGGTGTTAGGGGGAGGGGGGTGGTGGCGAGCGTAGGAATCCGTCGCAGATTGATTTGCGTGCTGTGAAGTCTCTTTAAAGTGCTCGGAGAGCGGCGAAATTTCAATTTGGCTTCTTTTTGGCAGGCCCAAAAATAGTGCCGTGTTTTTATCGCTGTATGCATTTGCACCGGAACTACACTGAGAATCAGTTTTTATAGCCGAGGTAAATGTGTGCCTTGGTCAACCATATTTTTTCCCAACTTCTAAAACCTTATAAAATGCTGCGTAAGCATCTCTTATACCAGCAGTGTTTTTTTTTTTCCATAGGCTGTATCACGCCGACTTTTCAGTGTACAGAAATTTAAGGTCAATTCACCAATGAACTTGTATATGCCACATTTCACTGTGATAAACCTCAGCACAAACATTGGGTGCTGATGCGCCAAAACTGATCTGACATTAGAGACTGTCAAACAAAAGTTAGTAGTTAATTTAGAGCAATAAGTGCTTTCAAAATAGAAACAAATGTAAAATCTGTTGGTGCTAATGTTTTGGCCTCAAATAAATGTACGTGTTTATTTATACATAAACAATGGAGCTGAACCTTTTTTACTTTAATAACATACATGTCATTTTAGTATAACAAGTGAATAGTAGTAGCTCTACAGCACACACTGGCACTGCAAATAATCTGCATTGCTCAGTAAATACAAAGCTTCTATTCAATTTGGCTGTGTAAAAGACAATGGCGTTTTTACAATACAGTACAGGGATTTCAGACGGTTAACTTTATATATTGCTGTCCGTAAACAGTTGTTTTTCTCTATTGCGGTTGTCCCTTTCCAATGCGTGGCAAGAATACGTTTGTGGTGCCTTGTGTTTGTACATACTACATCGGTGGCTGTATCGTGGTGTGTGCTTCTGTGCTATTGGCTGTGCCAGCTGCTATGCGAGACGTTTTTCTTCGGCCATGGCACGGCATTTAAATGTGGGAGGGCTTTCTTGCCGCATATAATTTGAACATGTTCTCATGATCTAATCGAGTGCAGCACATATTCGGCCTGGCAAGTGAGAGCACATTGACACTTGCCCAATTAACTTTGTATCTGGGATATGATTAAGCCATAGTTGTGCACTCCACAATGCCGGTGTGATTATCAGAAAGATAATGAACCTTGCTAAATGCACATGGTTCTGTAAAATCCTTGCTGCCCAGTTTGTTACGGACACTCGCTTAACATTCGGTTTTTGGAGTTTAATTTATTGTATCTGCATCAATTTGCATGCGAGTTGAACCGCACGCTCCCCTTAGCGTGCGTCGTCGTACAAGCGACAGCGTCACACCGAGCTTGTAAAGCGCAATCTTGGCACGGTTTTCGTGAAATCTAGACCACAGATTGAATTGTGAGGTTCCCATCATGCGAATTGCATCCTTCGGCTGTAAGGGGGTCTTGGATCGGTGTGGTGGTTGGTGGGGTTCACACAAGGGTGAGATTTAATCGACCTTCATGTTGGGAATGTCGAGTTGTGAACAAATGCAGTCACACTCCACACAACGATGCATAATCTGTTCAATATGAAGGGAGTGAAACAAATTTCTCACTCACTTCATGGTCGAGGGTGAGAAGGATCTGCGTGGAATGTGCTGTATGGCCAACCGTTATTAGGAAAACACAATCTCTGAAAAGGACTGAGAAATAAAAAAATTGAAACTGTACTATCATCGAAAATAATGGCAAGAGCTCAATGTAGCTTACCTCTCGATATGCTGTGGGACACTGGCATTGTTAGCTTAGCATAGTAGTTGGCACCTTCATTGCTTGGAATAAACTTGATGGAACTTGAATGGAATGAAAGTACTCTATAGATATACTTAAATATATACCTATATTAGAAATTATTGTGCAAATTCGAATACATATATATATTGTAGTCTGTTGCTTTGTATTTCAGCTATGCATTCATATATTCTTGATTCTGTAACAGTGCCTCTACGGCAAGTTTGTTAGTGTTTTACCTGTTAACTATTGGTGTTGAGAAAAAAAAACGTAACATTGTATTAAATCTTGCAGCCCTTGAGGAAAGCAATTTCTAAAGGTGAAGATGCAGAGTTTTAATATAAATATTTCTGGTTCGTCTAAAATCTCAATCATAGTGTAGTTTTCAACGAAAGCCTTTCCAATGCCACTTGACATAAACCAGACCTGTCATAATCAATTTAAACGATGGAACAATAAAACTAAATAATAGCCCTACTGTGAAATCGTAACTCACAAGAAAAAACACACATTAATGTGATCCCTTGCATATTTATTGGTGCTAGTGCAAAAGCATGCCTCGTGTAAAACCGATATTGTGGTATGTTTTATGTGTGTAGTCGTTTAAGCCCTCGTTAATATCCACATCAATCGTGCCCCTGTTGTACTTAAAGCACTTACACGTGGCTAAATTAATTTCGGTAATTGTTTTGTGTCTTATGAGAGACTAATTATTGCCGTGCATATGTGTGCATGCGTGTTTGCGTGTGCTGTACCGTATGTGCACAATACAATACTTTTGTTGTGACGAAACATAACCGAGTATGTTATGGCAAGACGCGTACATGACGGGGAAAAATAAAATGCGTCTGTAATAATCAATGACTGATAATTTACAATGATGCATAATGGAATTTATTGTGACTATCGGTATGCAAATACGATTACAATGAGTGTGTGTGTGTGCGCATGCATATAAATGTACACAGTAATACCACGACTTGCCAGTTTTTTTTGCATTTCCGCACCTCAGATTAGGTCGGCTCTGTACTGCGTGAAAGAAGTTCAACATGCATGCATGCGTACATACATTTAGCCGGACCAATGCCAGACAGACAAATGACGAATTCATTTGGTGCACGTAACGGTGCTCCCAGGGCACCAGGCTGCAGGCAATGCAGGTCCACTGTTGCTGTGGCCCAGACGGTATTGTCACTGCGTGTGTACTGTGAAGCTCCCTGTAATGCCGCAACCTCTTGTCTTCTTGCTTTCGGCCCTTCATTGCTTTGCCTTCCTTCGGATTCTCTCGCTTTCTGTTACGGTGCTCGGATGTTGCCTCACGTTCTCTCATTGTGCGTGTTGACTGCTTGTGTCTTGTCGGAGTTGCGATACGCACAGCACATTCATTATAGCACAGTCGTTTTTTTTTCCCTTCTATATACATGTATTTTCTTTTACGGTCGAGTAAATGTATTTAAAAAGAAATTATTTCAAATAATTTTAGTCGCTGTATGTTTTTAATGGTAGGTTGTATTTCGAGGGTTATTTCATTATTGTCGCATGATTTTGATTATTTTTTTGCAGCAGGCTGGACCGAGGCTCCCCTCCCCCCCCGCCGCTTTATTAGTCTGCATATCGATTAACAGCCGTGATGCTACACAACCCAAAATAAGAGGTTTCCCTCACTTCATGCGCTAAGATGCAGCAAAGCAGAAACGGCACGTGAGGAGGCAGCTGCCTACTGAGGAGCGCACGAAGTAGACACAACGCTGTCCCGCTTTCCCACCACATCGCCGCAATGTCGAGTGAATGCAAACCGCACGGAGCGGAAATGTTGCGTAGAAGTAGGTTCGGAACGCGAGATTGCACAAGTCGAACCCGCGTCGAGTGAGAGAAACCTGTATCTCGCGAAATTTAAGTGGCACATTAAAAAAATTGAATGTAGGTCGGCGGTCAGGTGGTTTGATTCGCTGCGAAATTGCGTTCGAATAGAAGTTAGCTGCCCATGATAAAAGCAGGTTCTCTAAAGTGATGGTCTGAGCCTAGTCACTCATAACGACAACAAAACAAATTATTACTTTGAACGTTTTGCTTATTTTTGGAGGAGTATTTTAACTTTTGAGAAATACACCAGCTTTACTTGCCCTGTGATGAGAATTTTTTTCTGTAGCACGGTGAGCTGGAAAGTTCAGCCCCCCCCACCCCCTAATTCTAGCTTTCGTGACTGCAAGGATTCATACTCTTAGGTTTTTTCGGTAAAGTCACGTAGGTGAAACATAATAAAATAATAATAAATGAAAATAAATCAATTAAATCACGACGTTTCGGAGGAAACACAAGTCTCCATCTTCAGATGGGACCGTCACAGCTGAATTGATTTACCTGTTGTGTCTGAAAGAGGCCACATTTTAGCACTCGTCCTGAGATGTCTCCTCCTGAGATGTCGTCTCCTGGCTTTGGTCTACCAATAATTGTTGCACTGCTCTGCAAGAATCCCACAATGGATGGATACTTTGTCTCATGCCATGACACCGAAAACATAAATTGGAATCTCATTCGAAAGATAGGAATGTTGGCAGTGATGTGATCAGATCGCAGGGGTTATTTTTGAAAGTGTCTGTCCGTGCACGGCAGCTAAAAAGTAAAAACTTTGGAATTTGAATTCCTCTTTCATTGCCTGTCATACACCTTTGATCAACGCACTAGTCACATTGCAAGTGCAGAACTGTATTTTGATTACTATAGTTCTACTGTTCATCTACTTTATATAGAATTTGCAACATTCTACAAAGCACATGGCATTTTGAAAACACTTCCTCAGATACTTTATTTTCTTTGGTTGCATTAAATTATATTTCAAAAACGGAAGTGGTGTAACCGCGACGTAATTTCTGGATAGTTTCAGCAACGTGACTAGGCTGACTTGGAATAGGGATTATCAGCACTACAACGAGAGTACAAAAGTATGCCTGGCCATTATAATTCTTCTATATGCCTATAATCCTATAAGCAGATTTATATTAAAAAAACATGCAGATAAGAGAAGGGCATATTAACAGCGCTCTGGATTGGTCTGGCTCAAATTAAGCACCTGGGTGTAACTCTTGCATTATATAAGCCCTCTGCATGTAGCCAATAGCAAAATGCTATGCCATTACTTGCTGTGGACATGCATACATTACAGGCAACTTCAATATTACAGATTATTATAAATATAAATTGTTTGTATGATCTCGTGTTTCAAATTCAGTACCAAAAAGCAGTTTGAAGAAAAATGTTCTTCAAAGTGACATTCATATCTGCATGTTTGTCAGCCTTAAGTATGTTAATGCATAACGTTTTGTGCTGACTTTTTGACAAATCATATATTGAGCTATTAAAATAATGTTTAATATTGTATTATTACTATTGTTATGCCATAATAAGCATATCAGAAAAAACGTGGTTATCTTTCAGAATTTCCTGCTAATAAATGTCGATGCGTCATGTTTGACAAGATTGTTGTTGATGTAATCATATGGATGGACTGAATATTCTCGGTGGGTAGTTGACAAATACTTGAAATGTCTAAGTGGTGCTAGTACATATTACGTATTATACGTGGCTTGTTTTACAATTTGTCAATTTGTTTCACCTTTTATACTTTGTCTATTTGCATACATTAGCAAAAGTATTGGCTTATTCATTTGTCCTCTGACTCATTTTTGTATCATAAAGTATAATAAATGACACAATATTGCTTTTGGAGTGTTGCCATTTCCTCTCAAAATATACAAGGTTTCATATTATTGGTTCTTTCTGTAAAGTTACGTAGAAGGGAAATAAATACAATAATAAAAATATAAAAAATTATTCTCACAAGCAATCGTCAGCTGATGATGATTGCTTGTGTTGCAGTGGAAACGTCGTGAGAATTTGTATTGTTTGATATTTTTATTATTTTATTATTTCCCTTCTACGTGACTTTACCGAAAGAACCAAGAATATGAATCCCTGCAGTCACGAAAGCTTTAAATCAAAATATACAGGGTGTTTAAAAAAAGATTGACCCGAGTTCAAATCGCTATGTCTTTGAAATTGGGTCTATCTTTTTGAAACACCCTGTATATTGCATGTGAGTTATTGGGTTATTTGCCCTTAATATCCAATGTAGGTGTGTTATAAAATCGTATGCATTCATTGTTGGTACAGTCACATTAATTTCAGTAAGTTTATATGATAAAAGACTAGATCATAAAGCCTGTCTTTGCGAGGCAAAATATTTCAATAAATATAATAATTAACATCAGATTTTTTTTGATTGTCTACAATCAGACAAAACTTCTCCAAAAATGTGTTTTTTCGCAACAAAAAACAAAATAGTTGATTACTTGCTTCAACTTCTTACATTTAAAGGCGTGCTCATCGGAAACGGATCAATTAAAAAATTCCGTTCCTTTTTATTAGAAAGAACAAAACAATGAACTTAATACTCTGAGGGGAAGCTCCTATCTTTTTTAAATTTTCGAATTCAAATACACATTACATGCGTATTTGTTTCGTTCAAACCCCCTTTAACGCTCTATAAAACTAAAAAAACCTGCAATCTTATATTTTGAATGGTTTCTGAATGACACGCACAAACATTTTTACGGGGCATTTTAAAATGGAGATTTTTGGAGCCTTAAAATAAAATATCTGATTTTCAGATTTTTCTGTTTGTGTTCCATGTACCAAACGTCAGCTTTCTACCTTGTCGGGAAGTACCCTAAAGATGTTTGAGACAGATTGCGGTCTTGATTAAAATAGAAGATATGCACGGAAATGGCGTGGAGTGGTGACTTGCTGTGGTTCGCGCACTCTGCTGTGAAATTGACCTGCTTTCCGATTTCCACCAGCGGCTAGCACCAGTGGTGAGTGATATCTGTACCCGTCCTACCCACACCCCACACAAACGTGACGTGACCAGCATGGTGAAGTATGATCACGCAAAAATTCACATCGCCAGCAAAGCACGAGGAGGCCTTCACCCAGCAGTCGACCGACTGAGGGCTGCAAATGATCATTAGGCATAGAATCAAGATATGATTAAACTTTGAATCAAGAACATTTTTCGTAATACATTTGTTACTGTGATTTTAAGAGAAAAAAATATTGACTTCATTTTATTTTTACGAAGTATAATTATGCAAATAAGAATAGCCGTTGTTATTTAGTACCGGTGAACAGTAATTTTCCGTTTCTACAGTCAGAAGGTTCTCCATGTGACAGCTTTAGTCGTTGACACTAATGGGTGACGGGTTGAACATTTGCGCGTGTGGGACGCTTACAATCAACACGCTGTACAAAGCCACGGTGGTGTGTTTAAAATCGGTGTCAACTTCCAAATTTAGAGACATTAAATTGCAAGCGCGGTTTATTGCGCATTGCTAATCTCCCCCCGCCCAAACCCGCCACAAACACACATAAACTCTGAACTTAATTTGACAGTGGCCAGCAAGAGAGGGCTCGTTTCGTGCGCATTTTAGTCGATCTCGTTTCCGTTGTTGGGCAATAAATTGGGCACCGAAATTGCAGCGTTGTCAAAATACGTCCAGACCTTTTTTTATTTTTACGGGAAGTCGATGGATATAACGCGCAACCAAAAATTAACTGCGCTAAGCATGTGCTGGGGAAGACTAAACAATAAATGTGCCAATCCGTGCACTCGGGTGTTAGAGGGGGGCAAAGGAAAGCGACGCGTTGAGAGCACGCTCGTGCACCCTGCGCCGTGCGTTCAAAACTCTTCCTCCAATGTATGCGCATGTCCGTCCCGGATTAAGCTAGTGCGGGGCCTGTAGCATATGTTATAAAGGGGCCCTACATTTTTTACAAAACACAAATTTGTAACTTGCATAGTAAAGTAATTGTATTTTTTCATTTGCGACACAGTCAGATAATACGACAAATCGCTAACCTTAAACACCCAGTCGTTCATAAAAAGTTGAAGGCAGTATAGTCCTATAGTAATAGAGCAAGTGCAAAATCACTGAACCGGAATTGATAGCTTGAAAGAATTTAGCGCGGGGCCCTTGAAAGTGCGGGGGCCGTAGCATGTGTAGCTACTCTTGCTACTAGGATAATCCTACACTGGTGCATGTACGTATGTGCATAAGTAGAACTTTTTTCGCACCGCACGTAGCCAACCGTGCTGATCGGAGAGGCGGGGAAGTGGAAACAAACCGAGCACTAAAATCAGCTCTAAAGAAATAAGAAAACGCGAGTGATGCGAGATGGAATTAATTTATTTGCTGAACAAAAAATAATATTTTAACAATGTACATTTATTTGTAAGTTAAGCTAAGTGTATTTTAAAAGCTATACAGCTGCCATCAGGAGTAAGTAGTTTATCAGCTGAACCTGGATGCCCCCTTCACCAACCCACGATGGCCAGTGGTGAGATGTGAACTCCCTCGCCTGGTATGCAGGAGGTCGTGGGATCCCAACCCTGACGCCTGCAGTATATTTGGAGTTTGCATGTCTCTCTCCCCGTGGTTGAATGGATTTTTTCTCTGGGCCCTCTGGTTTTCCCTCCACATATAGTAACAAGCGTTTAGATTAGTTGGCTGCTATACATTTCCACATGACAAGACACTTCGTTGAGCTGTCAATTGTGGTCAGGTCGCTTCTTTAAAAAGAGCGATATAACTGGGCCTTACCTGGTCAAATAAAACATAGATAGTTGAAGAATGATCAAACAAACCCTCTGAACAATTTGGCATGGGGAGGCCTTCAACCAGCAGGGGATTAACAAAGGAATTAACATTATTTTAGTATACACATAAAATGGTTCAATAAGTTCAGCGAAAAAAAACTGTGAACTGAACACATTCCTGCGGTGGGAGCTGGTAGCAACGTTGGGTTGCTCGGTCAATTGCCAGGGTCAACGGCGGCGTGGTGTATTCCGCAAATATGCGCGACTGTGAGGGAGGGCACAAGCCGGCGTGAGTAGGTTAAAGGTTGAGTTTTATAAGGGCACCACGGGGTGACCAGCCCCTCCCCACCCAGCCCCACCCCTCCCACCCAGCCCCTTCCCACCCGCCCCACCCAGCCCCTCCCTCCCCACCCAGCCCCTCCCTCCACCACGGACGGACGGATACAATTATCCCTTGTGGGCCGATGTAACCAGGAGGTTCCTACCAGTACAAAGGAATGAACATTATTTTATTTTACACTTAAAATGGTTCAATAAGTTCAGTGAATAAAAAACTGTAAACTGATTATTATCATCCTACATTTTTCATGACGATAGGGATCCGATTATTGGAAATTGTAAAGACAGTTATTTGGATTTAGGTAAAGTTTTTTCTCCCATTGTTAACGTGCACAATATAAGATTTAAAAACAAAAGACAAATTAATTTAAATACCATTATGCGTCTGAGCTTATACATTTATTGAATTCCCAAATGGGACTTTTCCTAAAAAGTTGAATCATCTGCAACGATATCAATATAATTTACAAGTATTGATCAGTAAGTAAATAACGTATTTAAAACGCATTAAAAACATAATTGGATACTGTCCTTACAAAAAAAAAGTCATCACTATAAGGTTACATTGTAACTGAAGGGTGATCTTCATTACAGTAATTGAGTTCTAGAACGTGCACACAGTGCAACAGAGTGCTCTGCAACCATTATCTTGTATTTGCTGTGAATTAATGGACTAAAGCCAACTTGTTGCATGCTTCAGATCCGATTGTCCATTTTCCTAGCCGACAGATTCGAGCACTACTACACTATACACTACTATAAACTACTACACTATACATTACGGTTGGCTACGCAACCGTGCGAAAGAAGTCCAACATGCATCATCATCACTGGGTGGTGATTATGATGATGATGCAATCCTGAATTTGATCAGTTGGTGGCGTCTGGAGCAGCAAGCAATTCGATGGCCAACGAATCTTAGGGCGGTTTCGATAGCTCAGAGAATGCACATTTATGACTAGAATCCAGTCCAGTGTTCTGCCCTAATAGTTCTAGTATGAGGTTTAACAAAAGTGATAGGACTAGTTAATATTATCGATATATCATCGGACATAAGAGTTTACACTTCCGATGTAAAAACGAAAGCATGGGACGTATCACGGGAATAACATCAAACAACACTGTCAGTGAGAAACATTGTACATGCCAGCACATTCATGTGGTGTGCGTATGAGTGATGCGCTATCGTTCCCCAACGGACAACAACCGAGACTGTTATGTCCTGGGAAGACTTTGACAGATTTCCCAGAACAGCAGTTATCCTAACACGAGGATGATCGTCAGACAACCAGGGCAGGTTGGGAAACCGTTTGTGAGTTTCGTGACTCTCACCTCCACAAGTTAACTATGTTAAACCAGATGAGAACTTCTAGATTTGAAGCTTTCGTGACTGCAAGGATTCATACTCTTAGGTTTTTTCGGTAAAGTCACGTAGGTAAAAATAATAATAAAATTTAAATTAATCAAAGTAATAATACAAATGTAATAATAAATCACGACGTTTCGGAGGCAACACAAGTCTCCATCATCAGGTGGGACCGTCACAGC
>CM025647.2:4491865-4523070 GCA_014621495.2 Entosphenus tridentatus
TTTACCGAAAAAACCTAAGAATATATAGCCCCCACTTTGATGGTCCCCGGGTAGATACCTGCGGTCACGTGTCCTCCGGGGTCAACCAGAGTGCCATGGCCCCTTGCAACCCCGTTCCGTGCCCGGCACTCTCGCCCTCTATCCTGTAGGGGCTGGCACTGCACGCAGAGCTTGGTGCCATCCGTCACTGTCAGTCAGTGCTCACCGAGCCCTGCTTCGGGCCAGTACTGCATCCACATTCAAGTGGTGTCATCGATGTCAATGCATAGCGCGCCGTGCCTTTTTCCAGGCCGGCTTCGCACAGTGACATCCAAAGATGTCACTACAATTGTATAAGCAATGTCTGCTTACTAACGTGAGAGTAACTTTCATCAGCTGCTGTCAACCGGTGGGCCACGCCCCAACGCCTTTTAAGGGAAGGCGCGCAAGCTGCGGCATGGAGCATGTGCCGGAGAAATTCGGATTGTGCGCGAGGAACGTCGGTGCCACACTGTGACAGAACTCACCGGATACCCCACGTGAACCCGTTACGAACACAAAACACACAAATGCACAGGGTGAACCAAAAATGCCTTTTCTAACACCGCATTGACTAGAGGCGTTGACATGTGACCTTTCTGCCTAGTATGGCTTTAGTGACCTAGCGGGAGGGGGTACTGGGTCTGGGCTTAGATGGGGGGGCACGGGGACCGGTGGCTGATGGGGGGCGCCTGGGCAGAGGTGGGGGGGACATACCAAAGAGATTGAGAACCTATGGACTTGCGTACAACCTGATTGGGTTTTGGATTTGAACCCCTCTGATAATTGTTTTTAATACATGGTGCTTAATAAGATAACCCGTAAAAACAAAGTTTTTCATTATAAATCCTTTATATGCGTGGCGGTTAGAGTCCTCTCGTCCTCTGGCTTGAGATGGCTGCCACCTATGGGTCAGATGATTGCATGGCAGCATTAAGCAATTGGTAATTAAATATAATATTTTTGTCATAAAAAGTGTAAAATTTTGGGAAAAAAAATTCACAAACATTAATTGTCACGCACAACGAGTCTGTGTGGAAAATGTCAGCTCGATTGGATCACGGGAAGTGGGATAAAAAACGACCGAAAGATTTGCACGGTCCTAAGCAAGTAAGTGAACTTAATATAAAGGATTTAAAAATATATAAACATTTCTGAGAATTTGCAAGGATACCACAGGAAATGTGCCTCCGGGCTCTGGAAACCACCTGGAGAAGATTCCAGGCATGTGTTGACAATGATGGCGAACAAGTGGGATACTTTTTGACTTTTTCAAGCTTGTAACATTACATTTGTGATCATGTAACAGTGCATTATCAGTTCTTCATCCCATTAAAAACGATAGTGCCGCCTCTCAGGATTGTTGAGTATTCATTCCTACAAAATTGTGAATATATTAATGAAATAACACATTAATGAGGATGGCTCCATGGGGAGCTGGAATGGCCGTGCTCGATCGGGACGTGGAGGTCTCGGACAGAGCCACGTGTAAGTGCCTAGAGCGGTGTTAATGCGTTGAGTCCCCAACCTTCGTAACCCTCTCTCCCAGTGTGGTCCACAACCGTTGCCGCTTAGGCAAATGTGGCCCGGTGTGAACTTGGGATTAAGGGCTGATTCCCCTGATTATTGCGGAAGGGAAAATGTTTAATATCTTATCATGCTGAACAATTCCATAGGAATTGACTATCAAATTACGAGCAAGGCAGGGGAATCAATACCGTGTAGGAGGCTCTTCATGGTGAACCATAAACCATATTTATGTCAGACAGACTGGTTGCCAAATCATGTCTGCATGCGTGCGTGCACAGTCTTCTGTTGATTAAGAAAAAAAATGCACTCCGCCCCCCCACCGGGATGTATTTTAAAGTAAGAGTTGTAGTGCATGTATGTAAGTGGGACTTATTTCGCATCGTACGTGGCCAACCGTGCTAATCGGAGGTGCGGGGGAAGGACAACAACACGAAACACAAAAAAGCAGTTCTATACAAATTATTTTTAGATTTAGATTCAAAAGTGCAACACTCCAGTGGCTTGCTAATATCGCAAGGAAGAGCATTCAAGGTATATAGATCTGTATACATTTATTGATATCGAGCTGACTTTCACTGTGAAATTCAATATTTAACTTTGATCTGATGGTGATTCATGTCTGTGCGCTATTTTCGATGTTCGCGGGATGCGGTTGTTTTTTTTTGTACGAATCTCTGCTTGCTTCGTTGGTGCACTTGATCTATTTGGCGTTTGTTATTTTTGGCGATCCATGTCACTGTTGCAAATGAGACTTATCCTGGTCTCACCTGGTGAACACAAAACGAACTGAAAAATGCATTTTTTTCGGAGTGCATCTTCCTTTCCGGAATGTTTAATATTTATCTGGAGAATATGGTTAAGATTGTTTTTTTAAGGATCAAATATTATTCGGTGTCTTATATAACTTATCAAATGTACCAATCAAACATTTTTAGTATCCCTGATCGCCCTTGCAACACATGTTGTGCTTGCGAAAGAAGCTATTTTTAACGTGTCTCAAAAGCGTCTGCATTTCATCTTCTCGTTACATAAAGGGTACTTAATATATTCTAGATAATTTAGTTTCAATAATGCATAGTTTGCATAATTTGCCTTTTAAAAAAACCTACGAAAACGATGGCGCAGTTTGAGCAACACACTGCTCGTGGCATACACCGGACCTCGCAAGATTTACAATCATCACCGAGTCACTTAACGCACTTCGTTTGATCATTCTGCCTCGTAACAACTGGCCCGTATTTAGCACGGACATCACACAGAGCCGCATCTAAATTACCCTTCTGTCAACGTGATATTTTAAATATGTATATTTTGTGCGCCGATTAAATATGCAAGCACCACAACGTTTTGAAATGATACCGCAAGCCCCGTTATTAAATCTTAAATGCATTTTTTTTTAATCTGTGTGTGTCTAATTCTGACTTTAGGGCACATGCAAATAGAATGTTGGGTAATTAGAGCAATGTTTGGTGGTGCAACAGCCTACGTATTCATGCTGGAGTCCGTTCGAAGCAGCTGATGCGATGACCTTGAATTTACGTGCAATGCACGTGTTGAAATGTATGCATAGCGACCTTGTGGCAGTGCCGGATGAAGCTATTACGGGGGCCTGTAGCATATGTTATCAAGGGGCCTTAAATAATAAAAACAAAAACACAAATATTAAAAAACATATTTTTTACTTGCATAGTAATGTAATTGTATTTTACATTTGCGACACAGCTAGATAACACTGGTCAACAAAAAAAAAATTCTGGCCTGGACTTTTGCTGCTGTTTTAGACTAATTTCAGGGTGCTGATTCCAAATCTGATCTCAAATTTGCTCTTTCACATCTCATTTTATGCTATCGGCATACCCCATTTTCATTGATTTTACCCGAAATTAACTCTGTCACTTATGATTGAAAGTTGTTGCGAGTCAGTGACTGCTTTAGTGTTAAAACATGGTGCTGTGTTTTTAGGATAGCGTGTTTATAATATAATTTTATGTAGATATCCACATTTATTTAATATTTTTCTTCTGCAGTTTTTTTTGAAAATGCAATATTTGATTTCTCAAAAACCTGATGTGATAGACAAAAACGGATGCCAGATTTGTAATCAGCACCCCAAAATTACCTTAAACCGTTGGAATACCTTATTCCAAAAAAAGTGTGTTGACCAGTGTAATACGACAAATCGCTAACCTTAAACACCCAGTCGTTCATAAAAGTTGAAGGCAGTCTAGTGCTATAGTAATAGAGCAAGTGCAGAATCACTGAACCGGAATTGATAGCTTGAAAGCATTTCGCCCGTAGCTACTACATATGTAGCTACTACACATGTAGCTACTACACGTGTAGCTACTACACGTGTAACTACTACACGTGTAACTACTACACGTGTAGCTACTACACGTGTAGCTACTACACGTGTAGCTACTACACATGTAGCATATTCAGTAGCTACATATGCTACTTGTGCTTCAACGATAATCTGGCACTGGTGGCACGGCATTGCAAAAAACAAAGTGCACTGCTGTACCACCTCTCCTGGCTTAGCAGATACATGTCTTACACAATCCAAAACTCTATGAACACCCAAATAGGTGAAACCAGTTTTTTGTTTTTTTTTCAATTTACAGCACCAATTTTTGCCCCGAGATGGAGGATAATGCGTGCACACGCATCCGCTTGAAGATAAGCTTACACGCACGCCACGCCTGAATTTTATTCGCAACCTAACGGATGAGCGAGCGGCTCGCGGTCGGAAAGTTGCGATCTCGAATCCCAGTTGCGAGGATTGGAGGGTGGCGGGTTGACTCAACCCATCAGCCTTCGCAGGTCGATGAAATTAGTACCATGTTGTTGGGAAGTCAAGAGTGGTTGTCAAATGAAGATACTTGCCCCCGCCGTAGGAATTACAGTATTTCCGTCACTGGCTCATCGCTGTAAACTGGGGGATGATCACCAACTCAGCGCTCATTTGATCAGAAAATCACAGAGGGGTTGGGTGGCAGGTCGATGCAGAGGGGTTTAGGCCGTCAAGCTGGCGAAAAGCCCGACTTAACCACCGGACCAGGCCCACAATGCAACATCTACATAAATTAACTCTTTGCTTAAACAAGGTCAGGCTCTCGAGAGCGTGCCCTTGATTGCTGTACTCGCAAGCAATTTCCCATCCATCTGTTGCCGTTGTACACTCGGTGTGCAGACCCTGGCCGATTACGAATGCTTAACACCAATATTTTATCGTGCATTTGTTGACGACTGGAGTGAGACCGTCAAAGCCTCTGTGCATCTCACACATGCAGGCAACTACTGTTATGCAAATATGGGCTTCCATAGTTTAAATGGAGTGCTCTTGCCAATGACATCTGCTAAATCCAGCAGCTTTCGTTTAACAAGCCTGCCTCTGCTGATGAAACCCAGAAGGTCAAAAGCCGGTTCGGGGTTGCTTGCTTCAACAAATGCGACGAGATAATTTTTTTTTAGGAAGCCAATAAGCTGCTGGATTAAAGCATGTTTTTTTTTATCAAATGCGGAGAGCCAAATTAACATCACGCCATTATGGGCGCCTGGTATGTAGGAGGTCGCGGATTCCATCCCGACCCTGACGCTCGTATATTCAGAGTTTGCATGTTCTCCCCGTGGTAGTGTGCATTTTCCTCCGGGTTTTCCTTCGACATTTAGAATAAACACGCGTTCAGAGTATTTGGGTGCTTCAAATCTCCACGTGATTATCCACTTTGTTGAGCTATCATTGTGGCCAGGTCGCTTCTGAAAAATAAATATATCGCTGAGTGGGCCTTACCTGATAAAATAAAAATGGTTCATAGTTTTTTTTTTTTTATAAATAGTTTATAGCTTAAGTTCTGCTTGTATGTGAATTTACAAGGCAAAGTTATGGTGCAATAACATTTGTTTGTAACCCTGAAGCTTAAACACAATAATTCTGAGGTTGCCCGAAGCCACCGAATGTCAACCGCATTGCATAACTTTTCTTAAGTGAGTCCAATTCTCATGTTCATAAATATTTACACCTTTCAGTTGCGTTATCACATGCACAGCCCTCGTAAATCAAACCGCTCCACCAATTTGCAAGATTTTTGCAGTCAATCTATACATAAATTACATGCCCTGCCTTTGTATTACTTACTAACGGGGTTTCTCAATTAAGAAATGAGCGGTTAACATTTGAGACAACCTTTATACATTCACCTTGGTTCTTGAGTAAATTCCATTGCCGTGGATATTTTTTTCTGGAGCAATTTTTTTCAGGACAACTTAATCATCTTGCGAATGTCGTTACAAGAGCTTTTGTAGCCGTGAATTAGCAGATCAAACATCCCCTTCAAAGGAAAACAAGCTCATTGAGAATGTTTCCACAGCGTATTACCATGAGGAGGGTGGGGTGGGCAGTTAGGAATTACTTCATTTTTGTACATGACAAATTTAAGTGCTGCAATCAATATTCAATATTGCTCCAGATGGGCCTTATCTTCACACCCTCTGCTCATTTTTTCACGCAGAAGAATTAGTAATGCTGCTGCAGCAGTAATTACAACATGTAACACAATTTTTGTTTCTGGGTAGTACGTTTTATTTGTAATTGCTTATGCCTATAAAGTATAGATAATGGCTATTATTTTCCACAAACTTTGCTTTTGTGACCAGGACAGTGATGTTTTGAAATGTACCTATTTTCAATGAGAAAACTGGCGAATTTGTGTATTTTCGTTCACATAAAGTAAGAAAAAACCAACGTATGAATCAAAATTTACATGTATTTTCCTAAAGTAATACACAAATGACGACAACAGATTTACAAGTGAGTAGTTTTTCGAGATTTGCGATAATACTGTAAATCACTTTCACGAATCAGCCCCCAAATGTAGCCTCCCATCACGTTCTCGTTATGCTGTCCTTGGTAGCGGCGTTCAAAGTCCAGTATATCCTGGTGGAAGCACTCGCCTTGCTCCTCCGAGTACGTTCCCATGTTCTCCTTGAATTTATCAAGATGAGCATCAAAGATATGGACTTTGAGGGACATCGTACAGCCCATTGTGACATAGTTCTTCACCAGAGTCTCAATCAGCTCCACATAGTTTTCGACCTTGTGATTGCCCAGGAAGCTACGAACCACTGCGACAAAGCTGTTCCAAGCCGCTTTCTCCTTACTAGTGAGCTTCTTGGGGAATTCATTGCACTCCAGGATCTTCTTTATCTGTGGTCCGACGACGACACCGGCTTTGACCTTTGCTTCAGACAGCTTAGGGAAGAAGTCATGAAGGTACTTGAAGGCTGCCGACTCCTTATCTACAGCTCTGACAAATTGTTTCATGAGACCCAATTTGACCCAATTTGATGTGCAGTGGTGGCATCAGCACCTTCCGGGGTCCACCAGTGGCTCCGACTTCACATTGTTCCTCCCCACAGAGAACTCGGTCCGGTGTGGCCAGTCCCGCCTGTGGTAGTGCGCCTTGGTGTCCCTGCTGTCCCAAAGGCAAAGATAGCAGGGAAACTTGAAAAAACCGCCTTGGAGACCCATCAGGAATGCCACCATTTTGAAGTCTCCGATGACCTCCCAGCTGTTCTCATCATACTCAAAACATCCAGCAAGGTCTTGATGCTGTCGAAAAATATCTCATGGTGGTTTGCAAGGGTGCCCCAACTCGCAGCTTTGGCCACCAGTGGGGGGGGGGGGGGGGCAAGGCCCCCCCCCCCCCCCCCCCCCCCGCTGCCTGCCCCCCACGCTCGTGACCTCGTGACGCGACGGCTCCACCACCTTTGCCCTCCCAGCAGTGTCGGTGTGTTCGCCGCAGTCGATCTGCAGGTCGCGAGCGGTGGGGTCGAGAATGTGTGTACTGCCACCTCTTGCAACTCACGTGGAGCAGCATTGAAGAGTTACGGCCCAAACATCATCGAGAGAAGGGGGAGGTGATTTTAAGAGCGTTGCCTCTTGGAGGCCCTTCCAACAGCAGTGTCATGAGCAAGCAGTTGCAGGGTTGCACCTTTACCTTTTCACAAGTGAACTAACAGCGAGGTGTTTCCAATGGCATTAAATTACGGCTGTTAAGACTGTGTTGCATGCGCTTTATGCAAATCTATTGAAAACGGTGCCAGTAAATAAATTAATTGGTGAGTGTGCTGCTTTAAATGCATGGCGTGTTGCCGCACATTGAAGTCCGTGTTAAACAAATTTACTTGACATTTTAAGAAGTGCAAGCATCGCAATGCAAACATCTTTAAACCATCGATTGAAGTATATAAATATTTGAGGGAGGGGGGGGGTCTGTTTGTGTCTACATTTGTCACGGGCAATTAGGCCCTGAGATTTAAGATCACAGGGAGTGAAATGCACGTTGTATTGCTTTACGTCTGTCACTAATTACATCAGTCACCCAGCCCTTTCCCAATTAAGACTATTTCAACAATGCCACGTATATATGTGTGTGCGCAAACGCTTTTGCCAATGCACTTCTGGGTGAGTGACCCCCCCCCTTTGCTGTGGAGGTTATTTGACCATACTCCACCACGCTTGTCGATGCGGGATTAGAAGCACGTACCTCGGTAAATGGCATCATTATTTATTTTTTTACCATGGGCTTGAGCGGGACACTTCACTACAAGGGACAGTGGGCAAATGGTAAATAAACGTCAAGGGGTGGCAACCAGGAAATGGAACGGTGCAAGACGGAACGTTCGCAAAGGAGATGGAGCGTTGAAATCAGTTGGTGTCCAGGTTCTGGTTGGATTATAACATCGCAAGATGGTGGGATATTACAGCAGCTTGGAGATGCCTGCATCCAGCAGTGGATTGACCATGACTGCTGCTGCTGCTGCTGACGACGATGACGATATACGAATCAGCAGAAATATCTAAAGCAAGTACAAATCTTCTTTTTGGTTTTTTCGGTAAAGTCACCGAGAAGATGAATTCCTGCAGTCACGAAAGCTTTAAATCGAAATTTAAGTACAAATCTTGATTTGAAGCTTTCGTGGCTGCAGGAATCTATACACTTTGGTTCTTTCGGTAAAGTCACGTAGGTATAAAATTTAATTAATAAATCACGACGTTTCTGTCTCAGCAGCAGACCATGCTTTCCCACCTGATGATGGACGCATGTGTTGTGCCCGAAACGTCGTGATTTATTTAATTCAATTTTATACGCAAGTACAAATCTTCGACGAAATGTCAGTAAGGCACTGAACTTTAATACCAGAATAACAAATGAGCTCGTGTGCGCGTATGCTTGGACGAATTCTGCTCCTCAGGGTTGTGAGAGGTGGCGGCAGGTTTGGGGAGGCCTTCATCCAGAAGTGGATTGACCATGGCTGCTACTACTGCTGATGATGATGAGCAGAGGTGAGGTGTCAGGTGTGACCTTACCAAGACATCCCCTGCTCTGTGGGAGCAGCAGCAATGCAGTGTCCCCCAACGATTATCCCCCCCCACTACCGCCAGTGGATAACATGGAGTGGTCCCATGTTGGAGTTCCAAAGCGTGGAGCAGAGTGGCGGGCATCTCAGATGCAATCTAACCCCGCTGCCTCGGCCAATACGAGCTGGCACCAGGGCCACCACTAAATTGATGGCACGTTTCTCCCCTTTCCTCCATCCCCCACAGACCCCCCCCCCCATCGTGACCCCCCCCCTACTCCAGTTTGCCTTTGTCCCACAAGAATTGTAGCTGTACTCCCAAGTGTGTCCCTCCAATTTAAATAATCTCTGGACGGCAAAGCGAGTGCCAGCAAACAAATGGAATCTCGCCCAGCTCTGCCTTTGATGAAGTGCCTTATTCCAGGAGAGGCGATGGAAGGTCACCGCGGGGAGTTTGTTATTCAGGGGGGGGGGGCAGGATGGCTCTTGGCACCTCAGAAGGGAATAGACATGGCAATTAACCCTTTCAACCAAAGCGAGGATCAGATGAGGTATCAGATAGGGCAGCTTAGTTCTTCGCTCACTCTTGCTGGATTAAGTGTGTTGCAGTGGGCTGCCCGCCCTTCATCTCGAGGCTATTGGACGGGACTGTGAGGGACTGTGAGGACTGTGACACTAGGCGGGAGAGTGAGGACTGTGACACGAAGCGGCAGTGTGAGCAGGAGATGGAACACTTTCAAGAGCACGTGAACCGGGGAGATGGAGTGTTGAAATCAGTTCACGTGCAGGTGCTCCGTGGATTGTTACATGGCAGGGTCGTGGGAGGTAACGGCAGCTTAGGGAGGGCCTTCATCCAGCAGTGGATTAATCATTTATGATGATTTGACATTCAGGACTGTGTGTCACCCTTGAGAAGTTAGGCCTCTAATCTAAACTTTGTTTTGTTTTACCATGTAAGGCCCACTGAGCTATGTATTTATATTTCTCCTTTTCAGAAGCGACCTGGCAACAAATCATAGCTCAACGACGTGGCTCATCATGTGGAAATGTATAGCAGCCAAATACTCTAAATGCATGTTTCTGAATTTGGAGGGAAAAACCAGAAGACCCGGAGAAAAACTCCAGGCAACCACGGGGAGAGAGAGACACAAACTTAAAATATACAGCAGCAGACGTCAGTGTCGGAATCAAACGCACGACCTCTTGCATACCAGGTGAGGGAGTTAACATCTCGCCACCATTACGCCTCTGTACATCGATTCCTGTGTAGTGGCATAGCGCTTGCTGTTGGCGAAAAAGGGTAACTGCGGTGTACGGCAGTACCCACGTCAGCAGGCCACGATAGACACGAGAGGGATGACATCTGGGGGAAAGGTCACAGAGGAGGGCCCATCGGGAAGCCTCTAGTAGGTTCCAGAGAGGGGGCGTGGTCGGGTTGGAGAGGGGGGCGTGGTCAGGGCGAAAGGGGGCGTGGTCTGGGCGGAGAGGGGCGTGGTCAGGGTGGAGAAGGGGCGTGGTCAGTATTGAGAGGGGGCGTGGCCGGGGCGGAGAGGGGCGTGGCCAGGGTGGAGAGGGGGCGTGGTCAGGGTGGAGAGGGGGCGTGGCCGGGGCGGAGACGGGTGTGGCCAGGGCGGAAAGGGGGCGTGGTCAGGGCGGAGTGAGGCCACGCTGAGAGTAAAAGAAGGGCCCCTGTGAGGGACCTCGGGGCTGTTGCTGGAAGTGGGATCCCCGTCTTGCTGTTCAACATCGTCCTCGTTACCATCTCGTCTCATCGCCATCGTCGCTGTCGTCTCGTCGCCATCGTCGCTGTCCGCTTCACTCGACATTGCGCTGCTAGATAGTTGTTAGTTTTTTCGGTAAAGTCACGTAGGTAAAAAAATGAAATTAAAATTAATAAAAATAAAATAATTAAAATCACGACGTTTCGGAGGCAACACAAGTCTCCGTCATCAGGTGGGACCGTCACAGCCAGATTTGCTGTATTTCATTTTTTTACCTACGTGACGTTACCGAAAAATCTAAGAGTATGAATCCTTGCGGTCACGAAAGCTTCAAATCTAGAATTGCTAGATAGTTGTTGGCCGTCTCCGTTCAGCGCCGTCAGTGTTAGACGGTTAGCGTTGTGTTTAGGCTCGCAACAGTAATAGTGTGTACCCACGTAGGGTGCGTTATCTCGATAGTGCTCGTTACATAAAAGTAGTGCCTCCAAGTCTTACGGTCTCCGAGTTAGTCACTACACCTGAGCAAGAAACATCATGTACATGGCCGGTTGAAGATCTCGCCACGCTGTGTCACTCACCGGGTCTGTTTTCACCACAATCGCCCGTGTGGCTTGCAGATATCGCTCGCCACTGATGTCGGGGAATCGAACTCGGGGTTCGTAAGAGCAGCGGCGGCTCACCGTCGCCTCTCCCGCTGCATCCTCTGCCGCATCCGTGCCGTGAGCCAAATGTCAAATGATAAAATTGACTGCGGTAAAAAAATAAAGGACCAGTGCGTGTCCCTTATAAGATATGGCGGTGGTGCTGTCACCTGGTTAAACAAGGGGCATGGCATTGATTTGATATGGGCAGCAGGTGTGAGAACAAAAAAATATAGGACACCCCCCCCCCCCCCTAATAGGTGAGTGCCTTGAATTCCATTGCAGAATGTCACCCAGACGAGTAGAGGAGACACGGTCACCCCGAAAAGCTTTCAATTCTGTTAGGTCACAATTTACACCGTGTATTACAATGCAGAAAATTGGAAATTTGATTTATGTAGCCAGAGAACAAACACTGTGCAGTGGAAACTTAATTTTAGTCCGCATTACAGCTCGCCGATGCTTTCCATCCAACGGTGGCTTTTGTTCAAACTCAATAATGTATACTGATAGCACGGATCAGCAAATTCTACCATTATCCCAATAACCTTTACACGTCCATCAATCACTTTCCTTGGAATGTGTTTTTTATGTTTTTCTCGTTCACCATTCTAAGCATGGCTCGTGAAAGCAGCTATAGGCACAATGAGGTCACATTTGGCCGTAAATGACTCACCCCTGCCACTGATATCGCCTCTGTGGTTGGACGCGGACAGAATGAGAAATTTCTCCCTCCCTGCGTTTTGAATTAAAAATAAAATCCCCGGTGTATAAATATTTGCGGAATTCCGCTCTGTTCCGTTCATGATCAAACAACTGTAGCAGGGGCAGAGTTTGAAATAGCGAGGCTTAAATGTTTGCAAACGAAATGCCGTTACCTGGAAGCCAGCTGATGTCTGGCTGAGTTCAACTCACATTGTAGCTAAGGGAGGCCTTCTGTATGCGTTCTAACAGCAGCGTGCATTCAATGGAACAAAGATTCAAAGGCAATCGACTCGTGTGCGTCTGTCTCTTCGCCGAGTATTCACTGCTGACCGTATAATACCCAGCATTGCCGAGAAGGCGCAGCGAAATCTGCGGACTTTCTAAATGAAAAAAAAGCGCAATGAGAAGAAAGCTCGGCCAACAATCTCGGATGTTTTCGAATGGTTTCGTATTCATCTTAAACATTTACCAGTAAACTTAGTTTCGTACTGTATTCGCACTTCGGATAACTTCAGAATGAGTAGTTTCAGGATGGGAGCGATGTGAATGCTACAATATGACATTTCAAGTAAATAAATTAACGTGACTCGCTCACATTAATTTTGCATATATATATTTCCGTGCCTCCAATGCATCGTTACACTTGTTATTCGAACAGCGCACACACAGCTGTGTTTCATAATTAACAGTCTGCGCACTTCAGTTATTTAATCTAAATTTTAGCATCTGATGGGAAATTATACGGCGAGGGTGTCCTCCGGTGTCCTTGTTGTTTTACACAAAAAGGCGATAAATAATCTTCACTGAGCGTGCCATGTGAATATTAATCTGAATAGAGCGTCGGCGCATTGTGTGCGTTGCGGGCGCGTGGTGAGCCGAGTGGAAATCTTTCATATATTATTTTATATGAATATCATGTTTTAAGCTTTACACAAATTGTAAATGTAATCCCTGAATAGCATATGCTGCGGCGTAGCATTCACAATTAGCGTAACTCACCAGTAATGTTCAATTAATATTCAAGTCATCGCGGCCAATTGTGAGCGACTTTAATTAAGCTTCTTAATATTTTCCGCGCACGGAATGTAAATTAAGCGGTATTCGATAGGCTGAGGGCAAGTGAGTTTAATTTCCATTGTATAAAGTCAACGCACTGACTCATCATCATCATCACTACCACAGCCACCGTAACCTAAAAAGTGGCTCTACACACAATTCTGATTAATTGTCCCGTTTTAAATGAGCGTCACATAAAATTCCTTACATAGCAAGAATTTTAGCATTGAAAGTGATACTCGTAGATGTGTTTGGCCACAGGAAGTCGAGTAAAACTTTTGCTATTTGAAAGATTTACTGGTAGGAACCTCCTGGTTCCACCAGCCCACAGGGGATTATTGTGTCCGTCCGTCGTGCATCCAAAAATGGGAGGAGTGGGGCTGGGTGGAGAGGGGAGGGTGGGGAGGGGCTGAGTGGGGAGGGAGGGGCTGGGTGGGGAGGGGAGGGTGGGGAGGGGCTGGGTGGAGAGGGTGGGGAGGGGCTGGGTGGGGTGGGGCTGAATGGGGTGGGGCTGGGTGGGGAGGGGCTGGTCACCCCGTGGTGCCCTTATAAAACTCAACGTTTAACCTACTCATGCCGGCTTGTGCCCGCCCTCACAGTCGGGCATATTTGCGGAATACACCACGCCGCCGTTGACCCTGGCCATCGACCAAGCAACCCAACGTTCCTACCAGCTCCCTCCGCAGGAATGTGTTACCCAGATGGAGAGCCTCTACCGGTTACAAGTCTCTTTTTGAAGGGAGACCTGGATAAGAAGATCCTGATTCTCCGATTCGGAAGGAGAAATGGCAATTCCAACCGAATATTTATCTGTTTTGAAACAGAAATTAATTGAGCTGCTCAGTTGGACTTTTTTCGCACCGTAGGTAAGCAACTATGCTAACCAATAGAGAAGTCTCAGTCAAGTAAATTTCAATTTTAGGGATATAAATACCACCTTTAAAACATATTGCATTTTTCTCGGAGCAGCTGTGCCATCCATCAAGAATTATAGACAAAAATAAAACTCAACACATTCGTCAATAACACTGCCTTAAGAGGAAACAGATATATTACAGCTAGGCGTTTGAGCAATGGCCCTTCTTAATAGCATGCAAATACAGAAGCCAGAGAGTTGTCTTCAGAAGTGTAAGTCCAAGAGGAGACTGGGTGGCTCAGAGATCAGAGCACGCATTGAGCACTGGTGAGATCCTGGGTTTAAACACTGGGTTTCAGCCGTCCAACGAATAGACTAGATTCTCATGTGTGAGTACGTATGTTGAACGTCTTTCGCACCGTACATAGCCAACCGTGCTAACGTGAAGTGAGTTAATTGTAATAATAGGGTTTTCCCACTTTTTTCTGGCAACAAAACTGAAACCTTTTCACAAGGAATCATGTCTGCATTAACCACAACACTTGTGGTCAAAATGCAAACAAAAAACACACTCTGATAATATATGCATTGTCCTTGAAACTGATTAGTCCACACCAGAGACGGCTTTCTTTTGAGCCTCGTCTCAATTGGTGCTAGACCAGAGGACGCCGAAAGGCGTACAGCTCGAAGACAATGCACTATCAAAGTAATGAGGGCTTGGGGTAAGCATCTACATCATTAGACCTCCTTTGCCAGTACCAAAATATAATTTAAAAAAGGGGAAAAACCCTATTTTTATATTTTGGTACTGGCAAAGAAGGTCTAATGATGAGTTAATTGTCTCAACCTGGTCACCAATAGCTACACGACAATCAAAATGACGTGACATTTTCTTTTCACCGTCATTTGGCAAAATTCCTGCTCTGACAAAAAATGACATCACTTTGACTGTCATGCGACAGACATATCTCTCTAACCAGGGTGTGGGAAAGAACAGCACCCTTTAGGCGTATGGTTAAGAGACGTCACATGAAAAGATCTCAGCAGTACTTCTGTGATATCACCTTCCACAAGACATTCCGTAACATGTGGTTGTACTCTTCTGCAAGAGCTTCAAATGGGTACTTTGTCTTGTAACATGATGCTGATAGCAAAAAGTTGGAATGCCATTGTGGAAAAGCCAAAAAAGCATATAAGATCAAAATAACTATAGGTAAAAACGATTATGGACTAAAGTAATTAAATATTTGCTTGCAGCAACTGTAAAACGTTATTATCACTTGCACCCATCTAAAATTAATTTACATAAGCCCACAGGCGTCTATTACCTGACGACAAGGGTAATATTAAAATAAATAACATGTAAAAAAAAACTGTCTACGTCGTTATAAGTGGCAAACCGCCGTTTACACCTTTGCTAGAGAGCATTGAGTAGGGAATGTGTTTCTCATTTTGTATTATTCCCAAAAACACAACATTCGGGACTAGATACAATGCTTTGGGGTGGTCCCCAAAGTGTTTTTGTTTTGGAATGACGACACGATGCGGTGTCAATTCCATGACGTTCCCATCCGCGCTTTTCCCGCCAAAAAGTGCGACACCAACAGGACGACACGTTTACAACATGTGCCATCGTGTTTGCCTTCAATTAGACAATTATGAACACGTTTGATGGAACGTTTTGATAACTATTAAGATTAATTGCTTCATATTTAACAGTATGGAAATGTATGACATTTTAATAATGAAAGTTATTGAAATGTCACACGTTTAATTCCAATCCCCTGCCCCCCCCAGACATTTTCCAAATACTAAAGTAATCTGAAATTGGGCCTAAAAATTCCCCCCAAAAATCTGGCATCAAAAAAATATGAATTCGATGGTGATCTCAAGCATGCAACAAACCTCGCAATTGTATCCACTAACAATACTTATGGGTGTGCACAGCTGCTGATGGAACAGGCATTGCTTTCTTTGTTATGCCCTGTAACATTAAACCACTTTTCCTGAGATTTCGAGATTCATAAAAAAAGAGTTGCTGGAAATTCGATGGAGATAAACTTTCGAAGCATCTCCCACGAAGTAATTTTCTGGTGGAGATTCAATGGGGATGTTTGTTGGTTCATTGTACCTGAAATTCACGGATGATGGGTGGCAAAACTGAAAAAAAACATATAACAGACACACAATGACAAAGATTTGAACATTTCTAATTGGATTTATTAACGTATTGTTCACATATGTGCTGGTTACAGCTTACCACCGCGTATGATCATGGCACTGCAATTGTACACCTGAGATGGTAAAGTCTGGTGAATGAGAGATGTTACAAAGCCAGCCATTCACAGAAACATGAAGACCAGTAAACTGCATGCTTTAATGCTTATCCAAACCCTCAGTAGTACGTACATGGGCAGACATTTTCACTGATTTATCCTATTTTCTTTTCATATATCGTATCTATACATAACCGTACCTGTCAGCCACAGTTTCCCGTATGCAACATTGATATCGCTCCCCCCCCCCCCCCTTTGAGACATGAATCAAAATGCAAAAAAGTGCCTGCCATTGCTCATGGCTACAGTCAGTGGCAACGTGTCAGACGGTTTGACAGTTTTATTAATTGTCTGTTGCATCTTTTCCGAGTAGGTCTTTTTTTTTGCGCACGCCGTTCTTGACCACAGCTTTTCAATTTTTTCCAGCCGCAAGAAAAAAACAAACACTGTTTTTTTTATTGAAAAGATGCTAATTACCATTCGTGACAATGCCGCATTCACCTCCGATTACCAGCAAGCGCTATGGGAGAAAAAAGTCCACAATGCGCCGTTTTCATGCCGTCCGCGAATTTCATTCACCCTCCTGTTGCGTTGACCTTCGTTGAACGAAATGAGCATCTCATTAACAAAAAAAAACATCCACCACAGATTACTGACGCGTAACAACAAAAATGATTAGCAACAAATGCGTCACTTCTTTTTTGTCATATCGCACAAATAATTTATTCGTTTTAATGTATTCCTAAAAAGCACAACTGACTAATACGACTGTTTTATAATGTTATCTTACATGGCACACATGCCAAAAGCAGTTAAACTCTGTGACGTGATGAATGTACAAAGATAATCCTCTACGGACTGAATAAGATCAATCCCGCCACGCTACAAAACATGCAAATCAGAAGTGAACAAGTGAATTCAAAATAATTAATTAAATAAGTGAGTGCTAAATTGCTTTGCAAATTTCAAATTGCTTTGCAACTGGAGCACTATTCTACTTAGGTGCTACTTAGGTGCTAAAGTTAACTGGTTGACGCTGATCACACCTGCTACTTTAATGAAGATCTGTATAACACAGATGTTGCTGTAATATTACTCTGGAATATTTGTAAATCCCATCGCTATGTAAATTCTGCGGTTGCCTGCATGCAATTCTCAAGAGCTCGCTGGTGAACCATTGTCGTGTGATATATACAGGATTGTGTTTTATTAACTGCGATAGAAAATGGTACAGTATTGAAATTTCCATTCGCACAATGGCAAAAATGTGCTTATTTCAGTGTGATTGGTAACTCCAATGCTTGTAGATCAGTAGAATCCACTGCGAACCATATATTTAGTTAATGGAATGGGCCAGAGGGCACAAACCAAACGTCACACACTAGTTATGTATCAGTGAAGTACTTTGTATTCTTGTTGAGGATTTCATACTGATATACGGTAACATGAATACATACTGTGGGATATAATACATTGTCTAGATCGGTATCAGAATCTATGAGTGAGGGCTCTAGTTTTACATATCTAATACAAAATAGGTCACCCAGCGATTTCTTCTTGGTCGATTTAGCGTTATTAAATCCTGCGATTTGACCTGAGAGGAGAGTGAGTAGGAACGCTGGAAGAGACTTGAGATTTGACAATTGTAATAAAGCATGTGTAATCATTTGTATTGAAAAAAAAGAAGTACTTTTGTTCAGAATGAACGATGGCTGCGATAACACTAATGTTTAAACGTACAGTGTGTTTAGACCTCGTTTAGTATTTCAAGATTGCTGAAATAAGCTGGCACTGTATTTTGTTTTGTTCTATTTTAGCAAACACCGCATTAATTTTGCACGTCATTTTTCTTTCCCTTTTCTGTATTTTTTTAACTAAAATAATGTCTACCCAAAACACTTTCGTAAACCGTACACAAGGAGCAAGTTTTCTTTGCAAACATTACATCCGCTAGACTTATTTTTCTTCTTTTTATTGTTACCAGATAAGGCCCAACTGAGCTACGTAGCTCTTTGTCAGAAGCAACTTGGCCAAAAGTGATAGAGCGGCAAAGTGGCTCACCGTCACGTGGGCATTTATAGCCGTCAAATACTCTGAACGCTTGATGTTGATTGGAAATGTGGAGGGAAAAACCGGAGGACCCGGAGAAAAATCCACACGACCACGTGGAGAACATGCAAACTCCAAATATTCAGCAGGTGTAAGGGTCAGGATCGAACCCGCCACCTCCTTCATACCAGGCAAGGTAGTTAACATCTCGCCACCGCGGTGCCCCATTTACCTTTAGTTGTTGTGAGCGTGAGCAGGTTTTCACACAAGTGAGTGTTCCGCAAAAGGAACTGCCAAGAGTAGTCATCGACGATACGTAGAGTACAAACCGAATAATATACAGTACATAAATGCCAAAAAAACATCAATTTATTCCAAATACACGTCAGTTAAAACTGCTTTCCGTCTCGCATCGTTTTTCAACAGTGACAAAAAGTCAGGGCAGCGGGTTACAGATGCCATGGCACCACCTGGAATTGGCAAGTGTTATTAAACCCTCCGACAACACCAAAGGTCATAAGGACGGCTCTTGCACCTAAGCCGACATCCGCACTGCGCGACGAACCTCGGGTCGGGTGCGGGGGTGACCCATCTCCCGACAGTCAACGTTCACACCGTCGTGACGGACAGCAAGTGGTTGTAAATCCGCGTGCCGTCCGGGGAGCGGCTGCCGTGGGCCAGAAGTTCCTGAATCGTCATCCAATTGTCGAAGATCTTCTTGCCACGCTTCTTCATCATCTTGCGGTGGCTGAGCTCCAGGATGCTCACCTCCTTGCGGCTCTCGGCGCCGGACGCGGAGGCCGAAGCGGAGCCGGCGGCTGAGCCCCCGGAGCCGGCGATGGAGCCGCCCTCGTGCGGGTTCTCGTTGAGGCACTCGAGGCGACAGCGCATCATGAACTCGCGGCGCCGACGCTGCTCGCGCGCCCGGTTCAGGTGCTGCTTGCGCTGCTCCTTGGACCAGTAGCGGCCCATCTTCATCTCGCTGAGAGCGTCGTCGTCCGTCGTCATGCCGCTGCGCTCCTCCTTGATCTTCATCGCTCGCTCTGTTGGGAGGTGCGGGGGACGAGGTCAAACGCAGCGACGGATGAAAGGACGGGCGAGATTGGATTAAAAAGTAAATACTTTATTCACACTTTTTTCTACTTCTTGGTTCTTTCGGTAAAGTCACGTAGAAGGGAAAGAATAAAATAATAAAAATAAAACATAATAAAATAATTCTCACGACGTTTCGGCCACAACGCAAGCAGCCGTCCTCAGGTGAAGAACAGGTCTGTCGGAAAGACAGTGTCTGAATGAACACCACCACGCTTGGCAGCGTATAGTTAAGCTAGGTTGGAGGGGGAATTATTTTATTATGTTTTATTTTTATTATTTTATTATTTCCCTTCTACGTGACTTTACCGAAAGAACCAAGAAGATGAATCCCTGCAGTCACGAAAGCTTTAAATCGAAACTTTATTCACAGTTATGCCCGGGCTGTCTACCGATGTCTGTATGTATGCACGTTGAACTTGTGCTGGTTACAGCTTACCACCGCGTATGATCACGGCACTGCAATTGTACACCTGAGATGGTAAAGTCTGGTGAATGAGATATGTTACAAAGCCAGCCATTCACAGAAACACGAAGACCAGTAAACTGCATGCTTTAATGCTTATCCAAACCCTCAGTAGTACGTACATGGGCATACAATTTCACTGAATTATCCTGTTTTCTTTTCATATATCGTATGTATACATAACCGTACCTGTCAGCCACAGTTTCCCATATGCAACATTAATATGCCCCCCCCCCCCCCCTTTGAGACATGAATCAAAATGCAAAAAAGTGCCTGCCATTGCTCATGGCTGCTGGCTGCAGTTAGTTCATCGTGCTAATCGGAGATGCGGCCAGCATGACGTCAGCCAGCACGGAAGAGGAGGCCACACACCCCCTACAGGGGCTCCTCCGGATGCCCTTTCCGCAGCAGTGGCATGACACGAAATGCAGGACCGCTCCTCTGCCTTCACCTGTGGACTTCTGTGAAACTAATGGACATTTGCGAAAAATACTGGAATAGCTCATTGGATTCTTCCAGTACACCTACTATAATCACCCAGGAATGTCCTGAACGCTCGTGACGTCACTCCACGTCGACCAGCCCCCCCTCATGAATATTAATGAGCAGGTGACGTCCTCCAAATGGACACGGACACCCCCCCCACCCCTCCTCATTAATGATCATGAGCGGGTGACGTCACTCCACATCGACCAGCCCCCCCTCATTAATAATCATAAACAGGTTACGTCCTCCAAATGGACACCCCCCCCCCCATTCAAAATAATTAGCAGCTGACGTCACTCCACATGGGGAGGCGAGGCGCCTCCTCCCCCCTCCTCAGCGTCAACTTACAACCCTCACTACAAAGGAAGAACCCTCACGTCACGCGATCTCCGTCACGCTGTTGACACATGGAAGTAAAAAGGACGTCATGATGAAAAAGGGATTATAACCTTGAAATTAAATAAGTCTGTGTCACCGCGCCCTTACAAATTGCACACGCATTAATGCAATGAATATCACGTCGCGGTCTGCTTTTCGCTTGCAAGTTTCAGATTTACTGCAATACACCCGTCCTTGGACGGGAAAAATGCTAGTAAATACATATTCTGCTTCTACGCCTGCATAATTCTGCTGTGGTGCAATGGTAACCGCACTGCACTTGCAATCCAGAGGTCACAGGTTCAGTTTGTTCTGCGGGTGCGGCAGTTGAAACAATCAACACGTTTTTTTGTTTAACCCCCCCCCACCAGCCTCATCATCTCTGTCCACCCATTCAGTATATAAGGGTTCACCGTGCCTAGTCGATCGGTAGGCCATGTGTGTCGGAGTAAAGAGTGGTCACTCACACCCCTTCCAAGATAAACACCATTGATCCCTTGTCTTACTCGGGCTCCTATTGGGGACATTTTCTCCAACAGTTGCACGACTGAGTAATTGCGGGGCTGCACCTTTACCTTTTTGTACCCAGCCGGGTGGCGCTCTGGGGGCAGAGAGAGCGCTTGGTGCAATTGGAAGGTCATCTGAAAAGCGACCCGTGTAACTTTAGGTCAGTGAAAGAAGCACCACTTCTTGGGGGGATCAAACACCGGCACCAGGCTATGAGAACGTGGAATTTCCACGGCTGGGTTCAGAGCCACCAGCGGGAAATGAGCACCGCCCGGAGCACAAATCCGAATAAAAAAAAGTTTGCGCTGGAATAAGTTTTGGGGTCGGTATAAAAGTTCTGCATCTCCCCGTGCAACTTATTAGGCTGCTCTTAGTTTTTTTCTATTTCTACAGTCTCAGTTCAATTCTGAGTATATGCACAATTGACCGAGTGCATTCAATAGACTCAATGTACTTATTGGGCTTTTTTCGGACGACCCTTTGACAGACTCGCTGACAAGGTTAAACAGCTGGCGGGACCTTTTCTTTGAAACAGGGCACGCTTACTCTACCCCGTATTTGTTGTTATCGGGGGGGGGGGGGGGGTGACATGGGAACGAGAATGCTACTGTCATACCATCCCCATGCTTTGGTAATCACCCAATATAAATGCAGCACACAAAGCTTAAGTATGGCCATATAGGTCCAATTGGTGTGCTCCGTCAAACTGTTAAAGTGGGAGAAACAACATTTTTTTAAACGTCTCTTCTGCCCTCTTTTTCTCTCTCCCTCTTCCTCCCTTTCCCTTTGCATTGTTCACGCATTGCTGTTGCTTCCTAGATGGCGACGAGGAACTGTAAGTTCTTGTGCCGGGCCACAGGTCGTCATCGCGTTCCCCCCCGGTTCTTGTGGCACGTTGTCGCCGCCGGGGTGGCAGAAGAGCCACAGAGATGCAGCAAACGGTGGCGACGTCCAAAAGTACGCACCGGAAACGGAGCAGGTGCCTCCGACTAGTGCGGGTGGCTATGTACGGTGCAAAGGAAGTTCAATATACACCATCACGATGTATGGACAGGTGCCCATTGCACATTTCGTCATTCGTTTTCACTTTCCTCTGTCTTGTGCCAACATTCTCAAGTAGTGCCACATCTCCCTGGCACTAGGTCTTCCTCTCTTTCCTGTCCCTTTCAATTTTCCGATAAAAAAGAAGACTTTTAATTGTCCGTTCGCTGTCCACCCTACACACAGTGCCCGTTTCCTTCTCATCTCACTGCCTCTATCAACATACAACATACATATAGTGTTTTTTTTGCTTTTATTATTTTTATTTTTAAAGATATTTTTTATTATTTTTATTGTTATTTTATTATTTTCTATTTTATATCTACGTGACTTTACCGAAAGAACCAAGAATATGCACACGAATACCAATACCCGTCATTCGCCATTAAGTGACGGTGACATCACCACAGCGCCTGTGCCAGGCCAGGTGCACTTTGAGGCCACGTGAAGTGTCGAAGGCTCGCTGCTGACAGGAGGAGCTCTCGCAACAGAACCAAATGCCATGGGTTGGCTGACTGAGATGACCAGTAGATGCACCACCTGTGCCCCCTGTGCCCCCTACTGTGCCCCCTACTGTGCCATCTAGATATACATACAAGACAATGATTCCCCGTATAGCCTTAACAGACTGTAGGGGCAAGTTCTGTTAGCGAGCACCTATGAAGGCCGGAACGGTACACGAGGGGATGGGTGGCCAGCACCACGCCCGACCGCCTTTGTCTCCCTAGCGGCGATGTTTACACACCGCACCAGATACTCATTTGAGGCTGAGTCGACCTAGGGGAGGCCCAGGACCGGTTCAGATAATCGTCACTGGTGTTTGCCGTGAGCGGGAATCGAACCCGGGTCGCCAGGTTCGTAGTGCAGCGCGCTAACCACTACACTACATACGTACACAAATACACACACACAGCAAAGCAATTGCACCTCCGCACGTTACCTTTCAGGAGCCTGTCTCGCACGGGCCTCTTAGTGATGTAGCGCGAGCCGTCGCTGCGCACCTTCACCTTCCACTCGCCCCTGGGCTCGGCCTGCGAGAAGTCCTGCTGGCTGGAGAAGGACGCCTCGTTGCACACACTCAGGAGGCTCATCTGGCTGTGGCCGTAGTCGGACGACCCCTGCTGCACCAGGTGCACGTAGCTTTGGTAGTGCTGCGACTGCGACGGCGCGTTGGCCCGGCGGTACGGCGACAGCTGCAGCTGCGCCTGCTGCCGGCCCAGCTTCTGGTACAGCTGCTTGGCGCTGCCGCCGCAGCTGCCGGAGGCGCCGGCGCTCGCCGCTGGCTGAGCCGGCGCGACGTCGCCGCTCTCCGGCAGCTTTCTGGACGGCGTCGAAACCTTCCCCTTGGCAGGGCTCGCCTCCCGGCTGCCGGGCTGCGAGGAGCACACGCTGGTGGACGCGCGGCTGGCTCCGCTGTCCGACCGCTGGCTGTCCGTGCTCTCGATGGAGCGGTTCAGCGAGCGGATGGCCGTGAGCTTGAGCGACTGGGGGCTACTGCGGCAGCTCTCCGCCGTGTTGTAAGCGCTCGACGTGTCCTTGTCGGACTTCTCGGGCGCGTCCGTGACGTCCAGGCACCTGCTCCGCTTGCGGCCGTACGTGCGGAAGTTGCCGCCGTCCTGCAGCCGCCACAGGTCGCCGTAGTTGCGGGGGTGCGTGCCGGCGCTGTTGCCGTGGGCCTGCATGATGTTGCGGCATTCGATCTCAATGTTCCTGAGCTCCTCGTTGAGCAGCTCGATTTCCGTGTCGCCCGGGATCTTCGCGTCCACCTTGCCCACGCCGAGCGTGGACGTGGCGCTGTAGTACAGGCTGAGCCTCTTGGCACTCGTCATTTGGCACTTAAAATCCAGGAGCTCAGGCATTTCAGGAATGTTTAAATCTGAGCGCGCTGTTCTATCGCCCGTCCTGTTCCCGCACAACGCATCGCCGGTGCCCTTTTTATCCCCGACTTGACTGGTGACTTTGGAACTGTCCGTCAGCACCGCGAAGTTTTGGTTGTCGTCGTCGGCAGGGATCTCTTGCTCGGGTTCGGAACTCTCGTTTTCGTCGTTGTCGTTCCGCGTGCTCTCGTCCGTCCGGCCGACGCCGCTGTCCTTCTCCTGCCCGTTGTGGGCGCTGTCCGTGGTGCCGTCGTCCTCCGGGGTTCTCATCTGCTGCTCGCGTGAGACATGCGCGCGCGCAACGCACTTCGTGAGGTCGCATTCGTTACGCACAACGCGCTTGTCACAAATGTACCACGACATCTTGCTGCTCTTGTCAAGGAGCATAAACCCATCACGTGAACTCCGGTCATCCTCGCAGCAGCTTTTGGCTGACCATCGAACAAAGACGGCCACCACGTAGCGCGCTTTCAGATGCGCTTCTGCGGCCGTCTGGAACGCTCTTCCTTCCGATATTGGGAAGCCACTGGAGCTATGCACTTTAAAATCATCTAGATTGAAAACAAATTTATTCAAAACTGCTTTTTTCGTTCAGTTTGTTTTCCTTCCAGCGTACCTCTGATTTGCGCGTTTGGCTACTACGGTGCCGAAAGAGTTCAACATACATACAAGCAAGCAAGCAGAAGGGCTGCTCGAAAACCCGCTCTGGCAATCGTGCTCCGAGCCCGAGTGGACTCGTCGACACACGCTCTATGTCGGCGTGCGCTGACCTGCTGAGGGACGCTGGCGTTGACCTCAAAGTCCTGGTTGTCCTGCTCTTCCAGAACGTCCATGCTTATGTCCTCCAGATACTCGCTGCGTTCGTCCTCCATCCATCCCTCGTCCAACTGCAAGCGGATAGAAGACAAGGCCGTCTGTCAGCAAGGCTGCTAAGAGAGTTAAAGGTCAGCTCTGTGCACGGTGCGGACATGCACAAACTGTCTTGGTCAAGGGTAGTTTAACACAGTCTACCATGGTGGAGATAGGAGTGGGAAGTCAGCTGTTGATATTCTCATTATCAAGTCGTTGTCAATCTACTGCTGCATGAAGGCCTCCCAATACGGCTCCCACCTGTCACGGATGCTGGAATTTCATAATTCACCCGACACCTACACACGCTGGCTTCCCACGAAAATAAGCATACTTAACCCTTTTCCCATTCCGATGGCTTAGTGTACGTCATCGGAATGACTAAAATAAAGTAAAGTCAAGTCGGAAGACATATTGAGGCTCCCGCAAGGCCATGTGGGAGGCGTGCGGCGCAGTTTGGTGCCAGCTATCGGAAAATGCGGTCGTGTCACTACAGTTCCATACGGTGAGTATTATGTCTTTAAGAACAATGGCGTTACGCCTTTCTTATAAAAATGTACACGAGCCGCTCACACGTTCCGAAATTCAGCGGTGGATGGGATCCACCCTGCAATTCCAGACATCTCGGAACAGGAAGGCGTTAAATTCTAGATAATATGTAAACTTAATAGATAATTCTTCATTTTACCAAACTTTTCTCTAACTTCAAAGTGAGACAAAAGAACAATTGATTTCTCAAAATATAAGCATAGTAAAAATGTGTCTTTATAGTTTTTTTCATATCAATTTGAAATATCATTGGTCATGCATATGCAACATCAAAAACCACAGCTCCCAGTCAAAATCAGTCAACACTTGTTCCTGTGTGATGACAATTGCTCAGGTAAGTCCTGACAACGACTGACTGACTGACTCACAGATGGACACATCAGGTTTTCTATCCATATATAAATGGGAAAGTAATGTCTAACAAAAGCTACATCGTCTGTAACACCGGATGTGGCGTGACATTTTGTGGCCAATAACGGCAGATTGTGTTATAGCTATTTGACACGAGTGGCTTATCAAATAATGCGCTCTTGTTATAAATACTTTGGCATGGCTAAAGTTTTGCCACCTGTGTGGCCGATGGACTAACACCTGATACAGGTTGCGATCGTGCAGTGCAGCAGAGAGTTGTTTGTGTCATGTGTGCCGACTGCACGCGATTGACTTTCCCTCTGCATTACTTTGCGAATAAAAAGTTGCCAGAAATGCAATATACAATTAAGGAGGCTAATCAGGCTTTGGTTTATTTTGTGCTTTCATGATTCCACCTATCCGTTAATCTCCAAAGAATTTTGAAGGCATCTGCTGTGCTGTGCAGCTTTCCTTGACGTCAAGGTGGCAAGTTGGAAAAATTGTTCCTATTTATTAAAATTATCTGGTCGTGAATCCATTACTCTGCAACAGCTCGCATTGCGTTATCATTTTAGTGGTGTCGCATGACTTCTGCTCTGTTGGTGCAAACCCAGTCATGGAACATCACTCTGCTAATGGTGGCAAGGCAAAGATGCTGAAGAAGAATTCATCAGTCACCGGAACAAAAAAAAAATCCTATACATTTCAATAGTGTGCGTCATTTGCTTTCTTTCGTCTTTAATCAGAAAATATGGTATTTTTGAAGTTTGACAAATGCCATAATATCCGAGTGACTCTTTCCATATTCTTTGGGTCTTTCAGGGGCCCCTTTTCCTGAAGACGACCGCTTGTGTTGCGATCGAAACGTCGTAGTTTTTTGTTATTTTCTTTGAACCTATCTACGTGACTTTACCGAAAGACCCAAAGAATATGAATGCCTGCAGTCACGAAAGCGTTACGCCAAGATTTGATTCTTTCCAGGAAAGAAAGTTCTCGATTGCATCGTTTTCTTCCTTCCTTTCATCACTTGTGTCTATTGAGTATGTGTTGCTGAGCCAAAGGCATTTTCACTTAATTCTTAGAATTCTAAAAAGGTTTGAGTTCCCGAGGGAGCTGGTGATGGGGCCTTCCATTTCACGTCTCAGTAGGGGTGGGTGGGGGGGTCCTTCAATTCTCCACTACACCCCTGCACTGCCGATTTGAGGTTGGTTTCTCCCATTCACGCATTCACATTGTAATAGAGTCTAACAAACACAGTGTGCGGAGAAGGCCGTGACCTCGCGGTGACTTAACCTAAGCACTGGTTGCTTCCGGTTGCAAAGTCTGTGAATTTCATTGGGGCGTTCCGTGTCATTTTCCCCTGAGCACGGTGTGGCTTTGAGCCCTCATCCTCTTAACGGATCTACTAATCCGCTAATACCTACATTGTAAGTCTCTCACTGCCCTGCCAAGGCGAAGTTCCTCCACGCGTGCATTAATTTTGCGCTGGAGGCATTGATAAGGCATTATAATTCATCACCTTTTGACACTCTATTGGCTATGGTCTAGGACTACTGGTTGGATAACAATACAGTACGCAATTGGAAGTGAATTATAGGCCTCCGTGTGAATGTAATGGGTGTATTTTATGAACATATTGTAGGATTTAGTTGTTTCACCCGTCGTCAGCTGTGCATATTTGCAGTGCGTACACGTAAAACATTTAGGAATTACACGCCATCGTGATGGATTGTGGGTAATATATACATTTCACTGAAAAGGCAAGACCCTGTCTATGAGAATAAAATCACAATTTTGTCAGCTTATGAGTCTCTGAACCAATATTTTTATTACGGGAACATTTCTTTAAGCATACACTCTAGACCGGTTACAACTTTCTGAGTCTCATCAGCTTGGTTCGGTCTGTTAAGTAAATGTTCCTGGATTGTCTTCTAGTTAAGGACATAGCCGTCCGCTTATATTTTTTGCAAAATATATTTTAATGTCGCTGCAAATAACTTTGCCGAGAGCATTATCTCTTGGCCTGACTCACCTGCTGATAGGCATTTTATTACTTTGTGCAATCCCAGGAAAGCGGTCGCATCCCTGTCAAAGGTTTTATCGTTACTATGTTTGTTTTAGGCTAGGTTTTGTCAGAGCTTGAATAACTCCATATATTTCCGCCGAGTCTTATGCCCTTTCATAACCTGCAAAGCCTGGGCATGATGACATTTCGTATTTATTTGCAGAATACTATTGATAGTACGAATGTGTTTGATGGCAGAAAATCTTTCTAAATCTGTCTTGCTTATGTGCTCTGCTGACCTCTGTATTTCCCACATGTTTCTTTCCAGTGATCTTCATGAACAATTCATACATGCCGATTAGATATTATTGAATACTATTTCTCGTTCAAACAAAAATTGATATTTACTACATATGTATCCACGATATACTCACATATGTGTTGTCATGGTACTTTGCTCATGCCCATCCACAGTCCACACTCAAATCGTTTCATTCCACGTTCAAACATTACTTTATAAAGGCACTGTTAAATCGGATGTGTTTCACAACATTCAAAATCACGTGGCGCACCGTGTGACGGCACAATTCCCAAGGCCTGGTCAGTAGAATCATCAACGCAGCCACGGTGTGCCGGCAATGTGGGAGATTGCAGACGAAAGGGTTAACCTTCAAGGCCTCGATGCCGTGATTCATCCTGACGGTGTACGTAACGTGTGCGGTTTTTTTTTTACCTCGCCCGAAAAAAGAAAAAAAAACACACAAGCAATATCTGTGCAAAAAATGGTGGCTTCTTCAGCCCCGTAGCCTGCACAGGCGTAATGGCATTCCGACTGTAAGTGCCATGCAGGAGAATGATGCCTGCTGGCCTTCAACCGCTCATCAATTCACACCGCAATACCGCGAGCGGCTGGCCCACAGGATGCACAGTCTATTGGGATGCAATAAGATATATCTTTTCTATTAAGCAGCTGAAGAAGTGGGTCAATCCCTCTTGCAAATGCTCATGTTTATGCCGGGTGTATAATTTTTTTTTTTTACAGATCACATTGGCACGGCGTTACAAGTCTAACCGAAGGCTCCGAAGGTTAAGGTCTCTGATTGTACTCATGCACACACCCCACTGTGTCCAATCCCCTACACCAGCAAACATTTTAGAGAGAAAAAAAACAAATCGAATACGTCGAGAATGGATACATAAAGGGATGAGCCAGATGGTCTAAATTGCCTGTGCGTGTTCCATAAATGTGTGTGTTTGTGTTTTTTTTCTTTCCCCCTTATCATCTCATGCCGTTGCCATGGCGCTTGTAGAAGGCAGACAGAACACTAATTGGCCGGCTGCTCAGAAGCAGATTTTTTTGCACTTTCGCGTGGTCAAAGCACCGAGTGAGACGCAAAAGCTTCGGGAGGCCATGCAGCGACGCCTCGCCGTGACCCCAGGCTCCGGTGGATTCAGCGCAAAGTGACAGCGTGGGATGTGGCAGCGTGGAATAGGTCAGTACAGTGCTTAATGAGGTCACTGTGCCGAGGTGTGGGCGACGTTACCTGGATTTCTGGCCTCGCCAAGAGAAGAGACACCCTCCGATTTTTCTCATTTGTCAGAAGGGCCACTGCCTCTTCCCGCCCCTGTATGTCCACTCCGTTGATCTAAAAGCGACAACAACAACAAATTGTGTAAAGCCATCCAGCACATGAGCACGGCGTGAATTCGACGCTCGACTCTCGCGTTATGCAGCGCAGAGCAACATTGCTTCGAGTTTTTGTTGTTGTTGTTGTTGTATCCGTAAGTGCTGCTTGTATCGAGCGTGAATGTTAAGCTGTTGCACCGTAAATACTTTTACTCTAGTGGCGTCAACATAATGCGCACGCATTGCGTCACGTTCGCACGACGCCGTCGCTGCAGCAGCAGCAGCAACAGCAGCATTGCTTCACGAATTCGGGGTGGGGGGCGGCAATTTGAAACGTTGCCGTACGCGCAACGTTTCAAAAATAGAGCCGCAAAAAAATGAATTACGGTCTCGTACGACAGTCAGCTGGACACGTTCAGCGCCGTGCATTTCAAGGATGTTCCAAAGTGCGCCCAAGTATCGCGAATGTTGGGGCGTCACGATGGCAAGATCTTAACTCCCTCGCCGGGAATACACGAGGTCGTGGGTTCAATCCCGAACCTGACGATGCCTGTACGTTTAGAGTGTGCACGTGCTCTCTCCACGTGGCTACGTGGATTTCTCTTGCAGGTTCTCCGGGTTTTCCCTCCGCATTTAGAAACTCGCGTTTAGGGCATTTGGCCGCAATAAATTTCCACGTGAATAGCCACTTTGTTTAGCGATCATCCGTGGTCAGGTAGCTTCTAAAAAAGAGCTACAATAGCTCAGTGGGTCTTATCTGGTAAAATAAAAAATAGTTTATAGTTTAGATGCGTGTCATTTCGATGCTCTGGTAGAGGGTGCCAGAGTGAAGGACGTTGTTAAATGCACCATGTGTTGCTGTGGGCATGGAAAGTTGGTGCTGTAATTGCATAAAAAACATTGTAAACATCAAGCGCCGTTTGAATGCTGCTACCTTTGTTAACGTCATTAACAGAGCAGCGCATGCCGATATTAGCAAAACATTTATTTGCCGAATAGCAAACGGACATGATTGACCGTTGCTTTTCATCATCACAATCATCAGCCGTGATCTATCCACCGCTGGATGAAGGCAGTGCCACCCTAAAATAGAGTCCAAAGTGAAGTATGGTAAACATACGTGCTGTACCGTACGCGCATATCCAGCTAGGAATGTGTCTCCAGCGATAATACTGCCTGATGTCCTAGGTGCTTGTGACGACTCCTTAATTGACCAGCCGATGCACGATGGCAAAACCCCGTGGATCATTTGTCTCTATTTGTGCGGTAGAGTTATTTGATTATTATTCTTCTTCTTATTATTCGTATTTCTCTCTCCCGGCAAAGATTGAGCAAAATCGACGAATTCCATTGCGCCGCCGTCACCGTTACTGCAGCCAGCGACTCGGAGCGCCCCGCATTTCCACTTCGCCTCCCGAGGCCGGCGGTAATTCGCATGCACGGCACGCGCGCGCGCGTCTGCCGCTGATAAAGTCGCGCATGGAGACCCCACGGGGCCCACCCCCTTCTCCCTTCTCCCTCCTCCTCCCCACGGTTGCCGCCGAACTGTGCATGGGGACAGCGCCGGCAGTCCGGCAGGCTGCTGTCCACAACCCCACTCCTCCACACCACACCTGCACACCACACCCCCTTCCACAACACACCCCCCCCCCTGCACCCCACACCCCCCAGACCACCCCCCCCCTCCACACCACACCCCACTCCACACCACACCCCCTCCACACCACACCCCCCACCCTCCACACCCCCTCCACACCACACAC
>CM025647.2:4523470-4535579 GCA_014621495.2 Entosphenus tridentatus
ACCTCCCCTCCACACCACACCCCCCACCCTCCACACCACCCCCCCTCCACACCACACCACACCCGAGCCGCGGGTGGGTTGTGGGGTAGAAGCGGAGAGTGAAGAAGCACCTGCAAGATGCGATCGCCTTCCCTGATGCGCCCATCCTTGGCTGCGATGCTGTTGGGGTCGATCTGCAGACACGGTCGTGTGCGAGACAAAAGGGGTCGCGTGGCACGCGGCCGTAGTTGTTAGTGTGCGCGCTGGGGGTTGGGAGTGGGTGGAATGTAATGTATTGGCGGTGACTTTCCTTTGCCCTGGTCCGGTCACTGTGGAGCAGGTGTGCGTACTAAAACAAAAAAAATTTAACCCGTAAAAACAAAGTTTTTCACTATAAATCCTTTATATGCGTGGCGGCTAGAGTCCTCTCGTCCTCTGGCTTGAGATGGCTGCCACCTATGGGTCAGATGATTGCATGCCAGCATTAAGCAATTGGTAAAACATCGTGATTATATCCATAATCACGATGTTTTTTTGGGTTAGATCGCGTAAATATATAAATGTGTCATTAAAACCCGCCACCACCCGACACAGCCAACTAGTAAGGGTTGTCACGTAATCAGAACGTGGCCAATTCGTCACTAGTACAGCACTACTGTTTAGTGCAATGTATAGTGCAGTGTGTAAGTGTAGTGTATAGTGTAGTGTATAGTAGTGTAGTGTATAGTAGTGGAGTGTATAGTAGTGTATAGTGTAGTGTGTAGTGTAGTGTATAGTGTAGTGTACTAGTACAGCAACATCGGTGTGTTGGAGAGCCAAGCCACAACATTTACAATCTGAGTACGACGTTTCGCCAGTAATTACAACTAGCTTCATCAGGCGACAGACATATTTGTGGAGAAGTCTTACTGTTTCGTTCCTCATATAGAGGCGTAGATGTGGTAACCACGCTTCTGCGCTCTTGCACAATGTGGGTGTAAGGCTCACTGAGCTATATAGCTCTTTTTTTCCGAAGCGGCTTGGCCATTACAAATGAAAGCTCAGCAAAGTGGCTTATCATCACGTGGACATTCAACTGAAGGCCAAATAACTCGGAGAAAAGTCTCCACGACCACGGGGAGAACACACAAACTCGGAACGAATCAACGACCTCCTGTATACCAGGCGACGTAGTTAACATCTCGCCACCGTGGATAAACGTGATTTGACTTTGTGTGTAAAAGATTAACCTCCGCTAAATCCTCTCCCCCAACAAGAGCCCCGCTTGTTGAGGGAGAGGACTTCAGTTGTGGCTCTTAAACACTGGACAGGCACGCACAAACCCTGACCCCGCCAGACACGCGACCTGCCCATCGGCTGACTATGGCGTTCGCAGAGTGGACAGACGCGAGGAACGGGGGGGGGGTCACATATTGAAGAAACTTGCTCCATTTCGTTTCAACTTACGCACCAGGAGATTGAACCGGTAACCTCTGGATAGCAAAGTCTAATGCGCGAGTCGTTGCTCCATCCGCTGTGTGTATATAAAGGGAAAACCAAACGGTCACCCGTACATCCCGTGTCGGGCTTTTAACAGACTGTTGCCGCTGTTGTTCGCGGGCACCCATCAAGGCTAGGAATTGATAGAGGCGAGGCCAGCGCCACTTGAAGCCGCCTTTGTGTCTCCATCACACACTCCACTCGATACTCCTTTGAGGCTAAGTTGACCCAGGGGAGGCCCAGGCCTGGTTCAGATATCACTTGCAACTGATGTGAGCTGGGGGTGGAAATCAAACGCAGCTTGTCGGGTTTATAGCGCGGTTCACTGTCCACTCCTCCACTGTTACCCCACATTATATATTTATATATATATATACACACACGCTATGATTTGTGGAGTTCACAATCTCAAAAGGTCAATGGGAAATTGACATTCTATATACAAACATATGGGGAAGATTTATCTTTAAAAATATGTGTTCGGGTTGTTTTCTTCAGCGAAGCGTGTTAATTCATCGTCAAAATCAGCCGGGGTCAATCCACTGCTGAATGAAGTCCTCCCTGAGCCGCCAACACATCTCCCGATCCTGCGATGCAACAATCCACCAGGCACCTGGACGCCCAACTGATTTCATCGCTCCATCTCCTGGGTAGACGGCCTTTTGGACGTGTTCCATTCTCTGACAGCCGCTTACTATTCTTGACCAAGAGCCATCGTCCCCCCTAGCGACACGTCCTTCCCAAGCCCCACTTACTATTCTGAGCAGTTTTAATTATGTCATTAATCCTTTCCTCTTGCAGGGTGGGGTCACGTTCACCGCTGAATCACGGAACGCGCCAGCGGTTCAGCGGTACATTGAATTTAGAGAGGCGTGGCACCGTTGTTTTTAAATATATTGTACTCTCCGAATATAATTGTAGTGACACGACCACACTCTACGATAGCTGTCGCCAAACTGTGTCACACACCCTCCCGCATGGCCTTGTGGGAGCCTCGGTACTGATGAAGCTATTTTATTTAAAATCTTTCGGGTTCTGTTACGATGACGTACGCACATGTACACATACGTCATCGGAACTAGAAGGAGTTTTCATCTTCGAATTCGTGTGTTCCTCTTTTGTCTTTCAATGTACTTGCAAGCGTGGATCTCTCCACGCTTCATTGTGCAATTGTCAGTTTTTGTTCTATAATTTTCATAAATTGATAATCCCGATATTTCTGAACCATGGCAGGTAGTACTGATAATAATGGAAAACAAAGCTTCGTTAAAAATCTATTACATTTACGTTACAATTATATATTCGCCTCTCGGAATTTCCTTTTGCTATGAGAGACTAATAATGCGCGGAAATAATGTAATTTCCTCCTGAGCATTTCTGCAGTGATCGTCATCGACTGTTAGCAGCTCTGAGCCAGTGATGGTAATTCCACATTCTTGTGGAAACAGCGAGTCTATCCACCCATCGAACCACTTTCATCTACATCAGAGGGATGATTGGCTGAGCTAATCCCTAATCAGGATGGTGAACTCACAACCTTCTGATTGTGAGCCACTCACTCTTCCGCTGAGCCACCTGACCGGATGAATAAAAGTTATCTTTGTTAAGTATATTATTTTAATTTCACATTCAAGTTTGTGATCATGCCACAGAGAAAGCCCATTTTGCAATGACCCTGAACTCATTTCTCCGTGCTGTGCAAGAACGTGTTTGTTATCCTTGGCAGCAGGCACACAAATTAAATGATACTCAAAACGAAATGGATAAATGTCCGTTCACTCTTGCATGATGACTAGCCCAGCCCTGCCTCCAGCGCTGTGTAATCAATCTCAAAAGACCGTTTCACCACACACACACACACGCACCATTCCGAGCGCTTTATTAAATGTACCGTTAACAAATTACTTATTTTGGAGCAGGTAATGCATTGTTTGGATATATGTAAACACACACGCGTATAACACGCGGCGGAATGGTTAGCACCCTGGGCTTCCAATCTAGAGGTCACCGGTTTGATTCGATCTCCCAGAGTGGCAATGAAATCTCCCACATCTGTCAAGCCAGCAGCATAAATATCTGCAGCACAGTCCATCTGCAGGATGCATGCATGTGTCGGGGTACACTGCAGGTGTGCAGCGGTTAGCGCTACGCTGCGCTATGAACCTGTCGACACGAGATCAATTCCAGCTTATGGCCAACACTAGTGACGATTATCTGATCCGGTTCTGGGGCTCCCCTAAGTCGACTCAGCCTTAAATTAGTACCTGGTGCAGTGCATAATCATCGCTACAAGGTAGACAAAGGCGACACGAGATCAATTCCAGTTTATGGCCAACACTAGTGACGATTATTTGATCCGGTTCTGGGGCTCCCCTAGGTCGACTCAGCCTTAAATGAGTACCTGGTGCAGTGCGTAAACATCGCTACAAGGTAGACAAAGGCGGACGGGAGTGGTGTTGGCCACCCACCCCCTCGTGTGCAGTGCCAGCCTTCAATAGGTGCTCGCTAACAGCACTTGCCCCAACAGTCTGTTCAGGCTATACGGGAGATATTTTGTCTTTGTGAGTACTCTCACCATTCCCAAGGTGTCTGGCGAGCCTGGAAGAGTAGACCAAATATCTTATAGAGGGCGACTCTCTCGGGTCCCCTCTGGTGGAGGCCCTTTCGCCGGCAGGGGCGTGAGTGAGCAATTGCAGGGCTGCGCCTTTGAATTATATATATACCCATGCAATAGCTTCCAAATAAGAGCACAGTATTACTAAAATTCACATGAAAGGGTTATGTGGATGCACTGCATGCATGTGTTGTAGAAAGTGATTGAGTGTTTGTATATATGCGCTATTGAATGAAGTAAGGTTTGGATAACAAGCTCATCAATTTAATTGCTAAATTCCAGTGTGGATGCAGTGGCATAATCTAAATTAGTAGTAAACACTCAAATATCCAATTAAGTACCAAGTGGCTAATATGCCAATTAGTAAATCATGCAATTTATTACACCCCAATTAACATTTTTTTCGTCACTCATTTGGCTGCCCCCCAAAAATGTAACTGGGGGAGCAGTGGTGCAAAAAAAAACAGTCGGAGCATTGTAAACATCCCATATAGAGCCTCGCTAATGACAAGAGTACGCCTTTGTTGCCATTGATTTTGAGGTGGTGTAAAAATATAAATATATAAGTGGGAATGCTCTCAAGAATTTGCTTCAAATGTGTTTGATGTTAGAGAATACGGCCATTTCCCCTTGTTTGCAAAAAAAGAAAAGCAACTGATGCATTGAAAGTGTTCTCGTGTAGATCGAGGCTCTCCGTAATCAATTGAAATTGCTCACGAAAGTGTGGTAGCGTATCGTTGTTTATTACAGTCCTAGGCTCACGAAACACTCCTCTTGTATTTCACGGATGTCTTAGGAGACCCCCTGAAGACATATAAATGCCCACGGAGGCATTTTGCAAGGAAGCAATGGAGTATTTAATTTTAAAGTTGCTGTGTATCAAATAATACGACGGCAACAAATCGTCATGCTATCAAAAAATAGATTTGCTTGCATTAATAACGTTAGAGACATTTGGATTGCAAACATCGCACATATCTATTCTGCATATATTGCTGGCTGCTCATGGCTTGCGGGTGATGCATTGTTTCTGGCTGTGAAAATTCCCAGCCGCAGTTTATTTTCGCTATTGTTTCTACTTGCTTTGGGCTGAACATCAGTTCGGTGACTTATTTCCCGCCGCGCATCGGCCTGAAAAAGCATCTTATTTCAAACATGTATTTTATATCGGAAAAACAAGCGAATATTTTGTTTGTGTTTTGTAGCACATACGAGAGAGAAAAAGAGAGGGCTTTGTAAATAAATACAGCCAATGCTGCCATTAACACACAAAAAACCCATCACAATTACACGTGTGGACGCTCCCAGCCAGTGGAGGTTTAGTTACATGCCTTGAGTGGATGGTGTCTGGCTGGTATTGAATTGCCTTAATGAGACATTTGCATGATTTATGTGACGTCGCTAACCGTTGGCTCCACCGAAGCACACGGATGCAACGCTGTATGTCACGGGCAAGTGCGCACATGGTGCCACTTACGTCGCATGGACAAGGCGTCCGCCCACTCAATTTCCAGGTGAGTGTTCGCGATCGTAAGGCATAGCCGAACCAAACAAAAGCACAAAGGGATCGTAAAACGGACACGCACGGCCATCCAGTTATCTCGTACTGCGTCCCTGATTCGTCTAGGAGCACGTGGATTTAAAATGCTCGAATTCAGTTTGCCACGTCGCTGATTTATTTTAAACAAAAATTTGGTCGCGAACGCTACCCATCTCGCGATGAACGACAATGCTCTTCAATGTGTGTCCTCGCAGACGCACCAACTGTCTTGATTTCCACGTCAGCCAATTAGCTCACGTGACGCCTCATGCGCTCGTTTGGGATGAAATATTGGTGTCGGTGTTGTAATGCACAGGAGGTGGTCCAAACGTTCTGAGAACAACACACTCGGCAAAGTCTAACGAAGTCGAATTTGTACTTTAATATTCAAGTAGTGTGTGTATGATTGAGTGAGTGTTAAGAATGTCTATCCGTACTGATAAAAAAATGCATCAACATAATTCTAATTCTGCATATATTAAAACAAAAAATTGCCGCTGGAAACTAGGCGTGTAACAATAAATCACCAGAAATTCAATAAGCTGCCACGATTCAGGCTCACGATTGAAGAATTACGTCTTGTTGCGTCTCATTTTATAATCTCATTGGTCGGTGTACAAGAAACGACATTTTTGTCTCAATAGTGTCGTTTTATTCACACTGTTCATCTAAAACTTAACACAATTGTTACAACTCAATTGGAAATTACAAAAATCTCAACACACGTGGTTTAATGTGTCCCTGCTTGAAAATGTTTGACCGTGCCCCAATTTCAAATCAATCGGTATCCCACATGCAGCGTCAGTACATTAATTTGCCCATTGATTTTACATCTGAGTATGAATGGATACTATTGGCTGCCCTTTTAAAGTTTAAGTTGGGCTATATTGTGTGTGGGGAGGGGGTGGGGGAGAGAGGAGTGGGAGGCGAGATCTACAGTGAGGGAAAAAAGTATTTGATCCCCTGCTGATTTTGTACGTTTACCCACTGACAAAGAAATGATCAGTCTATAATTTTAATGATAGGTTTATTTGAACAGTGAGAGACAGAATAACAACAACAAAATCCAGAAAACGCATGTCAAAAATGTTATAAATTGATTTGCATTTTAATGAGGGAAATAAGTATTTGACCCCTCTGCAAAACATGACTTAGTACTTGGTGGCAAAACCCTTGTTGGCAATCACAGAGGTCAGACGTTTCTTGTAGTTGGCCACCAGGTTTGCACACATCTCAGGGAGGGATTTTGTCCCACTCCTCTTTGCAGATCTTCTCCAAGTCATTAAGGTTTCGAGGCTGACGTTTGGCAACTCGAACCTTCAGCTCCCTCCACAGATTTTTTTATGGGATTAAGGTCTGGAGACTGGCTAGGCCACTCCAGGACCTTAATGTGCTTCTTCTTGAGCCACTCCTTTGTTGCCTTGGCCGTGTGTTTTGGGTCATTGTCATGCTGGAATACCCATCCACGACCCATTTTCAATGCCCTGGCTGAGGGAAGGAGGTTCTTACCCAAGATTTGACGGTACATGGCCCCGTCCATCGTCCCTTTGATGCGGTGAAGTTGTCCTGTCCCCTTAGCAGAAAAACACTCCCAAAGCATAATGTTTCCACCTTCATGTTTGACGGTGGGGATGGTGTTCTTGAGGTCATAGGCAGCATTCCTCCTCCTCCAAACACGGCGAGTTGAGTTGATGCCAAAGAATTCCATTTTGGTCTCATCTGACCACAACACTTTCACCCAGTTGTCCTCTGAATCATTCAGATGTTCATTGGCAAACTTCAGACGGGCATGTATATGTGCTTTCTTGAGCAGGGGGACCGTGCGGGCGCTGCAGGATTTTAGTCATTCACGGCGTAGTGTGTTACCAACTGTTTCCTTGGTGACTATGGTCCCAGTTGCCTTGAGATCATTGACAAGATCCTGCTGTGTAGTTCTGGGCTGATTCCTCACCGTTCTCATGATCATTGCAACTCCACGAGGTGAGATCTTGCATGGAGCCCCAGGCCGATGGAGATTGACAGTTATTTTATGTTTCTTCCATTTGCGAATAATCGCACCAACTATTGTCACCTTCTCACCAAGCTGCTTGGCGATGGTCTTGTAGCCCATTCCAGCCTTGTGTTGGTCTACAATATTGTCCCTGACATCCTTGGAGAGCTCTTTGGTCTTGGCCATTGTGAAGAGTTTGGAATCTGATTGATTGATTGCTTCTGTGCACAGGTGTCTTTTATACAGGTAACAAGCTGAGATTAGGAGCACTCCCTAAGAGTGTGCTCCTAATCTCAGCTCGTTACCTGTATAAAAGACACCTGGGAACCAGAAATCTGTCTGATTGAGAGGGGGTCAAATACTTATTTCCCTCATTAAAATGCAAGTCAATTTATAACATTTTTGACATGCGTTTTTCTGGATTTTGTTGTTGTTATTCTGTCTCTCACTGTTCAAATAAACCTACCATTAAAATTATAGACTGATCATTTCTTTGTCAGTGGGCAAACGTACAAAATCAGCAGGGGATCAAATTATTGTTTCCCTCCCTGTACGAGGAATTGGGAATTCACAATCCTACCATGGACAGCTCCAACAATGGCACTCCTCTTTGTCACTTCCCGCTAATTGTTTTTAATTTATTCCGATTTTTCTTCTTGAGGAGCTGGTCTCAGAGGGTGGTACCTGGATCAGCACCGGTGGTGGTCCGTCACGCACCTCCAGGTGGTGCGCGGGGCTGTGATGCAAACGCAGGTTTCTCCGGACAATAATAATGGCTACGTTCATGACATTTGTTTCGGAGGTGAATGAAATGTTTTACTTGTGATATTTAATTTCAAAATGAAGTTAGGTAAAGTACATCCATTAAACCACCCTAAGCCTAAGATCTAAATGCCCCCCCCTCCCCCCCCCGAAGAAACACCTTCAAGCTGTGTATATTTTTAGGTTCCAGTAATATTATTAATTCTGAATTGCTGGTATTTATAGATAAGTGTATGTGTTTTGTCACCAGGGATGTGCGGTCCGTGGGAAATGTTTACATCGGCTGAGTGGCCCGCGGGCCAAACAAGTTTGAGAAACGTCGCTCTATGAGCATCGTGCCACCAGATGGATGTCACACAGAGCAGTGCAAGCCTTGCTTGGTGGAGAATGACCCACGTAAGTGGATGTCACAGAGCTACTTCTGAAATCCCTTCACGTGAACCTCTGGTCCACACAGTAGGGCACGGGGGGGTGGGCAGCAATCGCCCACCCCATCCTGCTACGCGAGAGCAATGTTCATTGCGTCACAGTCGAACCAATATTTTAATTTAGCCAAATTTTGTGCAAGTACCACTTTGAATGTGATGGGGTTTTCTTGGGGTGGGGTTGCGTCGCCATTGACGAACCGAAGACCATCAAGTCACTGCACTTGTGAACCCGGTTTGAATCACAGGCAGCTGCCTGGATTCGGCACCCAGGACCTCATCAGTAGCAGCTTCGTGCTCTTAAACCTCTGAGCCACTGAGCCACCCGGCCGCCTCTCGTACGTTCAACAACTTCTTTTGCACCGTACATAGTCAACCGCATGAATTGCAGGTGCCGCGGTGGAAGGTCAGAAAACTGAACGCGACAACAAGCAGTTGTGAAGAAACGAGAGAGTGTTGCTGTGACGAGCACCCACCTCGCTGACGTAAATTCCCAAGTCTTCTTCCTCATCCGTGCGGTAGCACACAGTCAGACCCAGCTTTTCTTGCCTGAAGATCCGGTACAAAGCCACCTCCTGGGGAATTCACATAATGAGCCACTGGATGAATGGCGCGCGCGCGGTCGGGATTGTAAAAGTGAAAAAAAAAATCGTTCCTTATTCTAATCAATTGCCAGACCTGGTAGGGCCATCGCGGGGAGGCGATACAAAGTAGGGCAAATTGTGGATGCACGTGGAGTTCTTCACCCAGCCTGTGTCACCCACCCATAGCTAAATATGCATCATTTACAGAGGTCTCATTTTTCACGAAAATCCGTGACAAGGTGGAGTAAGCCTTGTACGCTGGATGTATCTATTTATCTGCTTATTTATTTATATTCTCGACGTTGTTCGTAATCTCCAGCGGCAGTGTCATGGGGGATATAGAATGATGGGGTGGGGGGGATGCAGAAAGGTGGTAACGCTGCTTCAATGGAAGAACGAATTCGAGGAAAGCGTTCTGGTGTAGTGCTTGTGTGTTTTCTCCGGCGTTACGACAAGTGACCGTGGGTTCAGGCCAGCCACAACTGTAGGGGACATGTCGCCTCGCACGTACCCCCAGAGCAGATAATCCACTGCAATCCTGTTTTAAAATCGTTTTGCACCGGCGAGTGTCGTTAAAGATGTATGGATGGCTCATTGTAAGGCAATCTTACTCCCTAATCCTCAGTGGCGTGATGAGATCTGAATGGACACGATTTGAGGCTGAATTCATTTCCAGGTTGGCTGTTTTGTGATACGTAACCCCTCGGCACGCGACTGTCAGCCGTGCAGCTCGAACAAGGTTCGCTAAGACGTGTTCGCTCACCCTCTGTGTATGTACATGTACTAATAAGCTGCGGAAGTAGTAAAAAAACAACTAAATATTGGTATTCACGGAATTTTATTCACAGTGTGTACCTCTAATTGCATACAAAAATGCCACCAAGAGGGCCTTACTCGAAATGAGCTGTCTCGCAGTAGAGCCTCCAGAACGGATGTGCAAACGTAAAATTAATAAAAAAAATCACATTACGTAGTCAATTATATAACTTAATATGAAGCTATACACACGTATTTAATTCAGGCTCCATGGTGTAAAGGGCAGTCTCCAACTCACATCATTCTCTCTCTCCCGGCTTCTCTATTTAAGTGTATTGAAGAAGGTCATTGCCCAAAAAGTAACCTATAATTTATGTGTTCTCTTCAGGCCACAATGATTTTGACGAATGTGTTTAGTTCGTTGCGATTTGTCCCTTGTGCACCATTGCCAATGCAGTATCAACTAATTTTGTGTTCGATAAACATATTACGGATGAGTTTCAAACTCAAATATTTAGGATTCATAGGTGTTTTAAGGACTGTTAGGATCTCGAATCATTTTCTAGAATTTTCAGATAATTTACATTATGTACATTTTTGTGTATTTTGTTTGAAAAAAGGTGACATTACCAATGCCATATGATTCCCCTATTTTGACAGGAGAATTGTGGATGTGACATCACGGAAGTGACGTCACCTATTGTGACGTCACGTTTTGGATCAATCCCAAAGACAATTTTCGGATCATCTGACATTTCATATCAAACTCCAATTTTTATGACTTTCTGGAATAATCTAACAACACACACACACACGTGTCGACGCGGCAAGTCATTGCTTAGAGCATGTTCACAAAACGCGTTGTCGACTTAAGGGGCCGTCCATAAATGACGTCACGAACCTGGGGGGGGGGGGTCAAACATGTGTGACGATGGGGGGGGGGTTTGAGAAATGTGACGTCACGTGAAAATGTGCAACTTATAGACAACACGTTCTACTTAATTAAATAGACTTTCTTATAAATGTTTTCTCCTACAACATCAGAGTGCAGCGCCACATTAAATACGCACTACAATGACACTAGTGTAGTGAGTTCCCAGGGAGACAGACGACGTAGTCGAGGCACACACTTTTATTCAACCAAAGGGCGGTAACAATACTTGAAGGGGTAACGGCCCCTTCACCCGTACTCAATGGGAAACACCCCTAGCACTATCCCCTCTGTCTTATTCCCAGTCCTCCGCTAAGAGTGCTATGAGAGGCTATCTGATCCGGCCCTGGTCAAGCACGGATCCCGGCACCCAGCTAACCAGGCCGTGCTCTTACAAGAGCAGAGGTCCTGAAGCTCTTGGGGCCGCGCCACTGGCTTGCCCTGCTCGGCCCTGACAAGGACAGCGAGCCACGGGGAGTCCCAGGGCCTATTCTGCCGGTCTTCAGTCTTCACTGGTAAAGCTTCTCACACACTGGCCCCGAGCTCTCTGGCTCCCCGCCTTTTATAGGAATCCTCTCCGAGGGGTGGAGCTATGGGGGATCACGGCGCCCCCATGGCTACCCCCCCCCCCAGGGTTAACCGATGCGGACGTGGATGTAGACACCCGTGTGTGGGTGCAGACACCCCTACAATAGTTTAAAGCGATTTGAAGCATGTTTAATTTTCAAAATGGTAATATGGTTTGGGGGGGGGGGGTCAGAGCTTTGTGACGTCATATTTGAGGGGGGCTCTGACTTTTTGTGACGCCGTGTGACGAGGGGGTGGGGTAAAAAATCGTCCAAAATCGCGTGACGTCATTGATGGACGGCCCCTAACACAGTTCTTCAGTTTGGCAATTTCTTTTGAACAATTCGGAACGTGCCCCCTCCTCGCCGCCCCCCCCCTCCCCGTTTCTGAGCGTTCGACGACAAACTACTTTCCTGAGCTGCGCGGCTGAGCTGTACGATACAGTCCGCGGAAGGATACAGTATGCGGGACGATACAGTCCG
>CM025647.2:4535589-4551926 GCA_014621495.2 Entosphenus tridentatus
GAAGGATACAGTATGCGGGACGATACAGTCCGCGGAAGGATACAGTACGTAGCAGCACCGTACTCTCATCTCAGAGCTTTGTCTCGCCAGGAGATAAATTGCAGGCTGAGTTTATCGTGCAAATGTGATTCGAATTCCCATTATTTATTCATACCCCGTAGCGTATATATGGTAATTCTATGAACGCGATTTCACTTAACGCCGCACTTTTTTTTTCACGAACGCATCTATCGCGTTTTAAACGAGGAATTACTGTACATGAAGTCTACTTGTGACTAGTATCAAGATTTTCTTATTTTCAAGTGGCTTTAATATCACATGCCATGGGATGCAACTCCTCGGTTCACTAATGATGGGAATCATACAATTTTTTAAAGCTTTTATCGGATGGCTTACAGCGATTTCGAATAATAATAGTCTTGAGCCTGCACGATATGTGGAACCAATCAACTGCCAGGCAATACTTTAAGGGGGTGCCCACATTTGAAAGTTTTTGTTTAATAGCTGTAAGGATAATGTGTGGTACTTCTGGAACATCATTAAACTTGACATCACACCAGTCGGTCACAATTGTGGGCATGCATATAATAACTGGACTGTAATAAGAGTGACCGCTACATTCACAGACGTTGAAGATCACAAAGATGAATCGTTATATCTTCTGTTCCATGAGCGTGCGGTGCTGTGATGGGATTTGAATTCAAGGCCTCCTGCCTGCAAAGAAAATGCCCCTTTGATCCACCCATTCAACAACACGGAAGTGTTCTCTTGAGAGAACAAAAGTGCCAATGTGTGCACATTGTTACGAATTACGTACACTTATTATTTATTGTTCTTACGCATGTATGAAGATTAAGGTGCAGCCCTGCAAATACCTGCTTATGCCACTGCTGGTGGATGGCCCTCCACTAGAGAGAGCTCTAGAGAGCCCATCTAGAGGATGTTTTGGTCTACTCTTCCAGGCTGGCCAAACTTTTTTTCTTCTTCTTGCAATCTACTGAACAAGGTAGCTGTGGTGCTACCCATTTATACTCCCGGGAGGACAGAGGTGGGGGAATTCGTGAAGCTTTCCCGTTGTTTCAACTGCTGAAAGATCTATAAACGCACGCATTTGAAGAAGAAAAAAAGTTGCCCTGTGGCGACATCTGCAGTGCTGAAGTTATGCTGCCTGCTGCACGTATTTGATCGTACACTTATGATTACCTTAAATCAGTGGTTCTTAACCTGGAGTACACGCACCCCTTGGGTGTGCGAAATACCCTCTGGGGGAGTGCGAAACATGGCAGGTACTTTCTTTTAGCAGGTAAATAATCGAAAACACTAATTAAGCACGGGCACGTAAGTACACCTACTTTGTTTCATCAACCAATGGGGTGCACGGCTGCAGTAAAGGTATAACAACCACTGGCCTATACATCAACGGGGCAGTTTCAACCTTCGTAGGCCCCCACCTCCTTCCTCTTCAAGGCCCCCCCCCTTTACTCCCCACCCCTTGCTGACGAGCCCCCCCCTCCCCCACTGGGCTCTTCCCCCTCTGTCGAGCTCTGTGCGCCTTTCCTTTTTTTGTGCGTGACCCGTCCCATTCTGTTCTAGGCCCCGCCCATTCTGCTGCAGGCCACGCCCATTCTGTTGCAGGCCACGCCCATTCTGCTACAGGCCACGCCCCATTCTAATGCAGGCCACACCCATTCTGCTGCAGGCCACGCCCATTCTGATGCAGGCCATGCCCATGCCCCCGCCCACTCCTCCGATCACGAGGGTCGGGTTTGTTTCATTTGGGGCCATTGGTCGTGGTTGAGAGGGGGGGTGTTAGAGGTGGGGGCAGGCTTCGCCACGAAGACCAACATCCCTCTAAGAGGCAGCAATATGATAGCAATAATAACAAGTTAAATAGAGATTCACTTGACATTTTCACAGCTAAAGCAACTTATTTAGAAAATTAATAATTACCAAACAAATACAGGACCCCCCTCCCCTGCTGGTAACAACTAATATTTCTGGAGACTTTCCCGAACTACTGAACTGCTCCATTACCTCCTTCACCCAGCTCAACGGCACCCCACAGAACTCATCGATGATTTTAATTTATATCATTAAAAACAATCCATCCGGACACGACATGGACAACCCGCGTGGCGCCACGCGCGCCACGTGCGAAGCTCTTTGAGACCTTGCGCAGTCTCTGTGCCGAGCGCTGGCTCCCTGCCTTCCTCCCCTCTGCCGCACAAAGGCAGGCAGGCCCATTAATCACGAGCTACGAGGTCACGGCACAGAGCTGCTTTACAATGCATGGGCAGAGAGAGAGAGAGGCGAGTCCATGGCGTAGGGGGGTGGGGTGGAGGGAGCGAACAGGAGCAAACCCAGGTCCCCAACACAGACCATATTCATCTTTCTTGTCAATGGCTGCCTCCGTACGAGATCAGGAACAATTGTGAACTCGTTAACGCACAATTCCCCCCGAATGCTTGCAACGAGATTTAATTGGAACAAAGGTAGCTGCTATGTAGTTTATGCTTTCCCGGTTTGTGTTATTTTTTTATACTTACATCGGTGGCATTGTTAGCTTCGTACGTTTGAATAAGGATCGTTTGAAGTTGCGCCTTTCGACAATACAAGAACGCAAAAGTGCGGCCACGGAATTGCTCACGCAAACCACTGCTGCTGGTGTCAGGGCCTCCACAAGATGAATCACAAGAGAGATGGTGCTCTGCATGGTGTTCTGGTGGGGATGATTGGCCTACTCTTCCACACTGGCCAAATATATTGGAAGAGTTGTGGGAGTGCCCACATTCTACCTCGCCACACACTGTGATGATGTTATACATTCATACTGCTAATCGACACTTGCAATTCCCCTCCCATCGTCTCCTTTCCATTCAAGAAAAGCGTCAACTCGTGTCTGTTATAAATGTGGTGCTGTTTATTGCTGGTCGTTTGGCGATTGAAGCCTTTGGTCACCTGTGCTCGGTGTTTCTATATATTTGTTTTTTTATTGTATAGCACAAAATGAGCAGCGTCAGTTATTTGTTGCACGTGCCATTACATTGTGTAAGGATAACGGTGTCGAGTGGCCTCTCCTTCAGGAGGGTCTTGCATTTGGCTGTTTGGCACGTGGGAGGACACTGGAGGTAACTTCGCGAAGAAACCGGAGCACACAAAGATAACAAAAACAACATTTCGAAGAATCCATTTGCAGCCCTCGTATTTCACGGCCAACCTAGCAGCCCAGTGAAGTGGAGAGTTTCACAAATGTTGCGTGATCCACCAAGCCCCTTGGTCCGCTTCGGTGCCGGATCACAGGCACGAGCCACCGCAGTCATCGCGTGAACGCTTCGCGTCGCCAGCGATGGATGCAGGCGTACAGAGTGGTGGGCATACACTCACTCGGATGCGTAGGGCGCTTAGGGTTTACTCGCATTGAGGTTCAGAGGCAAGTGCTCATACGGATCTCTAACAACTTGGTCCTCATGAATTGGTGGACGGAGCTCGCCTAACAACCTATTCAGATGCCTCGCGCTCTCCTTTCTGCCTCTGCACTGACGTACGGAGAGAGGAACACGTGGAACGGGGGAACAATCACAAATCGGGGACATCCCAATGAGCGTGAAAGCCCGGACGCACCACCGCTTGCAAGGGATGAGGATGGCGATGGAATTCCAGCCAAAGGAGTCAGCGTGCTCGAGAGGAGATCGAGTGGTGAGATTAGCTCGCACGTGAGGATATGGTCTGGATTGTGGCATCGTGGTAGCATGAGGAATGACGAGAATGTGGCAAGGTCTTCATCCAGTAGTGGCTAAACAATGTTGACGATCACGATGACATGCGTTTCGAGTATTTGGCTCAAGGCCGTAGCCATGGAGTCAACATTGGGGGGGACCAAATCTTCCAGGGGGTCTGGGGATCCCCCCCCCCCCCCCAGAAAAAAAAAAATCTAAATTTGAAAACTCATTTGCTGCCATTTCCTGCCTAAAATATAAAAAAATTCACTAACACATAGGATGGACTTTTTTTTTTACAATAATGTCTAATAGTGTATTGTATTTCATTGCTCTGTTTCATTGTATGAAATTGCAGAGATTAGGGATTAATAAAGTACAACCATAACCACAAGCATATAAACAGAAATCTATTTTATAGCAATATATTGGGGGGGACATTTTGAGAATATTTGAATATTGGAGGGTGGGATGTGTCCCTCCCATTATATATTATAATTTCGGCCTTGATTTGTCTGCTATGAATTTCCACATGATGAGCCACATCATTGATCTATCACTTGTGGCCCAGTCGCTTTTGAAAAGGAGCTGTACGGTATCTAGCTCAGTCAGCCTTACCTGGTAAAATAAAAAGAAAACAGTCTAAATGTTAGTTTGGATAATAATAATGACGCTGGCTAGATGTAGTGAAATGAGTCATCCAAGTATGTTTAAGCGATGCACTCGGGCTCGGTACCATTGCAGTTGCGAATGTGGTCCATCAAGATATGCAGAAATGCAACGACGATCTTGAAGTCTCTTTTCAAGTGCGACAGTGGCCACGCGTGTGAGATGAATTTCACCCGCACGTTGCCGAGAAGGCACAGCGCTCGCTTATCTGTGCGCTATTTATTTTTAGTAAGTGGAATTTTTACGCTTTTTATAACGCGGTGGTTTCGGTCACGGGATGAAGTAAGCAAGCGGAAAGAAATATAATTTAATAGTGCGGGCCAATTTTTTTTTTGCTCAGCCTGTGGATCCACACATTAAATCTTTTATCTGACCATTATAGTCCCTATCTCACACTTGTTTCCCGCCATCTTATCTCATTGTTGTATTCTTCACTTTGTGTCATCTCCCGACATCATCGAGGTGCAGGATATCGCGAAATCTCCACAATGGTGTGCGGAGCATTGGCGAGGTTGTATAAAGGGGGGATGCCTTGTGAAATGATTTCATTATGTCAGAATTATTTTGGCGAACATGATTATTTTGTGTTTCGTATTTGATAGGTTGACGTTGAACTAGGACCCACATTTAGCAGAGAGGATCTTCGCCTATAAAAATCCGGCAATTGTAAGCATTTGGTTCAAGCAAGCCCGACTCTCTTAATGAGACCTTGAATGTTGAAACTGCTAAATAATTTACAAAATATGTTGTTTTTCGTCAAGGGACAGGTATGTGAAGTGGTGGTATTGTCTAACTTATATACGTTGTTATATTCTCCACAGCGAAACGAATGTTTATTTTGTTGCAGGTGTAAAGTTTATTTTGCTCAATAAAAACCAGTAGGCTTAATTAATTTCTGCATAGCTGTTAAAATCCAATTTCTTCTGGCTTAAATTTAAACACGGTAGTATAGTTTTGCAGTTGTCTGTGAGAGATTATAGTTTTTTATCACTGTGGATACAAAAGACAAAGATCCCCCTTATAGCCTTAAGAGACTGTTGGGGCAAGTGCTGTTAGCGAGCACCTATGACGGCCGGCACGGCACACGAGGGGGTGGGTGGCCAGCACCACACCCGGCCCTTTCGTCTCCATAGTGGCGATGTTTACACACCTCACCAGGTACTCATTTAAGGCTGAGTCGACCTAGGGGAGGCTCGTTCCTGCTGTTGGCCGTAAGCAGAAATCGAACTCGTGTCGCCGGCTTCATAGCGCAGCGCGCTAACCGCTACACTCACCGCTCCACTCACTGCTACTATGGATACATCCAGACACAAATATACATGACGTTCGCTGCACATGCAGCAGAGTATTATAGGATTAAAGAACCTACAACAGAAACCGTTGACATGATCGGCTCAAGTGTCTGGTGGTTCACGAGTCCCAAATTCCCCAGAATTGTTTTTGTCATGCAAATCACGCAGGATTGAGACAACTCATGAATCCGAGTAGAGCAAAACCTGTTTTGGGAGATTCATATTTGCTCACACCAGACTCGTTGGTTCTCTGGAGTGGCTTCAGTTCACGGGATAAGGGCGCACAGATCGTGAGACAAAGGATGAGTTGTGTGGACCTCGTGAACGAAGGACCGGTTCCACCCTTACCATCCCGACATCCTCTTCGGTCCGTCGATCGAGGTGCATTGTGTGGGACAAGCCGTCTGCTGTGACCCTGCTGGATGAATGAGGCTGTAAGAAGTAGCTCCTTTGTTGTCGTCGCAGAACAAAACAAAAACTCGACACGTTCACCAAACGTGGCCGTGGCCTTGACGCAGACATATATCACGGTTGATGGGCGGTGGCTCTTCTTGTTGATGAATATAGTGGCCAGAGAGATCGATTGGATAATTAGAGTTGGAGGCGCCAGTTTACACCGTGGGGTTTGATGAGAACTACATTTAAAAATAATTTATGATGAATACTTCAAATTGGCTTAATAATCGTCATCTATTAGCAGCTATAACAGAACAATCATTTTAAATAATCGAACATGTATTACCGCATCCGTATTGAGAGTAATATTACACAATGGCATATTGCATTATTGTTAGACCTGTTACAGTTAAGTTTGCAAAAGCAGCATTCACATAATGAACGCGGTGATGGATTCCTGGGCCCAATTAACATTCTAATAGATTCGGAGAGGCTGGCAAGGAATCCGAGGGTCTAAAGGGTGGTTGGAACAGATATGTATTGTGAGTCGTGCCCTTTATATAAAAAAAGCAAAAGTCTCAAATTCGTTTTATTTGTCTCGGCTTGAAAGCAAGGACAGGTCTGTTTTTTTGTGTGTGTAAAGAGCGCTCATACAAATGTGAATACATGATTATTTGCTGTGTGGATGTGGTACTTTCAAGAGCCGTGAGGGGTGGCAGCAGTGGCTTAGCGAGGCCTTCATCCGCCAGTGTCTTGATCATGACTGATGATGGTGGCGATGTTGTTGATGATGATGAGTTTCATCTGGCCAGGTAGCAACAGGAGCAGACCTCATTCGTCCGCCTCTGTGGTGGCTGTCCTCTCGGACCACGTGGCCTCTTGTATTTTGGCTGCCACTGCCGTCGCAAATGTTGACCATTGGCCCATGAATCCCTTCGAGCGACGTGGTCCCGACTCAAACCCACCCGACTTTTGTCGGCCAATACGATGTTGAATTCGTGTACGTTGTCCGATCCGTGCATTCCCCTATTGTCTCGGTGCGATGTTTCCAAGCACGCAGCTCTCCATTCCGTTTAAATCCTGCACTTTACTCATTGTCGCCCAGAGGCCTTCCTATCAAGTGTTGTGCAAAATCGCCTGTGCGTTACGTATCGACAAAATTTACAATGCACAGGCTGGTCCAGATGTATTGTTACCGCCCCGCCGCCCCCACCCCCCAATTAATTGATCCATAACATATTTTCCTTCTTCTTGGTTCTTTCGGCAAAGTCACGTAGAATGGAAATAATAAAATAACACAAATAAAGCCTAATTTATTTTACTTTTATTATTTTATTATTTCCATTCTACGTGACTTTACCGAAAGAACCAAGAAGATGAATCCCTGCAGTCACGAAAGCTTTAAATCGAAATATTTTCCTTCGTTTACCCATTTCTATTTTCACACCCATTGGTGTGAACAAATATAAAGTGTAACATTATTAAATGGGGGACGGGGGGGGTCACAAGACATCTGACCACCCTGTCCAAAGGTTGCGTAATCAAATATTCGACTCGGCTAACGGCGACCCACGGTGGTGGGCGAGTTGCTAAGCAAAAGTGGCAGCTTGAGAAGGACGTACAGAAAGAAGTAAATCATTCCTACAGTGGGGGGGATGAGAGTGTTGCCCACACATTCGCACAAACAGCCCATATGGGTGTTGTTGTTGTTATTGTTGTTGCTGCTGCTGCGTTCATCTTTGGCTGCTTGTCTCTGAAGGCTCAGAGAAATCAATGACTGCGGCAAAACTGCAGACTTGGCCATAGCCGTGGGTTATGTGGGGGGGGGGGGGCACCAGGAATGTGTTCTCTCCCCTTCCTCCCTTAACATTTTTCCATTTTTTCCCTATCAGCTTCTCTTTAGTCAGCTGTTTGTGAGCTGGTCCACGGCTCCGTGGGATGGAGTTCAACAAAACCACGTTGCCTTTTTGTGTTGACAAAGGTGAAGGCAAAGGCGCAGCCCTGCAATGTCTCGCTCACGCCACCGCTGGCAGAAGGGCCTGCACTCGAGGGAGCTCTAGTGAGCCCCTCAAAAGGCCATTTGGCCTACTCTTCCCTACGCCACTTGGGCTACTCTTCCACACAGCCCCACGAGACGTGAACCTGCCGATCGTAACGCTGGGTGGACAGAGGTGGAGGGGATTGCAAGAGGCTCGCACCATTGTTTCAACTGCCATGCCGAGAAATCGAATTGAACTGGTGATCTCTGGATCCCGAGTCCAGTGTGCTCACCATTATTCCACTTCAGCGTTTGTGTTAACTCCCGTCAATGTATTACTATTTACTACCATTTTTATTTTATCAAGTAAGGGCCAATTGGGCTATATAGCTCTTTCTTCAGAAGCGACGTCGCCACAAATAATAGCTTCATGAAGTGGCTTATCACGTGGAAATTTGTCGTAGACAAATTACTCGCGTTATGTCGATTCCAAATGTGGAGGGAAAAACCGGAGGACCTGGAGAACATGCAAAACGCCAAACATACAGACGTCAGGGTCGGGATCGGGATCGAACCCACAACCTCCTGTATGCCATACGAGCTAGTTAACGTCTCGCCATCAGTCGAGCAATAAAGCTGACGTGGTGTATGAAACTTCTCAACCGCAGTCCTATACTTCATGCTTTTCCATGGTTCATAGAGTCTTCGACGGCTTGAAACAATGTTGCATCGTTACATGCTACACATGCCGGATGATTGTTACACTCGTCTCGTAAAATGTAGACGACGCATGTTCAAATGAACAGGGCTGTCTCTACACACACAGGATTATCTGTGTCACGTGGGGCATGTTTAGCAATCATCAGGTGCATGCAGCACGTCATGGCTTACAATAATTTTGATTGAAATGGAGAAAATTCGTAGATGAACACTATGTTCATCTGTGTTTAATTAAAAAAGAAAAAAAATTAAATAGAGCCATGCTGTCGTCTGCCATGAGTTGACAATAACACGCAATGTGTATATAATATGAGCTTAATTTTTTCTTCCATTTCGATGTTTATAGTCCTCTCTTCTCAAGGCACACGAGGGGGTGGGTGACCAGCACCATGCCTGGCCACCTTTGCCTCAATCGTGGAGATGTTTGTTTTTAGCACCAGGTACTAATGTGAGGCTAAGTCGACCTAAGGGAGGCTCGGGACCAGCTCAGATAATCGTCACCGGTGTTGGTTGTGAGTGGGAATCGAACTTTGGTCGCCAGGTTCGTAGCGCAGTGTGCTAACCACTGCGCCACCGATCCCCACGGTTTCACATATTCGCACACCTAATGGTTGCTACGTCTCATCCCCAACTTTTGCTTTGCTTCAAAATACAGGAGGGAGGGAAAGTGTGTGTTTACAATGTGGAGGAAACTACAACATTAGCTACGATATTTTTCTTAACATCTCTCCATTAAAATTATAATATTCATAATGGATACACGCCTGGTGGCAGGATATGGCATTGGAGGTAAACACCAAAGCACAGTCCTAAGGTGCTGGAGATGACTCATTAGCCATGCTTATCGCTTGGGGGCTCGGTGGGGGGGGGACCCACTGAGGTTAAGCTCCAGATGCGAGTGGCATGACGGTTACGACAATGTGCAGGAAATTATTTCGAATCCACCGAGAATTTCACCTGTTTTGGGCAGACGGCATCCTGATACCAAGTGCCCGAGTTTAAGTTCCCCAAACGCTTCTTAGAATAAATTTGCTGCAAAGCATCTTTGAGAAGAAGGGGAAGTAAGAAAAACATGGACAATCTTCTGCGACCAGACGCAGGATGGACGTGAAAGTTGTGTATGTTTAAAGCACAAGGAAATGTGGGGGTTTTCGGGTAAATCGTCAATTTAAATACAGTTTGGTACGATTAATTGTATTAATAAATGTGTTTTTTTATTTATTCTGTCCTTTCATGTAATATAAATTGTTACAAAATGCAGTAGTGTTGCGCTAAAGTGATGTAGCTGGTCCAAAGATTGTTTGGAAAAAAAAATAACACACCAATGTTTCTCTCTCCTCCGCACGGGAAATGGATTTTTCTCATGTAACACGTTTCCAAAGCATGTTTTTACGACAAATAAATAAATAAACATACCAATTATATATATACTATTTGACCAAAAAAAGCACAAAGAATATACAGATTATTTTTTTTGTAATGACAATGCAATGAATATAAATTGCTCCAAATAGTTTGTCTGAGCTTTACTTTGGGTCAGTTTTTTCACTCTCTCGCAAAACTCAATTGCACGGACACTAAATTTGTGAATGCATTTGTTATGCTTCGTGGGACCCTATGTCATTTAAACTTCAATTGATTATTCGGTCAATATTTAGTTTAACTCAACACTACACAAAGCATTTTAGCTTTGAATGCACTGCAAATTTAGCGGTTGGTTTACGCATCAATGGAATTTAGAATTCCCTGTTAAAAATTCAGTGCCCGTAAAACGATTAAGGTGGAGGCTTGCTGGGTTCAGATTTGGGTTCATAGCTCAGTGTGCTATGATTCCCACATGCCCGTTTCTTATCATTTGAATGGATTCTAACTCGGATCCTGCCAGGCATTAACTAATGCATCCCAGGCATGCTCAGACGTAGGTAAGGGATGTACCTGGGCTAGCCTCAACTCGGCTCTCCAGCCCCCTCCACCAGCTTTACAATGTTGCCTGAATGTCATTCCAGAATCTGGGTCAAATTTGGACAATTGTATGCACTGGGCATTGGCCATGAATGCATTGAATGGTCATCGTCAATCAGTGTCCAACATACCAACCGTGTCGCACCAATGACGACCATGTGTGGCCACAGGCCCTGGCACGGCCGATGGCAGTACTTAGATCGTCAGCTGTGCACGAGCTCCTCTAGCAGATGACACTGGGGCAGATGAGTGAGGTTTCCCCTGTTCTTCACCGCGAGTGCAGTTTGTATTGTGGGCCTGACCAATATAGCCCCGCTTATTAAGGTTTAACTTTCGGGTTAGGGTCTCTATCAGAAGCATAATTAATGTTGATGCTGTTAGATATTGGCTAATTGCTCTTGGGCTTGATTACAGGTATTGACCAGAATTTCCAAATGAGATAATTTTACCCAGGTTTTAATTAATAGAATATAAATATGTGATGCATTTTCAAGAATAATCCTGAATTGAAAAAATATTATTTGAGCAAGTATTAAAATGTCAGCCATAGATTTGAATGGAGAGTCTACTAGGCCTGGCATTCCCCATAGGCCTTCTCTTGCCTGAATTCCAGGCCCCATGCAATACCCAGACTAAATTTTCCAATCCCATTATCCTATTAGGAAATGTAATCAATTCTAGGAATCGAATAACAGTCGGTGGCTAGCAATCGTGACAATCACTCAGGTTTACTTTCCACTGATGTTAGGGCTGCCTAAGAATGGCAGGCCTAACATCACAAAGCTCAATGCACAGCACACTTACAGCTGTGTCACCACTCCCCCAAATATGTGTTCTTCTATGCTGAAAAATCGTTAAGATGCATTTGCTTCAAAAGCAGAGATCCATGATCTTGCATTGGCATCAATCTGCTCTGTGTGCTGACCTTTATATATCTCATGCCTCTGCATTCAGCTTCCATCAAAATCCCTGGGCCAAACTTTAACGTGAACATATTTGACATTTGAATCACGCAAATTATTGTGAACATTTAATATGAATGTGCTAAGAGTAACATAAAGTTGTTGGCCTTTAGATATACCGTACCTTATAATGTTATTCAACAAATATGAAGGTCAAAGTCAAAGTGATTTTCCGGCTCAACTTGAGCATAGGATGGCAATAATTTCCTGTTAAGCCCTGAGCTAGTTGTGGGAATTCGAAATTACTATGCCAGGGCCAAGTTTATCCACGGGACAACCACTGTTAACTTCCCTAAAAAAAAATGTTGGTACTGACTTTAATTACCCAAGAGGGATCAATCGGTGATTATTTTCCCCGACAGGAAACTGAAATTGCAGCCTTTGGATTGCAAGTTGCTCGCTCCACAGCTGTGCCACCCAAAACAGGTTAATATAAGCAACGTGTCATTTTAGAATGTTTCAGTAATTTTCTCGGCAAACTTGCCATAGAAACAGAGAGAAAATTCAACCGAGCACGAGAATAAAATGAGAATAAGGATTGCCCGGTGGAGATTGATAAAAACACAAATCCCAACCACCAATGCACGCACACCACTCGGCATCCGATCAACCATGCGACGCGAAACACTTGCCTCAAATTCCACTTCAGCCGCCCTTTCCGCCTCTTGCTGCAAGCTCGTTAAGTATTCCTGTCCATCGTTACACTCCTCCACTAGGATTTGGCTGCAGAGATGAGCAGATGACACACACGAGGCATTTACATGTCGTTAAGCGCATCAGTATTCAAAACATTGTTTAATGATTAATTCAAGATGTTTAACCCCTTAATGCATAGCTTAAGAGTGTTAAGCAGCGTTGAATTGTCACCAGCTGCTGAGGCTAGGCAGGTAAGGTGTTTCTATATAATTATTTTCATCGTCATTTAGCAATCATCAGCCATTGTCTATCCACTGCTGGATGAAGGACCCCTCACGCCTATTGAGATGAAACATTCTCGCGTAAATCCGTGAATTATTGTAAACATAACTTAAAATATTGCAGGATGGATCCTTATTTTTTATTTATTTCAATTCGTAAAACAATCTCGCTGGGTGCGTCGTCTCTAACGTATAACATCGTCTCTTGAGCAAACGAAACCTTCTAAACATATCCCAGCTGATGGCTTTAATGACCCACCGTTCTCAATGAAAATCGTCACTTCTCAATGAAATCATCATGAGGCCTCCTTTGCCAACATATGCTAATAGTTGTTTTCCCCTTATTTCTTGCAACAAAACTGACTCCTTTTGCAAGGAATCATGTTTACATTAATCACAATACTTGCAGTCAAAATGCAAACAAAAAACAATGCTCTGATAATTTATGCATTGTCCTTGAAACTCTTTGGTCCACACCAGAGACAGCGTTTCTTAGAGCCTAGTCTCATATGGTGATAGAGCAAATGACGCCAAAAGGCAGAATGAAAAACAACTTTTTTGTGTTTTTTTATATGACAGACACGTGGCAAGGGATCGCAAGGAGCCAATATTCTTGAGACCCTGCGATTCAAGTCGGCGATCGAGTGCAGCGATTTGATGGTCTCAGTCCAGTCACAAATGACCACGCACGACATTTAAATGATAAAATCTGAGCTTTCCCTCAATGTAGGAGGCATTCAATGATTAGCTTCTCTGAGTAATTGAATGAATTGTCACAATTTTGGGTCACGATTTGATTAAGTCATTATTCCTTGTTTCGACTGCCCTGTTTGTGCTGTACATTTTTGTTCTAATTATTCTATCATTAGTATATTATTTGAATCCATTGCAATTGATCAGTTTCTACCCAAAATCACTTCAAGTCGATTAATTGATGGATTCCCACGTACCTATAATTTATAATATGCCATCTCATTGTTTCACAAAAAATTACACGATTGATGGAAATTTCCTCTATTATTGAGTCAGAACACATCATCGACAAATGTCCCCTCATATCTTTCGATGGAGGAATAGAACGTCCTCACTTTGCGTCACCAAAAACAAATCTATGACGTGCCTAAAACCTCGATTGAGATTTATGATCGTTGCTATTTCAACAAAGCCATCCGCAAGAAGAAAGATAATTGGGTAAGGACAGCCTTACAGAAGGGACCTTTGAAAAAAATGTCCGTGACATTTCTATCCGAGGCAATTCCCTGAGTGTGAGCATTGTGGCGATACATTTTTTTTTCCTCACACCTCCGATAGCCCAAGTGGCATACAATAATTCCTGATAGATTATAAAATGGCTGTAGCATATTTTTTTTCTGATGCTTGTTTACCCAGGAAAGCCTCATCGAGTCTCAAGACTATTTTTTTTCAGGAAGGTCCTGCAAAGTTTTCGCAGTAAAAGCGTGACGTTGCTGCTGCTGTGTATAATCCCCATTGAATAATTTGCAAGTGATATTTGCAGCTTTGAGATGTTTTGGCCAATATAAGTTACCTATATATATATTTTTTTATCATAGCTATGGGAGCAAACTGTAGACCCATGCAATACAGGAGGAGACCATTCAAACTCCACACAGAAAGGCACCCAGAGTTGAAAATGAAACCCAGGTTCTTGTTGCTGTGAGGTACAAGTGGTACCACTGCGCCACCCTGCCGCCCAGGGTTCATATACTAGTGCCGTAAACTTCCTAAATCTGCTTATTGTTTCACGAACATAATCGTACTCTGAAGAGTTTGAGAAAATGTGTCCGAGCCGACTTGCGGGAATGCCATTCCTTCGTCATTGATTCACGCAGTAATTTAAATTTCCCCCACAATGCGGTCAACTTTCCCTCTGATTTAGATGTGCTTCATCGCTCGCCGTACTTTAATCATCCTTTTGGGCCACCCTGGTCACTCTTACAAGCGAGAGACGACACCCCCCCGCCCCACGCCACCCACCCTCCCCCCCCCCCCACCCCCCCAACCTCGTTATTTTCCAACCCGACCAAAACAACTCAACCGGTGGAGGGGCCGCAGCAGCGGCCGCGCGCGCAGCCACTCACCTGTCGGGCGGCTGCACGGCTCGCGGTCCCGGCGTCACCGCGGGAACGGTCGGCGCTGTCTCCGTGGCCACTGCGGCCGTGGCTTGCTCCCTCGGCTTGCCGCCCTCTGGGACCGGGGGGCACTCGGTCTGCGTGGCGGCGTCCGCTCGCGGCGAGGGAGCCGTCGTCCCGACCGCCGCCGCCGTCGTCGCGGTTGGCGTTCCGCCGACCGTGGCCTGTGACCCCCCATGGGCTCGGGGTCGCAAGGGGGCCTTCCGCCGCACCTGCATGGTGATCGGCTCTCGGGCCGAGCGCAGGGCCTCCACCGCCTCCTCATGGCTGATGCGAGACAGGTCCTTCCCGTTCACCTGCCGGCGAGAGGTGGTCGAGGTTGCAATTAGGAGCGGCGAAATCTCTCCGGGCGGTGGTGAATTATTAGACGGGGAATCTCGAGCGCTGGCTCGGAGCCTCCCCAGGGGGGATACACGGACGCTGCCCGGCGCTCGTTTGAAGATTTGGGGACACCGGCTGTTTGTCCGTGCAGATTCTATCGGGCCGGAGCATCGCTCGGAGCTTAGGGCCCATAAATATTGGGAGTTAAAATCCTAGCCAACAAGATCAGCTTAGCCCGTTCATCTCTTGTGCGGTCGGCAAAAGATATTGCTGCCTTGCAAATTAATGCCACCGTGGGTTGAGCAGTGATGTACACTTTACATCACGTGCCTGGTGCCATCGAACTCTGAGAGGTGTGTCTGCCTTAATGTATAGTGAGTAGAATACCAGGCGTTCCACAGCCCGACTCCAGAGCCCCGTTAAGCCATCACTTTCACGAAGAGTTTCTCATCCTTCTGCCCATCGACCACTGAACACAACTGGAAGTGGGGCTCTCGTCATCTCCGTTGCCAGCACCGCTCGGTGAGAAGCCCCCATCGGTTGTTGGAGTGGAGAGAATACATTTTGCGGAGAACGCACTTCCCATTGTAATGCGTAATCCCCAAAAAAATACAATTAAACGTCAACGTTGCAGCTTTGTCTCTACACACGAACTGTGAATATAATGTTCTTTATTTCTTTCGTCCAACCCCTATGGCCACACCGTCACGTGGGAGTGTGTGTCATTTCAGCATCATTGGCTTTCAGTGTCTCATCAGCAGTCAGACGTACCTGAACCAATGCTCACGAGCTACCCCTTTGTTTATAGGCAAGGACCCTTTTTGTACAATTATCGTCATTGTGGAGAATGTTAACAGTAGCGTTTATGCCGCCTTGAGAGCCTATGGATACTGCTGGGCATGGGATGCACTTTCACATTTGATATGGTTATTGTTCTTACTTATACGTCGGTTTTTTTTTGCTAGCATTGTTAAGGTGCATTTTAAGCATGTACCCTTAACAAATGCCCCTCATCTTCTTGGTTCTTTCGGTAAAGTCACGTAGAAGGGAAGTAATAAAATAATAAAAATAAAACATAATAAAATAATTCTCACGACGTTTCGGCCACAACGCAAGTAGCCGTCCTCAGGCGAAAACCAGGTCTGTCGAGGCAACAGCGTCATTCAGACGCTGTCGCCTCGACAGACCTGGTGATTCAGACGCTGTCGCCTCGACAGACCTGGTTTTCGCCTGAGGACGGCTACTTGCGTTGTG
>CM025647.2:4569918-4582891 GCA_014621495.2 Entosphenus tridentatus
GGAGGAATCTTCAAACTGGAGGAATCTTCAAACTGGAGGAATCTTCAAACTGGAGGAATATTCATACTGGAGGAATCTTCAAACTGGAGGAATCTTCATAGTGGAGGAATCTCCATACTGGAGGAATCTTCATACTGGAAGAATCCGACGAGCTATGAAGCTATTTTTCAGAGATGTCCAGGAGGGGCGGGTGAGTCCACACGAGCAAACTGACTTCACTCATTTCGGACAATGATCAGGTTTGATTGTCCTGCTCTTGATTGTTACTTAAAAGTAAAGAATAATAATAAAAAACAAATCGATATATTACATGGGTCAATTACAGTCACACCCTTTTATAATAATAATTTATATCCATTTATCAACCGATTTCTGTATTATGGTCTTTCTGAACGCTGTGGTCTTGGGGGTTGTTTGGTCATGCTGCACTGCCCTGCTAGGGCGGGCTGAGTGAAGCTCAGAGGGCTCGGAGATCGTTCAGATATCCCGCACCTCCGATACGGTGCAAAACGCGTTTAACGTAAATCCAATAAATACAATAAAGACACAGGTCCCCCGTGTAGCCTGTACAGACTGTTGGGGCAAGTGCTGTTAGCGAGCACCTTTGAAGGCCGGCACAGCACACGAGGGGGTGGGTGGCCAGTACCACGCTCAGTTGCCTTATTCTCTCTCTATCGGCGCTGACTCACACCCAGGGGTGGCCCAGGAACGGTTCCGATAACCGTCGCTGATGTTGGCCGTGAGCGGGAATCAAACTCGAGTTATCGCTGTGCCACGGCTCCCACAACATACATACACAACGTATACATGAACACATTAACCATGATTGAGAGTTGAACTGGGGGCACCATGCGCTCGCCACTTTACGATCTCTCACTCCGTCCAGTTTTATCACTTCGAACTTTTGACCTCGTGCTCAAAGTCCCTTTATTTAGTGAGAGTTCCCCTATTGTACATGTTCATGATCATTTTATGATACGTAGAATCCAGTTTCACGTCGAACTCGGACCGTTATCTGATGGAGAAAGTTATTGCATGTAAACATCTGGCAGTTCACCCATCTGGCAGTTCTTTTGTTGTTGAATGCAAGAACACACTGGGATGGCTTTGACAATTCATCGTCTCAACGGCAAGCTTGCTTAAGCCAATGATGCTGAATAAACACACTCCCGGAATGTTCGTGGCTGATGGGATGTATAAAAAAATATATTTTTACGGAAACAGACAAATATTGGTCGGAGGCATATAATTTGCTTATTTAATTTATTTATTCTACATGAGTTATGTGCATTGGACAGGGCTTCGCTTGTGTAATCTCAAATCCCAAGCAGAAGTCTGCTCGGCCAGGCTGAGTGTGTGCATCTTGAATTGTTGAATATATTAATTCACCTGTGTACATACACTTTGAGTCGCATGCAAATAACACTGTAATTGGAGTACCCATAACAAATATTAATGGACGCTATTTTATTACAAGTTTAAAAAATATGTGTTTATTGAGAGGCGAGATAATGGTAATACAAATCCACTCAAGGACAGCAATGAATAATGTTTAAAATAATAGAATGCATATGTAATTATTATTATTTACAATAACGATATTGTATTATACATTTTAAGTTGATGAGTTTGTATATAGAAAAATTACATATCTGAATTTGGAGCTTGCAAATGTACGTGATATTTGTAGTTTCCGGAGCCAATCATGAACATGTTATTTATACTAAAACTGACATATGTGACGTGTGCAAACCTGGCTTTCACGCTTCAATGGATTGCGATTTTAAAATAACTCAAAATGAAATGGGTAAGTCCAATTATTACATTATTTACTCACAAACTACAAAAAGAATAATTACTACCCCAAAAATACACAGATGGCCACGTCTTCTGTGTATACATGTGATATTTTTCTTGTGTTTATAATTTCGATGCACAATACACTTTATATCCTCGGCAAGTATAAACCACGCCTGTTTATCATTTAACTGAAGAAGTCCTCTCTGGAGGAATAACCAAGCTGCTTCACACACAAGACACTAATTATTTGTACACAAAAAAAGCAATCAAAGTCTAATTGAAAAATAGCAAAGTCTCCCTTTCATTTTTCACGTAAGAAATGTTTGGAATTTTAAGAAACCCGTGCGTCTTCTGGGCACGAATTCCCACCACAGGGCTGATTTTTGTTGTGGCTCGATTGAATGTCAAAATGACAGTGGAATGAAGAGTGCCATGCTCCATTAACAATTTAGTTAACAGTGTCGAAGGCTGTGCATCACACCGATTGATCCATTATTCCAGCGGACCGTTTATTAATATGCTGCTTTAACCTCTGTCGCAAGAACAGCATTATAATGTGCACTGTGCCCACAAATCAATCTACACCGAGGTGTGTATCCTTTCGTTTCTGCTTGCAATAGCCCACGAGCCTCCTGGGTTTGTCAGTATCACCTGGATTGGCAAATGCTACTCATATCCACCATGGGCAGTGCACTGTTTGTGTTGTAGACATGATTCCTATTTATTGTCATATTCCGTAGATGTTAGTATCACGTTGGGTTTTCCCCTCCCTCCCCTCCAAAATCAACTGCGTCTTCCAAACATACTGCAGTTAATTTATTTTCTCATGAAAGCTACCACACTGTGACCTTGCTATCACGCATTGATGCAATTCTGGGATTAAAAAAAATTACTCAAGAAAATCCACATTAGCGTTTGGCACCCTGGGTGTTTCTCATACGATATGTTAGCCAACGCTTGCTGGTGTATACATGACAAAGGACAATCGTGCATAGCCTGCAGTTTTGTTTTTGTCACGCAGGCTAAATGTGCAGCTTCATTTCGTCTCGACCCGACAATTCCAAGTGGCTCGGTCACGGTCAGGCAGTGAAAATTGTGCCAGTGGCCAATACCGTTTCAGTGCCCGTTCGTGTAATCCTTCACATTCCTCCGTATGTTCTCCAGAATCAATCCCAGAGCAGCAACCTGTCCTGTACACGCAGCAGCTGGCTGGCCGGGGTAGTCTTGGCAAGGCTCGCGAGGACAATAGACTGCCATCTCCAATAAGACCACTGGGGAGACATGTGCCTCGATTTCGGAGAGCAGGCACAACCCACCTCTCCCAGGTGTGCCTCTCCAAATTGGTCACGCAACTACGGTACGATTCTGGAGGGGGGGGGGGGGTCAAACAGATGGTGTTTCCCATAGGAAGATATGTACAGACAGATTAACATAAATGGCTTTCTCCGTAATGCGACAATGCACTTCGAAGCAAATGCCTTGCAACGATGGGATGAATTTTTGCGGCGTACAGAGGTGCGCGACGCTAATTTTAGCTCGCCCCCGCCTCTCCCGAGGAGGGCTGCTTCAATCGAAGCCTCTCAATGTGCCTCCTCCACGTTTCCCACCTCCCCTCCCACCCAACGCTGTGCTTGCTGCAAGGGGTTGTCTGCGAGCGATGAACCCATTTCAACCCTGTCGGCTGCCTTGTTTCCAATTCCCTCTATATTTACCACCGACGACATCTGCCGTTCTGGCAACAACAAGAAAAAACCGTGAGGAATTGGTGACTTCCATCAACGGCATTGGCAAACAGTGGGTCAACGTGTGCGTGTGTCTGCTATCGCCTAAAGTGCAATGTTGCAAATGAAGCCCAGTTGAATTTTAAACACTTAACAACGGCCAACAGGAGACCTGGATCTCCCTGGAAAAAGAAATAATGAGTCTCAGTGGACTCACACCTGATTAATTAAAGCACGCCAGTTGATTGAACATTTGGCTCAATTTTGAGATAAAAATCACTCACATTTTTTTGCGAGCTGTTCATATATAATGTATGAGATATCTTTTTTGGGATTATTAAAACTGCCAGCTGAGAACTGAACTGTTGCCCTTTTATGAAAGGACCTGTATCAGTGTCTGTGGCAATTATGTGACCTCAAGTGTTAAATATATTTTTTAATAAACAAGGAAAGTATAGTAGCACTGCACTTTAATAATACAAAAAAATGCAATTTGCTGCTTGTTCACCAACATGTTATTTATTTATACCCTCCCCCCATTTATTGACGTATTTACTTTTAAAAATACACTTCACATTTGATTTGAAGCTTTCGTGACTGCAGGAATTTTTCTTTGGTTCTTTCGGTAAAGTCACGTAGAAAGAAAATAAATTAAATAATAGAATACGACGTTTCGATTGCAACACAAGTAATCGTCATCAGGTAGAACTAAATTTGATAGTGACAAAACAGACACGGAGACACACAGACAGACACACAAGCAGAAAGAGACAACACAGAGAGAGAGACACACAACATAGACACACATTGATGAAATTTCGGGAGGCAGCATGCTGCCTTGGCTAGATTTTATTTTCGGTTGAGCGCTGGGATTATACGTCTTCTATTTGTAGAGATTGCAATGCTGCTTTGTGTCTCGTGGTCACAAATAGTTGTTAATGCTCGTGTAAGTATGCAGTGTTTGATAAAGATGGCACATTAAGCGTTGCACCTTCTGATACCCGACGAACAAAAATAAGTGTGCGGTCAAGGCACCGAGAAAACTGAGAATCAGCAATTTACACGGTGGCATTAAAGCAATAAATCGTGAGCGCTGCTGTCCACTGAACGATCAGAGCATCATTTTTACCATCCCTGTGCGAGTCATTGAACAGTATATTGCTGGGCAGGATATTTAATATGCGATTAATGAATGATTTGGTTCGTGGGATGCACGTACTGAGTGTGTAAGTGCTTGTACAGCTTCTACAAGGACATGTTCTACAAGGGGACTGCAATTGCTCCGCACCATTCTTTCTTCACGGCTAGAAAATCAATGTAGAAAATAAAATTAATTTTGGGCTTCTGCAGGGAATTTCGAATTTATAGATCCAATTGCAGGCCCCTAAATTGCCTCTGTCTCGTCTTAACTGATTTTTCGAAGAGGAAAACATTACCTCGAGTGATTAACTGTGTCTTTTACCCGCGACAATGACCCAATGTCCTAATCGGTGTTTCAATTAGGCATTGTTGGTAAATTGTTATTTTTGTGCAATCATCCACGAAGAAAGACAAACATTTTGTTCACTTTTAAGATTCCTTTTTTTCATTCAGTAATTCTATTTTTGACATGACAATTATATGATTCATACATTACCCTTGGGCTTATTTTGCATTTTCTTAGATCCCACTACAGTGTGTGTGTGTCGATACTGAAGTGTATGATTACATTTATATACAATTATCCTACGTAACATTTACTGAGTGTTTGTTAATTAAAGGAAAATTTCCGCTACGTGATAAAAGTGTTCATTTTACAGACCACCTTGTAAAAGATTAAAGCGTCGGTGTTATCCTGCAATTAAACTTCCTTCGTGCAATTGTTTGTTTTGTAATGCAGAGTGCCGACCCGATCTGAAAAGCATATCAAGGTCATCATTGGAAACCAAACCCAATCTGCTGACAACAAAACCTATTGCATACAGCCGTTTCATTTCTCCTCGTTTTCAAGTGCCGAGTGAGATGCACACATTGCTAAGCAACGACACTGGATTTTTTTTATTTTTGAATACGAATCCCTTAGCAACGCGATGCTCCTGGGTCATGGAAATATCAGATAATTCCACGGTGACAGAGAATGCATTTGGAAACCAGCGATCGCTTGAGACGAAAGGAAATATACGAAGGCAAGCAAACACGCATGCAGACACGTGATAAATACGGCTGCAAATGTAACAGCCGCATGCCAACGAGAAAAATGCTAAATATGTACGGAGTGCATTGCCTTACCTTGCAAACTTCATACAGCAAATTATAGTTTTCATCCTGCTTCTGTGAACCGCAGAGATTGCATCCCATGTTTGGTCTCAGTTGAAGTGGCACAATTAGAGAGGGACCCTTCGCGCCGGGCTATAGGCACGACATTAACAGCAGCAACGAAAATGTATATTTCCACATCTAAGTAAATTGGAATGAAATCTATCTATATTTTTTTAAAACGGGCTCGCGAGATTTTTTTTTTGTCTTTTCTTTGGGGGCGGGAGGGGGGGGGGAGGTAAATAAATAAATAGGGTTGCCTCGTCGCCCGCCGACAACAATGTTCCTGCCGCAGTCACAGCGGCGCTTTCGGACGAATTCCCGCGCACTCGATCGTCAGAAGGGCAGAGCCTGGGCTCAGCAGCAGGTTGCCTTCTTCCAATCGCTGTCCTTCACCATTACCTCGCAAGCACCACCCCCCCCACCCGCCCTCTTCTCTCGTCCGCCCTGCCGCCTGAGGATGCGGCTGCGTGGCGCGCGCACGCACGCACGCACGCGCGTGGGAAGGGCACGCGGCACGCACGCGCGCGCGCGGCAGACACTCACGCGCGCACACACGGCACGCGCGCACGTAAGCACGCACGCGCACGTGGGGAGGGCACGCGGCACACACACACGCGCGCGGCAGACACACACACGGCACACACTCACGCGCGCACGCACGCGCGGCACACGGCACGCGCGGCACGTAAGCACGCACGCGCACGTGGGGAGGGCACGCGGCACACGCACCCGCCCCCAGATTTCACGCCGTCAAGACGCCGATGCGGGTTTTTCATGCCGACGCTCGCTTTAAAAAAAAAAACATATAAATATAGACTCCGCCTCAAGCATAGCGATGAGGGCTCCTCATTGACTATTCATGATTCCTGCCACGGGGATTCTGTAAATTGGCAGCTGTGATAGATGAATATGCACTAATTACAGCGAGGCTGCGTTGCGGCGCGCAAGGAGCCGGCGTCGAGAGGAGATGCCCCCCCCTGCCCCCCTGGAAGCAAGAAGCACGGCGTGGAAGCTTCGCTTTGTTGCTGGAAGCAATAAGAAGTACGGCCATGAAGAATCGCCGCTCGCGTTGGCGGCTTGTCCACGGGTCATTCCGCAGAGCGTGCAGCCCAGACGCCCAGAGTTTTAAATAAATATAGACAAGTCGCAAGTTGTTGATGTTGTTGTTGCTGCTTTGATATCACTGGTCAACGAAAAAAAATTCTGGCTTGGAATTTTGCAGCTGTTTTAGACTAATTTCAGGGTGCTGATTCCAAATCTGATCTCAGATTTGCTTTATCACATCTCATTTTTATGCTATCGGCATACCCCATTTTCATTGATTATACCCGAAATGAACTCTGTCACTTATGATTGCAAGTTGTTGCGAGTCAGTGACTGCTTTAGTGTAAAAAATACGGTGCTGTATTTTTAGGATAGTGTGTTTATAATATCATTTTATTTAGATATCCACATTAATTTAATTTTTTTTTTCTACAGTTTTTATTGAAAATGCAATATTTGATATCTCAAAAACCTGATGTGATAGACAAAAACTTATGCCAGATTTGGAATCAGCACCCCGAAATTACATTAAAACCCTTGGAATACCTTATGCCAGAAAAAGTGTGTTGACCAGTGTATTCGACTACACATGTCGTGTTCTCGTGGCACGCGCTGATGCAGACACGATGCATTTCAAAAAAGTAAATCGAATTCACAAATATATTTGCCACATATTATTTGGGTCTTTCGGTAAAGACACGTGGATAGAAAAAATTATTAAAAATATATCACGACGTTTCGATCGCAACGCAAACAATCGTCATCGGGTGAAAAAAATAGCGAGAGAGCTGCTGAGGCGGGATGTTGTCAATACATTTAGGCTGTTAATGTAAAGACATGTAACCTGTTAATGTAACACCAGAGAGTCGAAAATAACTACTAAACATCACAGCCAGTTAAGCAATCCAGACATAAATACAGACACAATTCTACCGAGAAGATGGGTACAAACTGAGCAATCATTGGAAGGACATTATTAAGTAGGTTAAGTCATAACTGGCTGTGATGTTTAGTAGTTATGTTCGACACTCTGGTGCTACATTAACAGGTTAAATGCCTTTACATTAACAGGTTAAATGTCTCACTAACACAACCACCGTTGTTCGTTTTCCTTGATGTGTCGGTGGCTCTACGATCTTACATTGACATGCTAATCTCTCACAATGCAATGGCCACCTCTGCAGCTTCATTGTCGTGGAGGTAGCTCAGCTCTCCGATCTTACATTGACATGCAAATTTCTTCACTAGCCCCACCCACTTCGCTTATGACCCTTGGACTACACCCATCTCAAACCTTTATAACATCCTGCCTCAGCAGCTCTCTGGCATTGTTTCACCTGATGACGATTGCTTGTGTTGCGATCGAAACGTCGTGATATTTTTTAAATTATTTTTTCTATCTACGTGGCTTTACCGAAAAACCCAAAGAATATGAATTCCTGCAGTCACGAAAGGTTTACGTGAAGACATTTGACATACGTGTCTTCCTTTATCACAATACTGGGTAATTACGTCAGGGCAAAACACAAACCTTTCACTGTTCCGCAAACATTACCCAGAAAATGGAAAAATGCGACCAAAGGATGACTTTCTTCTTCGACAGATATTTGCATTTTGATACATTCCCTGCGCATGTGCAAAGTGTGCGAAGTTAGCAATAATTGTACCTCTTAACATCAATTACATCGTTTGGCCGCACGCCAAACCTGATCATAATTGGCTCGTTTCCAAAACCACACACGCCAACCTTACATCTTAATACTGGCGACTTATTTAAATATGTTGTTTGTCAGTCGACCAGGCGGTAACTTGATCATACTTACACGCACGATAGCATGCTATGATTTGGAGAGCGGACGAAATGGTTTAACGGAAGGAACCAACCATCCCGCCTGTCAACTGCGAGTCGTTAAAAGGTGGAAATTGAGCCCGTCGCAGAGAGCGCGTGACGGTTCATGTTGGGATATGATTACGATAGAGCAGCGGTCGGGAACCTATGGCTCGCGAGCCATATATGGCTCTTCCAGTGACGGCATATGGCTCCCAGACAATTTTGAGTTGAAAGAATAAAAAAATCAGTTTGGAACTGAATTTAAAATACTTGTGATATTGCTTAATAATACTGTGTCATTTTAAAGTAAACAGAAATTAGTTTTGAAGATAAATGTCACGGGTCACGCCTGCATGAAGCTCAACCTCACCACGTATGAACCAGACTACAAAGCCATCAGCAAAACCATGCAGCACCAGAAGTCGCATTAAAAGTAAGACATTTAATTTATTATACGTTAAAAATACTATATGGCTCTCAATGAAATATATTTAGAAATATTTGGCTTTTATGGCTCTCCCAGTCAAAACGGTTCCCGACCCCTGCGAAAGAGAGTAGACATTGCAAGCAATTTAAACATTCATCCAGAATCATAATCTTACAACAACAAACAGTTCGAGAGAAAACAACACGATAGGAGTGCAAAGTATAGGAATGGTAAGCAAATGGCAAAAAAACAAATACATGATAGAGATACAAGTTGCTGTCATCCCTTGTCATTGAACGGATAATTCACTGGTCAACAAAAAAAATGTTTTCTGGCCTGGACTTTTGCAGCTGTTTTAGACTAATTTCAGGGTGCTGATTCCAAATCTGATCTCAGATTTGCTCTATCACATCTCATTTTTACGCTATCGGCATACCCTATTTTCATTGATTTTACCCGAAATTAACTGTGTCACTTATGATTGCAAGTTGTTGCGAGTCAGTGACTGCTTTAGTGTTAAAATATGGTGCTGTATTTTTAGGATAGTGTGTTTATAATATCATTGTATGTAGATATCCACATTTATTTAATATTTTTCTTCTGCAGTTTTTATTGAAAATGCAATATTTGATATCTCAAAAACCTGATGTGATAGACAAAAACTGATGCCAGATTTGGAATCAGCACCCCAAAATTACATTAAAACCGTTGGAATACCTTATGCCAGAAAAGGTGTGTTGACCAGTGTAATCGTGGACACGGTCAGCGCATCTGCTGTCATAAAAGCCCGGCGTTCCGTCTGTCCGTCAACTAAATGATAGCAGCCTTTCAGAAGGGCTGAATCTAAAAGTTATAAAAAGTGGACTCCCCCCCACCCACTCACCCCCAGAAGTGGGGTAAAAAGGTTGATCCAACAGGTTTCCAACAATTGTCAATCCCCCACCCAAAAAAATATTGCACCCCCCCCTCCAAAGAAAGGGATATTGGGCCGTCCATAAATAACGTCACGCACCTGGGGGGGGGGGGGGTCAGACATTTGTGACGATGGGGGGGTGGGTTGAGAAATGTGACGTTACATCAAAATGCGCAACTTTAAATAAATATACACAACACGTTCCACTTAATTAAATATACTGTTTAATACATGTTTTCTCCTACAAATCAGATTGCAGCGCCACATTAAATACGCACGATAATGACAATAGTTTAAAGCGATTTGAATCATGTTTTATATATATTTTTTTTGGGGGGGGGCAGAGCTTTGTGACGTCATCTTTGAGGGGGGGGAGGTCTGACTTTCTGTGACGCCGTGTGACGAGGGGGGGGGGGGTCAAAAATCGTCAAAAATCGCGTGACGTCACTTATGGACGGCCCCTATATAGCTACACACCTGACACACAATATAGTCAGTAGGATCTGCACACATTGGAGGAGGAGGGGGGGGGAAGAGGACATCAGTGAGGGCGACGGGCGAACGCCAAGCACCGATAAGTGCTCCGCATGGAGCTAGAACAAGGCCGCCGACATTCTGGTGTTCAAAAAGTAGAGTGAACGCAAAGGTGCAGCCCCGTAATTGCTCACTCCAACTCCTGCTGATGGAAAGGGGCCTCCACTCGCGAGAGCTATCGAGACACCCCCGTCTCCAAGGGCACTTGCCTTTCTATTCCATGTTGGCTGAGCGTCTTTAAAGAGGTAGAAATAACGGTTAAGTAACCGCTAAACTACTAACGGTTAGACTACCTATGTAATGTATTGCATTCAACGTCGTGTTAAGGTCCCCCACTCTGTACGTCCTTCTCACCCTGAGGCTACCCACGAGCCCCAACTTGCAATCAGCCACTTGGGAGATGGAGTTGATGGATTACGCAGAGATTAAGCCAGCGTGTGCACGAGAAGCCGCGCATATCTAGCAATTGAGATGTCGGCGAGAGGCAGCGTCGCAAGTGAGTTACTGATGCATCTGGGCGAGGTGGTACAGCAAACATGTTTAGCCTTGATAATATCGAACATGCGAATACACGTGGGTTTTTTTCTTTTTAATGTAAAAAAAAGTTAGATTTGATCACTTGTACATATTGTTATCATTAGGCTAGGTGAGATTTATAACGCAATTCTTTAATCATGTTCACGAGTATTTTTTTTTCAAACATCTGTAATGCAAGGCCATATTTAACACGTCGGCTTTCGCGTCCAATATTTTTCACAATTAGGGTTCATGGGTTAGATCGCGTAAGTATAAATGTGTCGTAACCCTCCACCACCCGACACAACCAGTAAGGTTTGTCACGTAAACAACGCGCCGTTTAGTTACTAATTCAACCCACCGGTGTGTTGGAGAGTAAATCCGCAACATTTACAACGTGAGCAGTACGTGTCGCTGGTAATTACATCCAGCAGCATTGTTCTGGCAAATCGCCCGATGATGCTGGGATGTAATTACCAGCGAAACGTCGTACTACTCAAATTGTAAATGTTGCGGATTTTCTCTCATTCTCGCGGACACATGTGCTGCCCTATTAAGAATCTAGTTGATTCTAGATTTGAAGTTTTCGTGACTGCCAGGATCCATACTCTTTGGTTATTTCGGTAAAGTCACGTAGGTGAAAAAATAAGAAGAAAATCACGACGTTTCGGAGGCAACACAAGCTTCCGTCATCAGGTGGGACAACCCCAGCAAATTTTGTATTTTAATTTTTTTATTTAGTTTATTTTTTATTTTTATTTTGCCCACTACAGTAAAACATTTTTTTTTTGCTGGGGTTGTCCCACCTGATGCAACATTTAGTTGAGTTTGTGTTCCCTATTTCACGGGAAGTCGAGAATGCGTGAGGGTCAGAATGTTCAAACGGTTTGCTTCCGATTCATTTGAAACTGGGGCAATTGAACCCCCATGAAACACTCTGGGATGTGTACAAATATGCTCCCCCGTTAGTACAGTAAACGTTTCGTACATTACATTCAAAGTATTTCATATTAATGCAGCAATTGGTGCAACGCACACATTTGGAGATAATTAGGAGCTATATATATAGAAAGGAATATTCCGCATAAATCTGCCGTGAGCGATGGCGAGCTTCGTCAAGCGCACAGTCGCAGAGCCACGGCGAATCATTTAAATCTTCCACGATATGTGCAGCATTTCTTCGCCGCTTTCCGACGCCACAATCAATGCCATTTTACGCCGGCTTGTTGTGACATTTGTGCCGTATTTTCATTTTCAAAGGCAAAAACGGGGCACGGAGTACGATGTGACGAGGCGACCAGGATAACACGCACAAGACACACGACTATACGTGCCCCCCCCCACACAGCCCCAAGGTGTGATGTAGGATCGAAAACAAGGAGTACAGGGAAGGAGAAAGGAAACGATGGGAGGAGCGAGTGAGGGACGCGAACGGAAGAGGGGAACTAAAAGCAGCTGGCTGGGAAATGAACAGCGGCACGAGTGGATCGTCTTTGTTGCGAACAAACTCGTTTCTCGAATTTGCGACCAAAATCGCTGCCACATTGTACACCACCACCACCACCACATTGTACATCACCACCACGTTGTACACCACCACTACCACCACATTTATATCACCACCACATTATACACCACCACCACATTCTACACCACCACCACCACATTGTACACCACCACATTGTACACAACCATCACGTTGTACACCACCACATTGTATACCACCACCACATTCTACACCACCACCACCACATTGTACACCACCACATTGCACACCACCACCACATTGTACACCACCGCCACCACCACCACCACCACCACCACATTCTACACCACCACCACCACCACCACATTGTACACCACCACCACCATATTATACACCACCACCA